>OX637275.1:1267500-1728488 GCA_951799465.1 Leptophobia aripa | reverse complement strand
GGGTAGGCGCCGGGTAGTGCTAACTGCGGCCCATGGATGGACACCTGCAAGCAAGTGAGTTGCCGGCCTTTAAGAGTCTATGAAAATAATTGTGTAATAATGCCGATAAATGTTCGTTTCGTGATAACCTCTTCTAATACTATCTAAACTCAACAAGGGAAAGTAAGATCAAATATTGACACTGTCAGGCTAATAGATTGGATGGACAGAGTGCAAACTGATTAGGATTAGGCTGTAGTAAACAAACTTGATATAACGATTATATATAACAATCATATTGTCCCAAATAGTAGGCTCCATAGAATAAGTAATTTAAAAGCGGTTGCGTTTCATAGCTTGTTCCCGAGGGCAATCCAGGCCTTGTCAATTAATAAATTAATATCTGTAATTGAGCAGGAATTAATTGAAAAAGCGTACTATGATAATATTATTTATATGCTTGGATATTAATTGGTCTGATCGAAATTTTTTGATTAACTAATTGACGTTAATCACTGCTGTATGATAAATGTAAAAACGACTACCAACAAACATGACCGCACTGAGTTTCCTGTTGGTTCTTCTAAGATGAGAACCCACGTAAACTAAGTTATAGTGACGTTTACAAGTGGTTAATCCTAATTCAATAAATAATATTTGAACTTATAACACGATACACAGTGTAAGGTGACAGATTACATAGTAATCCAGAAGCGCAGCAACCCCAGATGTGTCCTTAACCATGAACCTACTATGCCTGACACATCCGAGATTTTTGTGTCTAAGACACAAAAATCTTGTGCCATTCTGCTTGATTATCGTCACCACAGAAGCCATCTAAATGATTACATTAATATTATATCTAGTATTCAGAATGAAAACTAGATATTACTAGTCTCACTTAGTGAACTAATATTTACGTTAATCGAATTAGGATGATTTTTAAACTTATTTCCGGTTACAAACAATCTCCTTTTGTAGACCTAGAACGTCGTATTTATTTTAAATTATTTTTTTACATTAAACCCTTAGAGAATAAAATATAAGCACAGTAATGGGGAAATCGTTAACTTTTATATGCATGCAACTAAAGGATCTAACGTATCTGGAATTTCTCAGGAAATCATTAGAGGTATCATATACTGAGTCGACTTAAAGAGGTATAAAGATTTTCTAACATATTTATTTCTGACGAATATTGCTACGTTTTGACACGATTGATTTCGGATTATATATCTATATGTATATAATTTGAAATTGATACGGTAAGCCTCAATTAATTTTTATCCTATGAAACATAGCTTGTTAATATTTATATATATCATATAAATACAAATGTATATCCATTACGCATTTTTTTACAGGGAATCTATTGCATGGTAACTATAACGAAAGCACTGTCAAATTTTCATAAACAACTTCATGTTGCCCGACTGGAGATTACTGCATTCGTCAATGTAAATGTGAATCGTAAGTGTTCATAAATTACACACAGATGAATATTTTTGATTTTGATTCGATTTATATGAATAATATTAAATCATAATTTCATTCAGTAATAATAATTCACGTTTTATAGCATACTTCGGGAACCCTTGGTGTGCGAGTACTCTTCGATGAAAGATTTATTATTATTAAAAAAATTAATTTATTATTAAAGAATGTGTAAAAAAGGTTTAAATGCACAACCTTAGGATATTACGCTTTACCTAGACAATATAAAACGGAAGTGACGGTATAAAATACAGCTAAGACTGAGTAATTAGGTTAAGAGGTAATGTCAGATGAATTAACTGGAACCCTAGACCGGCGATCTTTTTGCAATTAGTTGATTGGTAGAAGTTCTATCTGCATTATAAAATATAGAACCTCATCAATTTTCAAAATTCAGATATTGTGCCATGATTTTATAGACTAAAATAGGTTCGGTCTATAAAATGAACTTTAAACACTAAGTGTAAAATAGAACTTCTTTAGCAAATATTATTATTTTTATAGATGATGATTTTAATTGTAATATAAAGTGTAATGTACCACAACTGTTAACTTTAAAACAGCATAGCATGACGCAACCAAGTAACTGAATCATTTATTAGCATTTATTAATATTCAAATCATTAATATTAAATAAACACAAAATATTCATAATATTAGCCTAACTAAAATAATTAACCTAAAATAAAACAAAACACAAAACTAAAACAAATTTCAAAAGTTTGGTCCTTGTGGCAGAGTACCCACAATGCTGGCGGACTGAATTAGGACTAAACATTTGATAATAGAACAAAAGTTTGAATATAAGTCACTTATGGGCACATCTTTAACGATGTAATCAAGATGTGACTTTTTTACGTTACAAAAGTACAGTATGACGTGTCGTGTAATTAAAGTTTACTGAGAGTAACACCTTACCATCGTGCGAGTCGTACATATAGATGATCTCTGTCCATCCATAGTGGACTATGATGTCAACTATTGCTCTGTGGTAGTCTGGGCGCATACTCACAGCATGGTCAATCAAACCGGATGATGGGGGAATAACCTAATAAAAAAATGCATATTATAATTTTGTAATTTTATTTCCATCATCATCAATCAATAATTATCAAAAGTCTTACCTTTTCTGGGAACCATGGAGTCACAAATGGCATTTGAAATGTGTTCGTGTATGAATGTAATGTATCAAATGATTCCGGATTGACAGCGCCCAACATTGCGAAGACACCGCGTGCGAACTGGGTACAGACTATAAAAAAAAATACATATTTAATTTGGTGTAGCGATATCTTAAAAGGACTGCGACGTCGATTTTTTTGAAGAGGGGGCAAACAAGTAGGCACATTATAAAGGTGTAGTCACCGCCCATAAACACTCACATGGCTGGGAGCTTGTTCCGGCCTTTTAGATGGTGGTACGCTCTTTTCTTAAAGGTCCCCAAGTCGTATTGGTTTGGAAATACCGTGGCTGGTAGCTGGTTCCATAACGTGGAGTTTTGCAGAATTGCTGGTTTATTCGCAGTGTCTCGTGTGAGGCAGGGGTACGCCTGATTTTTGTCAGCAATATTACATTCACGAATTAAGCTCCCATGGCCAAAACTTATTTGCGACCGACTAAAGCCTTAAGTTTTTTAGTGAAAAGTTTGGTAGTTAAGATTTAAGATTCGGGCGACGAATCTAAATTTACAGCGAATATTTTACACGTCGATTGGTGAACTTGATTACTACAGACATATAGGAGACACTCTAAAACAAAGTTGTTTTATGGGTCAGATCCAGCTAGACTGAAACCTATACTTTTAGACCTGTAATGTTGGCACAAACGTAATCAAAAGAATTGTCAATGTTTTTACTTGGTGAGTTAATAATATAATGCAATATTGCAACTAGAATAATTGCGCTTAGGTAGGTTTAAAAAGCGTAATTACATGTGTCATGCAAGATTGAAATAAATCTAAGGAGGCATTATTTTATTCATTTTTATAAAAATGTTTACTACGGAAGGAGCGCAGATGCGAATAACCACTTCATATCATTAGAATTCATACTTGAATCCTACTAAGTTTCGTTAAATAAAATACGTCATACCTTCAAACTCAAAATATCTTCGACTGCTATTTATAAAGACACTTTTGAATCATTTTTACCACCAGTTCGGAAGTTATCTGCCTAGCTGGCAATAAACTCGATAGATTCTCTAAAGAAATGATTTCCAATACTGTACCAAGAGCTTTTGCTAACACGTTCATTTTAATCAGAGATATGATTATAGATTTACACACCGGTAATAATCTTTTATTATTTTACAAAATGCAATAATGACTCAAAAAAAAGGACAATGCACGATTGTGTACACCATATAAATCATGTTATGGTGCAAGCTTTACGATTTAAAGAATATTTTCAGAAGCTTTTTCACCACTCATTAAAAATATCTTTAATTATTCGAGTAACCATGAATGAACTCAAATTAATTTATTAATTAAAACATACGTTGATCAATATTTTAATGTGAATAAAAACATTTGTTTAAATATGTATGGTATGCGTACGTTTAAATATCATTTTAACAATAAATGTATAACATATTTAAAAAATTATCATTCATATATTTTTTATGTTTTCTTATTATGTAGCAAAGAAACTAAAACATTTTATCGTAATTATTTTTTATGTGAGATGTAGAATTGTTGGAGTATTTACTACCCAATTTCACTTGCAAGTTCGGGAAGGCATACAATGAACAGCATCATCTTCTATCAAATTGGGTAACGTAAAATAAAACTTATGATTACATTTGTTAAATCCGTTCGGTGTTAAAACAAACTTATTATAAAAAAATAATCCAAATTCATAATTTTTGTAGCGATTTTTGTGTTTAGACACTGAGAATATAATTTGCCTGTATTTAAGAACGTAGAAAACTGAAACAAATGTTATGTTACGGTTATATAAAATCAATTAATTGGCTATGACCACTTTAAATGACATCGTCAACAGAGTTATAACTTTACCACAAATCCCACTATCCATCAGAGCCGTCTAATATATTATTTGACTGTGAATGTACTAATGATAACTATGATTTTTAATTATCAAATTTAATGACAGTTTTGATAGTCAAATGTAAGGAAGCATTTTATAACTCTGTGTTTCATTCGCTTCTTAATAGCATAAAGATTTATTTTTAGAAAGAATTCTTATATATTTTTATTTTTCTTCGGGCAAAGTTATTGAATTTTCATCTATGTGATATATAAAACATTTATTATTGTTAAAATATAAAAGCTCAATAAAACATTGTGTCTGTTAGACAGTTTTGAAATAGGGTAATATAAGTTGCTTGCATGCTATGCATGTGCTTTTTAACATCTTTTTGTATAGAGCTTTTCCCCGATAAGCAGACGTCGGCAACAGAAATGATTTAATTATGATAACAAATATTTGCATATAAATTTTTCATGAAAATAACACATACAATATCGTTCTATTTTCCTTTGAACGAATATCAAAAGATTTCTATTATTGATAGTTAGCATTCAGTACATTAGAAAAGGCCTTGTATGTATATTTAACGCAGACATTTTGGAACTAAACGGTAGTTATATAACATGTACACACGTACCCATTTGCATAAGAAAATAATTAATAAGCCAAAAATTCATATTTACTAGGGTACTTTCGTTTGATTTTAACGTATATCAAATTATGATAAGTATAAGGAAGTTGTTATATTAAGTACCATTTGAGGCTTAAGCAAGATATAACGCAATTAACAAAAAAAAATTTTTTAAAGACGCTGTAAGCCGCTGATAAAGTATGTTTACAAGGGAGAAAAAACGCTAATAAAATATAAAAATTCAAGCTCGCTTTGAGGGATTTCAGACAGTATTGTAGTATTGTGAGTGTCGGTAGAATACGAAATTTTTGTCATGGTAATCACAAAGGCGCCATCGTTCATCCTCTTACGGGCAATTTGCTATTGTTTGTTATTTTAATTTCCGTAAATTTTAAATTATTCTTAAGGTAGAAAGGTACAAAATGCGTCTCCTCACAAAATTGTCGTATCTTTGTAACATTAAATTGATTAGGTTAGATATGAATTTTTCTCATTTTTCTCTTTGTCATCTACAAAGGAAATTATAAATGATTTAAATCATCAAACATAAGTTACGGTTCACATTGTTATTTAATTTAAGCAAGTTTTCTTAAACCAGATAATAAATGGTATATAAGACAAACGTGATACATATGTATCACTGACATAAAACAAAATATAATACCGTCTACTTTTATTTATTATTGAATTCAATGGCCATACTGAAAATCAGAGCTGTGGTCTGTGGTGAAAGGCCAGCCCGAGTTTACATTGCGATAGTAAGGCTAAATTAACATGCCAATTCAACCATTTTATGTTTTTTTATTTCAATTAGTTTAATTAGTATGCTTTTATGGGATTTGCTAACGAGATGTGTTAACCAACGCCCACGGACCAGGAGTTTGAGAATATTACGACAGTGGACAGATTATTTTTAATTTATAAATATACAATATAAGCATTATATATGATTAATAAGAGAGAGTGTTCTCTAAAAAACAGGTTCTCACAACAACTGCCTGAGGACTTACGGTTTCAAATAATACAATTTTTGGAAGCGTGTACTGATATACTTATGAAAACACACGAAGGTCATTAATTGTCGCAGCAAGTTAACACTGCGATTCAAAAATCGAACCTTATCTCATAATGCCATCTATCAATCACACGTAGACAACTGGCGATCGAACAGATTGTTACTAATTAGAGACACTATTCTGATATTGTCGAATTTTTTTTTATAACATAAATTATAATGTAAGCAAATTATTTATTCTGTAGTGTTGAACATACAACACGATTTGATTATAATTTAATTGTACCACATCATTTTAGTTAATGTCGTCTGAGTATTCTGTATATCTATCAATAAATTGGATCTTAACTAATATAACAGAGTTTTGGAAAACAGTTTTATATTGTCAAACTAAGACTATACAATAAAAATGACCAGTATACAAAGATAATTACTTAAACCGTAATTTGACTATTTTTATTCGATCCATCTGTTATGGTCGTTTTATTACAATAAATAAAAGTAGTTTGAGCTTTTTGCGTTGATGAACATACGCGGATTATTTGTTTTATGTATATAAGTAGTATTGTTATTTTTTTGTAAGACGTTTCTGAGTTTTTGCGTAAAAATGTTTTCACCCCTTTTTCCAAGATGGCGGCCGGGGGACAAGAGATGCGATCCCACAAACTTTAAGTTAATAATATATTCTATATATATATAAAGTTTAATATGACCGATAATCGCTATTTATTTGTTATAACAGATATGCCTTCCTTACTTCAATCCATTACTGAATTATTCATGTATAGAATAAATCGTTGACATATCATTGTCATTATAAAATATCAAAAACTACAAAACACTATTAAGCAATTTCGTTTGAAACATAAAATTGTATCTATATATATATACCTAGTCTGGCTATAAATACTGTTAATTTTTAAAATAAAAAAATATTACATTGGAATTTCGAATCTGTTATTTTTATACGATTGTTCATTGGGATTTCTCAATTTGGCGCAAATAAATTGAGCAATATTTTAACAAACAAAATGACCGTATTTATGCTCAAACCTCTAAGGAAGCTTCCTAATTAGCCGACAGAGTGCAACGTGGACATTATGCAACTTCAGAGATGGTTTGGTGGAGTGTTAGATATGAAGGTGGACTGAGCCATATTTTTGTGCAAAAGGTATCAAAACATCGGCACAAGTATAAATAGCCCCTTAACATCACCATGTTCAATAACCAAGTATGCCTTCCAGTCGGGTCCTTCCAGCAAGACTCAGCGCAGGATCATAAAGATCGCTCGACGCAGTCATGGTTCGAAGCGAACGTTTCGGACTTCATCAAAGCTGATGACTGGCCGTCGTCTAGTCGAGATCTTAATCCGCTTATGATTTATAGTCAATTACAACTTGCTCTAAACGCCATGAAAAAAACCATCTATACGATTTGCAGTGAAGAATTTTCCCATGTGTGTGTGCGTGTTTCTATTGATAACTGGCCTCAACGTTTAAGTAAATAAGGAGAACACTCACTTAATCTTGACAGCTTAAAGGCATCTGCTGTGTTGATGACGTCCACAAAAGCTTGCAGTTCAAGTCGACGGCTACTGATGTTCTGATTATGAACTGACATGGCATATTTGAAGACATTCTGGATTTCTTCTGTGTCTTGATCGAAAATTGCACCTGAAATTAATATTACATACAATACCAGTTATTATATAATTATATACTATAATTTTGCTCAATACAGTAGCGTGAACGAATATTTATTTTCCACATAGAATCGTATCAGCATTGCGAGGGTTTTTCATGGCGAAATAGTAATTTACCTGAGCACATTAAACTTTCTGATCTAAATACAAAATCAATCCAATTGCGGTCATACATGTATTTTTTTATAAAGTTTATCAAAATGATCAAAAAATCAAAGCTTGTTTTTCATGAAATTTGTTTAGCTGAAGTTGGTGTTAAGTATAACAACCCAAATTCTTCTAACAAAAGTCTTTTCAGCTAGTGACAGTTGGCAATCAGCTTCGTAACAGCCTCCCAATCTTTTGTTCTACGGATAAGCTCCGTAGACCATTCTCATATTGTGTAACCACTTATTGCTTTTGCCAACCTTTATTTTACTAGTGACCTTTCACGTCATTCTTAGTTGCATCAGATTCTACCTTAAATTGCATACAGTACATAATGACAGACGCGCAGTGCGCAGTCGCGTTGCCATGGTGAAGAAGCCGTACGTAAGCTTATTGCCGTAAAAGCTTACGTTACCCAATTGTTGAGGCAAGCTCAATTTTATTTTTAACGATACTATTATTTCCTTTGCAAAAGTAATCTTTTCTACCCTAAGAATGTGGAACTGGTAATTTTATAGAGTAGTGTATATAATTGTATTAGTATATCGGAAGGTATTCCGATCAAAAACTTTACTTAGATTGGTCGGTGTTTGAGTTTTTGTAGCTTATTCCCGAAGGCTATCCAGGACTTCCCAGTTAGTTAATTTAAATGTGTCATTAAGTAGAAATTGTTCTGGTACAAAATTCTATTAGATAATTGTAAAAACGACTACTCATAAAATGACCCCGTTTGAGTGTCTTGTGGGTTCTTCTCAGCTGAGGGCGCGCAGTAAAACCAGGTTAACTCAGTTTTAGTGACGTTAAAAGTAAACCACTTTTGAAAGTTAGCAATCCTAATTCAATAAAAAAATTTGTCTGTGACGTATTGACAACGAATAGTTGTCGAAACCAGAGTAAAGTACGTGGTAGATGTAGCGATATAATCAATATACTTAACGACAAATTTCTTAAATAAATCATCTGTAAGCGACACAAATGTAATATTTAATGTTTTTTTTCTTAATAAATTACTATGACGAATAATATTTTTTTTAGCTTTAAAGTCGACTTTTGAATGTGATTCATCTATGCATGACGCAAATTTAAGCTTCTTGGGTCTATATGCCAATTTCTTCACATCGGCCATCAATTTGCATAATGAAGTTAATTGCTTCGTAGCTGATTGAGAGGTGGCCTACACTGCTTTTGAAAACAGGAGGTATGGGGGAATAAATTAAAAGATCTAAGCGTAGGAGAAGCAAGTCAAGTATGTTGTGTGAAATATATCGATTGCACAAAATCAAACTCAAACAAGATGTTTGAGTTGATTCAAGGTGGTATTAGTGCCTTTAGCACTTCTGAATCGTCAATTTTTACACAATCTACTTCATTTTTACCATACTAAATCAGTACTAATCTTGTGATTGGTAGATAAGGATTATAGAATTATTTCTATTTTCATACTTTTACACCACGGCATGGCGTTTTTCACGCTATTTAAGATAAAAATAATAATATTAACAATGTAGGGTACATTTAAACGAAAATATAATAATATATTTATTTATTAAGTAACAAAGACACATAATAATGATGCCTTAATTTGTCGTCAGCAATTCTGGTATTACAAACTAAAGTAAAGGAGAATTAAGTTTGTGATATGTGATTTTATTATAGAACTTTAATGTCCGGATTAAAAGTTACATTAAATATAATTTAACATTACAAGAGGAAAGGAAGTTTTAATAGTCCAGTATAAAGTGTCGTGATATATTAGACTCAAGTAAAGTATTTAAGATGGCGACGAGAAAATGGCGGGCGATCAGCGCCCTCTTTTAAATTAGTTGTCATGAGAGGAAAGATGGGCGAAAGAGTCAGAGCGACGTGAAAGAAAGAGAAAATCGATACACAATTTTCACGCTACGAAACGCTTTGAACAAAGCGAGAAGGAGCGAAAACATAAATTATTAAATACAAAACAAATAGAATTTTATTTAAACAATAAAATACGAAATTACATCACATTTACAAACTATGTTATACATTTTGTTATAATTCGTTCGTACATTATAAATGAGCGAAATATTATCAAAAATGTCAAACTATTAATATTTTTAAAATTTGAAACTCACCAACTGCAATTTTTTCTACAGGGAATGTCTGTCCCGATATACCTATTAGATACAACAAGAAACTGGCGAGCGTGAACACGGTTCTCTTTTTAATCATATTGTTTAAATTCAAAACAGTTTTATAAATCGAATGTAATTAACATTGAATATTATCGTGATTTATCTGTCAAAACGGAATAACGCGGCGGGATGCTGCGTGCAAACCTGAGACTAAGGGACGACTGATGGCCGTCGCTGAAACGGGGGAGGGGAAGCGACCACCGCCCCCGCGTCTCAATTCTCTCTATTTGTGTTAGCCTTATTTTTAAATTAACCCGGATACAACCAGAGATTTGTAATCACACATAAAAAAACATTTATGTTATAATATAGTTGGAACGATACATGCGCATCTGATCAACATAAACAAATGTATACTATTTTTCATACATTTTCATGACGTGAAAAGCCCATATCAATTTTGAAAAAGTGTGAAAATTTACGCTCGAAGTCGAACAACGACGGTGCGCGCGTCGAATCTGATCCAATGCCTCACCCTGCCTGTACGGCAAACACTTTCTCATATAATGTTGATCGAAGTTCAACTCTTATTACTTTGAAATACTGTTCATAATGGCTCAACGGAAAAGCGACACAAAAAATCTCATCTTTAAAATTATTTTTAAGCCATATATAGGAGGCAAACGAGCAGGAGTCACTTTGAGTGAAGCGCTAACCGCCCCTGGACTCCTGCAAAGTCAGGTTGCCGGCCTTTAAGGGTACGCTCTTTTCTTGAAAGACTGTATCATTATTATAGACTTTAAAAACATTTTAGAAATTAATCCATCATAATATCGAAACTATTGTATTGGTTCTTCTATTCATCTGTTTATTCTATTTATGTTTTGATTCTAGACGACTTATTGACGACTTATTGACACTTTTAATATCGCGTCATTATTGTGAACTTGTCTGAGAACGGGGAGCTCATTAGATATTCATTTGTTTCCGAATACGGGAATATTTACATTAAGGATTGTTTTTAGTTGCGTCTGAGTTAATTTTAATATTGAAAATTACTATTTACAATGACAATTCAGTAGTTTTCCCGTTCAATACAACAGACGATATAATCAAAATTCAATTATTCGACGAATAATATTTATTTTACAATGACAGATTATTAATTTATTACAGAAACAAATTTAATTATTAAATAAACACAAAATATTCTTAGTATTAACCTTACTAATATAAGTAACTTAAAATAAAACAAAACACAAAACTAAAACAAATTAAAAAAGTTTGGTTCCTGTTGGCAGAGTACCCACAATGCTGGTGGGATTTCCATTTCATTTTTACAATTAAACTTGAAAGACCATAGATATAAAAGTTATAAAATCTTATATATTATATATAATTATATTGAATACGATGCAACTTTAACTAAGTTTAAGTAAAATTATCAAAAACATTGATTTTTCTTAAAGTATTTTAAATAATCTTATTATGATTACACATTTTATCGGTAGTCGAACTTATAATAGGACTTAACTTATAAGTTTATTCAAAAATCTTCAAAAAAACTCAGTAAAGGCCAACAATTTAAAGAGTATATCAAACAAAGGTTTGGAATGAGCTGTGTTAAAAATCCAACGAAATTTGACCAAGTATTCAGGTACCATGATGGCGTGTCAACATTTATTGACATCAATATTAAGTATCGAATAGTCATATTCATTTGTTTTCGCTGACCACGATTAATTAACGTGGAGAACTTCAGTATATAATATAATTTATGTCGAGTATAATTCCACTGCTTGTAATAAAAAAAAACGCCTATAAATCACTCGTGAACCCGAAACTTTTTTCAACAATTTTTGTCACGTTTCGTCGCAACATCAATAAAGCAGGATTGTCTCGTTTCTTCACTTTCTTTTGTTTCATTTTACAACTTATTACAACCATAGCTTTTTTTTATTATTTTATCAGCATCCTTATAATTTACAATTTAAGGCAAGTAGACGAACATCCTATATAATTTAATTACCAACCCACATATAATAATTATTTGGGTCAATATGGATTTAAATATTTAAAAATACTTTTAATACTAGGACTAGTGGTTGTAGGCTATCTTTTTTTCATAAGGATCGTTGTCAGTTTTACGTAAGCTAATTAAGCCCGCCCAACGCCTCTTACTAGAACGATAGAACTTAGAGCGATTACACGCTTCTTGGACCTCACGTTGTGGAGGTTTTTTTCCTATTAATCGGATACTACCTCGCAATTTTAAATTAGATCTCTATTGGCTGACTAAATAATTAAAAGAATCACACTTTTTAATGACACCTCAGAATACTTGTTAACCATAATGCTTGTAGTACCGACAGAGGTGGCTTGAGAAAAATATTTTGGGTGTGTGTTTGCGGGTTATATGCTCACCGATGGTAGTAAAGGTATTTTTTTATTGTTTTTATATAATATACATATTGACTCATTCCCGTTAATGGTTGCATATATACATGATTGGCGATTTAGAGGAGTGGCGGAGAGTTTCTTGCCAGTTCTTCTGGTCCTCCCTAAGAACTGGCAGTAAATGTAGTTGGAGTTTTTCATAAGTTTTTATTGGTTTTTGACGACTAATAAGTCTACAATAGTTACGCTACGTGAATAAAGATATTTTTAATTTAATTTGATTACTTAGTTATTAAAATGTGATAAACATTTATTATTTCATCGTTATTGTATTTTCAAAGTTGTTGTATTTATATTTGTGGTACAGTTGGTATTTTGCTATAGTGAAAAAAATATATTTTTAATGTGTTATGTTGAAGTATTGGTGTAGCGATTTAATACTGAAGTAATTTTTATATTTTGAGCGTTAATATTTTGATCGTTTTGATTATCCGTTTGAAGTGCTTGACATTTACCCTGATACCGTCTATTTTTAGTTAAATTAATAATTAATCAAATTATTCCCTAGAGGACGCCTTCTTTATTATGAAAATGTTAAGCACGCTCTAATAATGTCATATACAAAATTAAATTTTTGTCCGGTTATTCATCTAAACGTGATTAACTTTAATTAAATTAATAATGTATTATATGTTACTTATCAGTCATAAGCGTATATAATTTTAAAACATATTTATCTTTGCCCCAGTGATAAGCTTTCAGAAGCGTCTCCGTGCAAACAGGCACGAAATTTCTATGTTTAAATGTGATAATGAAGAGGCGTAAGACGGAGCGGCTCACAGTTTGCGAGACAGCGTGCATGACTCTGAATAAGTAATGTATGTATTATATGACACTATTTAGGGTATATTAAACCATTATAAACCAATAAATTGAGTGTTTGACGTATAATTATGTTAATATGACAATTGGAGGTTATTAAACTATGGAGCGGTGGTTGAGCTTTATTAAATTTGCCCCGTTTTTTTCTGTTCAATAACCTTTATAATACTTAAGATTACATAATAACAAATAAAGCCTTAAAAATATACTCGTTGGTTCATATTTAATGTACTTTATTACACAAAAGGATACAAAAGTCAGTACTTTTGTGTCTATATGTTAAATAAGTAAGTAAGTCTTTATGTTTCAAGTTCCCATATAATTGTTTTGTATGTATACCTTGTTTTATTATCTTATATGTTTATTGTTTGTTAATATATTTAGCACATACGATGTTTGGGGACAGATTTAATAAAATAAAGTAAGGTATATGTTTGTGAATATACAATGATATTTATTTATATTTTTCCCACCTAGTATCAGAGATCGCTTGTGTACGTCAATAATTTTCTTATATCTAAAGCTACGTGACCATAAATAAACCGGTCTGAGATTGTCAACACTGAAGTGGTAGGTAAATTTGAAACGGGATTTCTATATGTTTAATTTTTAACCTTATGTACTAATTGTTTGTAGGCCTTGGCAGTAGAAAATAATATGCTATATGAACGTTCATTAGTGAAACATACGGTACAGAGTAGAAGTACCTGGCACTTGGCCTATTTTCTTTTAATGCAAAGAGGTTCAACTTATTTGATGTTTCGTTAAAATTCCAACAGCTTACATGTTAATGATAAAGTTTCCAATATCGGTGTGTGTACATCTCACTTTCTTCTATTTAAAAATTGTGCATTATTATATACTTTAAGTAAATAGTTTTTAAAAAAAAAATTGTCAATACAATATGGTTGCCGGGGCTTTTAATGAAGCTCTTCATATATTTATTTAACACTTTATCGCACTTAAACACTAGAAGCAAATGACATTAACAGATGTTAGAACATATAAGAGCAACGGGCGGCCTTATCGCTAATAAGCGATCTCTTCCAGACAACCCACACGATAAAAGAATACTTAAAATATAATAAGATAGGTGCAAAGGGTGCGAAATAAGAAAAACCGAAAAATATGCTAATTTAAATCAAGAATTATAAATAATTATATTGACGACAAGAAATGCTTACGAAGAAGCGATTTGAAAGATGATAAATTTTTCAAAAATTTTATTTTTTTATCACAAGTTTTAATGCCAAATATGGGAATGGGAAATTATCATGAGAAGTGTATGCCAGTGAAGTGTCTATTTTGTGATAGTATAGCGTATGTATGGTGGCATTAACCGCATAAAAAAAAATATTTACTGACGCACTTTTAACATATGCTTTTTTATACTGTATAAAACGGCATTAAATTTCAATTTATTTCCTATGTACGAAACTCTTAAGTTTTGAACTCAATTGACCTTGCGCGCAAAAGTGACCGGGGAAAGTAACCCTCATTTCCAACATTTAAAGGTTGTATTATTCCTTAAGAAAAACGAAAATTTTAGATTTACGTAATAATCTAACAGCGCTTGACCATTTATTTATTTATATCCATTAAGAACGGGTCTAAGATGGGTACCCACAAAAAACAGTAACTATCAGCTTTTAAGCGGGATCCATGTCTTTATCCCAACATTTAGGGCGACTCAGTGCCAAGCATTTTTATCGTTTAAATAGTCCTTTATACAATAATAGGACGTGTTTAAAAAAAAATACTTAAGTATTAAGAGGCAAATTTGAAACATAAATTGGGAGAATATAATTTGGGAGTTTCCTGAGAATCTTTGATTTTTATTGTATTCAATGTCAGATGCTGTATGATATTAAAATCAATTACCGACTGTACTGTGTACAATATGATATATTTTAATACACACTTTGTTGCACTAAACTGAAACTAGCTAAAACCGTAGAAATAGATAATGTTAATAGATCTTAGTACATATATAAGCAACGGATCTCTTCCTCATATAACAAACTTAGAGTGTCAAAAATACAAACATGGTTCAATCACGTGTTAAAGTTACCCCGTATCAGTTGGTTCCGACAGATTAAAGTTTACAAAACTAATTTACGCTGTCTCCAATTACGCGCACTTAACGGCTTTGCTACACCCTTGACTCATTTTGTTTGCCAGATTAACTCACGTTTAGTCTATGATTTCCTGATAACTCAAATAAATAATTCTATTATTTTGGCGCGCTTCGAGGTGTCAAACTCTTTAGTCTGTGGAACGTGTAGGAATGCGAGTTTATAAAATGGCCGTTGAGAAAATTCATTGTTTTCATATTTTGTGATAAAAAATTTAACAATCGATACAAATTTTGACTATGACTACTCCTTATCACAAAATATTTTTCCAGATTCCAAATTTAAATACATATAATACCTACTTTGTTTATTTTAACTTATATGATGCCAGTATTGTTTTTTTGATACAGGCATGTATCTTAAGTTACAAGGTATTACTTCTTCAACATTAAAAAGCAATTAAGTAACATAGCAATACATCGCCAGGCCGTTGAACTTTAAAATGTAGAAACTGCATTTTTCGGGAACATTTGGCATGCAGTATCGTATTTTCCCCGTGAGTGAGTTGTTAATGGCACAAGTTTGTTGTTCCGTAAAAAAAATAACAATGTTCGTATTTAAATTATATTCCACGATATGATACGAAGAGCGTTTAGCATTCATTAATAAGCGGAACGATATATAAATTCAAATGAATCAAGCTAATAAAATTAACAAACTTATCCGACTTAATCAATTTTCAATGAATATCTGAGCGGATCAATTTCATGCGTGTTAATTTGAATTATATTATCTTCCGAAATCCACTTTGGTTCTAATTGAATTCATTAAATCCTTTGCAATTATTATGGCACATATTTAATATCGACTTTCATATCTAGATTAGACTTATTAAGTTTGCCCCCTGAGGTACACCCGCGTTACTTAAGACCTGTGGACATAATTCAAGCGTCCAAATGGAACAATGGTCTTAGGTCTTAGACATGCCGATTTCCTTTCGATGTTTGTCTTCATCGTTGAAGCATGAGCCCGGATCTAACGCATTTCAAGGTGACTTGGTAAGTATGAAACGACCTTCACGTGACGGATAGTTTTGGAATATGTCGTGCACTGCCGACAACAACCCAAATCAGACTACTGTTCGAGTCAGTAAAGTCACCTTAAACAAGAGAACCAGGCAGACGATCCTTAATAACTTCAAGGTCTTCATTAGCTATTTGGGAAAATAAAACTGTTCAATTTACACACTAAACCATTGTTATATAAAATTAAGCAACCGTAAGATGAATTGATTACTGATAAAGTTTATGCCTGTCTGGTATCATGGTTACATTAATAAAAAGGGTAAACCTTTGTAAAAGAAGATGCGAGAATCGTAATTTATCAATGTGCTTCAAACACTAATCTAAATTCGGAGATTATAGTGTGATTAAATGAATGTGTTATTTTTAGGGAATTGTTAATTTTAATTGTATGTATACTAGTCTAGCGTGACTTGTGTGAAAAAGAACCGTACAAATAATACATTTGAAATATAATTTATTAATAATATTTGTGTTTAATGTCCAAAATATGTGGTCAAGTATCGCTGTGGAGCGACTAGACGCTACCGCTACCACTTGTGTTGTAAGCATACCTTAAACTAACCCCAGGCGAGGCATGACCATGCGTCATTGCACACATGCAGCCAGTGATAAGCGTGATCTACAACCCATGTTATCATTCTTGAAGGAAATATTTTAGTGTTACAATCGGAGTTTTTCCTTGTGCTCCATAAATTTCAGATTACGTGTAGATCGATTATAACGAGCTAACGGTTCAATGAATTCTCAACGAAGTATTTTTTTAATTAGTTTCACATCAAATCTTAGAAATAAAACGTAAGTGTGAGTCAAGTGCGCGTCAAGTTGAAATAGAGACCGGCAGTGCGGTAATATCCTCCCAAATATAGAACGACAAAAAGACTTTCCAATATTCCCTTAGACAATACTTGGCAATATTTGAATTCTTTTAAAGACAATTTACGCGAGTCAACAAGTTGCTCAAAATGAATTATTTTTATATTAGAAAATTTACAATTGGTTGTTACTGGAATACAAGATCAGTGATTTCTGAATCTATATGCTTGTTATTTTCTGTATAAACGAGTAGTTCTCTCATTAATAAATGAAGATTTTGTGTTGTGAGAAAGAATGAAACATATTATTTTATAACTTATTCATTAATTACAACAACATTTGCTTGAGTGTTTTGGTTTTATAATATAATTGATACATATAGAAAATATTTCAATCTTTACTACTGAAATATTAAATAATAATTATAAGTAATAAATTCAAATTAACATAGTTGTTAACAGAATACCACATAATTAGTGTAACAAAATATACCACAACCATAATCCAATCAAATTGATGCTGTTAGCAACTTCATTATATCTCATAAATTGACCACAAATCGTATACAATAATATATTTATGTATAAAGAAACAGAAATAAAGGTTTTATGGTAAAAAAACAAAGTCTTACTTTGTCTAACAAATGAGGTATACGAGTATAAGAGTCATTGCTCTAACTTTGAAAATATTCCCTTTGGGACTCTTGGACCTTGGAGCACAAGTGCACAGTCGCTTATTAATTAAGTAGGCGCCTGGTAGACAGTATCGACGAACCAAGAACTGGAGCTTCTCTCGTTCAGCGTGTAAGCGCCATACATAGAGGAAATTCTTTGCAGAACTTTGCGATATGGACCAAGACTCTAAATTTGTGTTAGTTTTCTTTCAACTTTAAATTATTTTATAGTTTTTTTTGAAGGGGTGACCAAAGAGGCACACCATAAAGACGAAGTCGCCGCCCATAGACACTCACGTGGCGGTGAGGTCGTGGAAGCATTTGAAGCTTTTTAGGGAGTGGTAAGCCTTTTTCTTGTATTGAAGCTGGTTCCATGGCGTGGAGGTGAAGAAATGTCTCACGAAACTCGCAGTCGTGGAACGATCTTTATGTTAAATAACATTCACTATTATTTAACGATCTCAATTTTTACTTCATTAAGTTTAAAATTGATACTTATATTTCGTAAATGAGAATATAATTTAAGTACCTTAAATAATTGTTATGTAAGTAATACGAAATTGTAAAGTTTATAATTCCATCGCTATATATGGCGACACGTTCAATAAATTGGAATTCTTGCACAGGCCTAAGCAGCTGCCACTCGAAATTCGATTTCAATTAAGGAACCAAGAACTTTTAATAATGCGCAATATCTTGCGGTCGTGTTTTCATATTTGGTGAGTCGAAATAAAAAAAAATCAAATAAAATTAATAAATGTATAAAATTGATTCTTCCGGTCCGAAATCGTTGGTTGAAATTTTACAGTCCCATTAATAAATCTAGTTGTGGATATTACGTATATATTAGAGATGAGTTTCAGTTACCTTTTTATTGACTAATTAATTCGTTGCTTGCCATGCGAGACGCGGCTTGTCAAAATTTCCCTCTTAAACAGTCCTCAGACATGGCTGGCTGATGTACGCTGATAAAATAAGAGCATAGCATCGATACAGCTGATCATAGATATTGTACTTATATCATGTTTTTTTTTCAATTGGCATCAAAAATCGTCAGAATGATATATTATAGTTTTGTTATTATTGTTAAGAGGCTCGTTTATCTAAACAGCTCTACGGGTCAAGGTTTTATTCTAAATCATGGCGGTACATAAATTATTCATAGCATCCCAAAGGGTAAGGGAAAAATTCCGTGTCAAGGAGGAATTTCGTCAGCTTCTTTTTCACCTAAGAATGTGATTATTCAAAAATAATTTCGCGATTGACCCAATTGATGTAGCCCAAAGTTTCTATAACAACATCGCTGACATAATAGAAATACTTAATTATCAGTTAAAAAGCTTTACCACTAATAATGTCTCGTGGCCAGTAGATTCCAACCAACAGCATCGATTTGACCTCCAAAAGGTAACGTAAAGTTATTGTTTTTATAAATAAATATATGTTATTTATTTTACGCGTGTGTCAGTAACACTTAGTAAAAAAGGTACTGTTTAAAGTTTAAAATGTATCGAATAGCCTTAATTAAACCCTACGATTTAACAAAAGTTGTGATATGTTAAATGTATACACAGCATGAATATACAGCGTAAACTTTATTTAACGACACTGAAGACACTGTCTATTTTATGGCATTATAGACAGTGGTGATTAGAGCACTACAGCATTTTCGTTAAATCGAATGACGTTACATGGAGTTTACATTGTATATATATATAAATATTTAAACATAAATACTATGCTACCAATATTATATCATAATATAAACGTTTACCCAACTTCGATAAAGTAAGAGGCAGTAAAACATGAACCCAAAACTCTCACAAGCCGTTTCTCGTGTTCCGCCTTGTAATAGATTTTGCCGTAATGCGTCAAACAAACATAATTTACGATCAGATATATTTGGCAAGTGGACCTCGTCTGAGCGCGATAATTCTACTGGAGGCACGCTCTAACATGCGAAACAAATTCATAACGTTGTATGCCTTTTCATTGGCATGTTGTCATTTTTAAATTGACTTTCCTCAACCTTTCGAATTATGGAACTCAATTAATCACTTTCAAAACGTTTAGGACATGTAAGGTAGATTATTTAACCTACAATATATATCGGGACATATTTTCACACGGTCCCAAAATTATTGATTTAGCTTGTATATGTGTAGACATAACATAGTTTATCTACGATGTCTTAGTTACATTTATAGTTTGTTATATATAATAAAATAAGTCACATGGTTTTAAGTGAGATAATAGCCTCTTTCTCTCACAATTTGACTATATTTTACTACTTGTGGAAAACTTAATGTCAATTTCTTTACATCTAAGCGACTGGTTAAATGTTGATTCATATGCAAATTTTGTTTGAAATATAAAATCGAGACGAAATTTTTACATTTATATAAAACCTATTTACAATTCACTAATCAGTGCCTTCAAATATTGAAAAAAAATTGAATTGTTATTTTTCAACTTAACCCAACTTGATCACAAGGATAATGTTCTTATTATGTATTGAAAATAAAATTGTCCCCCGGTATAAATCCATTTACCTCCCGCTTACCTTGTCTTAGGAGATTGCTATGAGAAGTATTTAATGTTAAAAAAATTACATAATTAACATTTTTGAACGGTATTTATTAAATTTTATCACCAGTTCACGCCGCTTATTTCAAATCAAACAAGTGATCAATTATAGGGATTTAAATATACTATTATTATTCACTACGGCGATAATGTTCGCAAGAAACTGGACTATAAATAAAATTTACAATCTTCAAAATAAATAAATAAAATAATTATAAATTATCGACTACTTAGTCATGCTATGAATACCTGAGCATTTTTACAAGTCCCATAATCGTAGCGTTCGCCTCACCGACAAAACGTGCGGGGAAGCGCTACGCGGGAGGGCTGTGAAGCTCGAAGCTCGAAGCTTCACGTTAGTTAGCTTTTGCGGGCTACGATCGTCCGACGTAGCTACTTCAGCCAATCTGCTAAACTTTACCGCGAGCTTCTGTCTAGAGTGTTTGCTAGTACGTACGCGCGGAAATGTTCAGTTCCGATAAAAATAAACATGATTAAATTGAAAATGCTGTTCAGACTTTTTAAACTTTTATTTTACCTGTATATAATATTTCATTTTTATCTAAAGTACGCGTATGCTGATAGAATTTTGGGTAAGTGAGACATTTTTTATCGCTTGCGTATTTTATTTATTTAAAGGTATAAATGCTAATTTCTTTCATGCTAGTTTAAAATCCAACTCGATTCTACTTTGTCTTTCCATTCACCACTCTGAATAAGTTGATTAAATGTAAAGCTTATTAAATTTAAATTGCGATATATCTTGTGATATTTTTTAAATTCAGTTATCCTAATTTATATTCAGAACAGAATTAAATTTTTATTGGAAACGTACATTTTAGTTTCTGTTAAAATAAATAAATTTAAAAAAACATATTTTTTTTGGAAATAATTAAATTTAATGTTCTACAAATTAAATTGTTACTAAACTTAGTTTTTTGCGATAGTTTATGTACACAACATAAATTAAAACCGGGCGGTATAACGATAGATGTGATCGTTATATTGTGATTTTTTTTATAATTTTCATAGACAAATAGAAGTTCGGCATTGTTTGCGCGGTGCATATGCAGATTTTCTCACAATGTTTGCCTTTGCAGTAGCAAGCTAATGGCTCGTAGAGATTACTCTATCCATTCCATCCAATGGTGCATCTGTGTTTGTACTGCACAAGAGTCGCTGATTAAGTCAATTGTCAAATTCGTCTTATATAATAATATTTCAAATGACCAATATATATATTTTTTAATAATTTATATTTAGGTAGCACACCAGTTTGAAAATATTACGCGATTTCTTGTATTTCTTGAATATTTAATAATAAACAGATATGTATGTAGATTAATAGCGTTTGGGAATTCAATTTTGAGCCACGCTGTTAATTTTGGCTGCGGATATTGAAAGAATCGTTTCGTGATAGACGTTAGAATTAAAAGTTACCTAATTATTAATCAATTATGCAATCAGTAATTGAAAATTTCAATTTTTACCGTAACAAATTAAAAAAGTTTGGTCCTTGTGGCAGTGTACCCATAAATAATTATCTATTTTTCATTTGAGTTCAATTAAATTCTGAGTGGGAGTGCCATGCTGTTACTTAAGAGTTTTAGCCGAATGGGCAGGCACGGCCGGAGAAATACCACTCTCTTACAGAAAACCGGCGTAAAGTGATACAATTGGACTTTGTTCATTTTGTACTCGCGTTTTCTTTAGTGAGTGAGATGTTCCGTTGCCCATCCTTTCCCCTCCCCGTTCTCTTTCCCTACCCCTCCATTTCCTAATTTTCCTTTAAAGGTCGGCAACGCACTCACGAGCCAGCCCCGTGAGTGTCTATGGGCGGTGACTTCACCTTTATGATGGGCCTCCTGCTCACTTACAAAAAAATATTTTATTTTTCAAGTTTTTTTATGTTTCTGATATTAACGGTATAAAAGGCGGAGTATCAGAAGGATGCTTTGAATAAATATGATTTTTATTTGAAGTTTATAGCCATCTAAAAGAATAAATTTCGGCGACCCATCAATCTTTTAAGACTCGGGGTGGCCCTGCCTCCTGCTAATGGCAAAAATACTCGTATATGCTTTATGAATATGCCAATGCTGCGATGAACCTCTATCACATAATTTGCAACTACATATCACATTAACCGTAAATGGTCGAGAATCATTTAAAAAGCGTCATATCGTTAAGTAGCTGATAATTATGTTTAATTAATTCAGTTAATTGTTATACAATTATACGATAAAGAACAGCCTAAAAAAAGGAAGATACAATACAAAAACTAAGCACAATTAACTGATAAAAACTAAACATTTTACAATGATTTACCATTGCATGCAATTTAACAACATATAATTTATTTCTTCCTTTCTTTTCCAATTTCCTTGTTATTACTCCTAATTTGCCTGGTAGTGAACAATTAGGCTCTAATTACAGTTTTATTTCTGTATATTATATATCTGTATCGGACCAAACTTATTCAACTATAATATACATAGAAATCGTGTCGTTAAAATTAAATCGTCGAAAGTATGTCACGGAGGTATAAAATTCTGATTAATTTAAATGACTTGCGAAAAGTTCGTAAGTCGGAAGATCACGGTCTGGTGTTTATTGTATCGTTATTCTGCCGACACAATATAGGGGCTTCCAAAAACTTCACAGAGATTTACATCTCTTAACCCCATGACTTTGTAAGTTTCGCTGAATAAACTTTCTAACCTTACACAAATAGCGATAAATGATGAATCGCTATCATTTTTTATGAGGTAAATTGAATTTATATTATATTGTAGTCACTGATTAACACATATATTATCTATATATATAGATAACTCTTCCGTTACTGAGTGACTGACAGACAACGCACAGCCGAAACTAGTGGTGGTAAAAAGCTGTAGTTGGAGCACTAAGAAAGGATTTTTAGAAAGGCAACCCCTAAAGGGGCAAAAAGGGGCAAAAACGTTTCTATGAAAAATTTTATTCCTTGGTAGTCTAATATACATTATCTTAAAAATGAAAATGTTTATGAACGATCTTTATAATTTTTAATAAGGAGAATAGATGGTTTTTTTGTGTGCAATTTATTAGTTTTCATGTTAATAATGTGTACGTAAAATTTGTTCCTTTTTTGTCTTTTATTTCGTATTAAGTATACATTTTGTTTTAGAACAATAAAACAATTACATTAAATATGTTTGTTAAGCAATTTCATATATATATTACACGACGAAACAAAACCTCGATTAGCTTCAACATCCATTTAAACGCATTGAATTTGTAAAGATCTGCGGCCACGTGATATTCTTGGGATTGAAAATCTGTTTCGCGTCCCGGGCTTTTCTTTTCATCGCTTGTCAGACGTCACGATTTTCGACACTATACTTCAAGGAAATATATTTTATGCGACATTATGGGTTTCGTAAGTATTGAATACTTAAAAACATTGCGAACAACGAATACATAAAATGATACCCAGATGTTTTTGAAGTAGATTAGGAAAGTGCATATTGAATTTATAAGGAATAATTTAATTCGGTGAATAGTAGGTTTTTTAGGTAAATGAGTTTCGTTTTGTGTTTTATTATATTGTTTGATTTGTATGAAAAAATATAGAAAACAATTCTGTGTGTTCAAATTTTAGCAACGACTTAGCTCACTATTACATTTTGTCATATTATTTGTCATATTATTATTAGGAAATAAACTAACTTACTTTATTTACTTACACATTTTAAGTCTTATTAATAGTCATTATATGAGATTATGTATCCTAAAGACAAGATTATTGAGATAAACAAATGTACATAATATTAAATTATATATCTAAGAATTCAGGTATGAAAATAATAATTTTAAAAAGAGAAATAATCCACAAGAGTGTTATGACTCAGTTCTTATACTTTGTGAACGTTATTTTTTAAAAGTTTCGAGATAAATTTTATCTGTATTCTCATAATGTTCCATATCTCCCCCCTTGGGAAATGTGAGCGTTGAAACCTTACTCAAGTTTCGATGGAAAAAAGTCATAGATTAGACAACTTTTCTACTATGGACACATTATAAAATTACCTGATAACACGCAGTATTCTCGCGGTGGCTCAGTGGTAGCTGCTCTCATCCGTAAAACACTGGACCACAGATTATAAATTTTGTCATCGATGCTTTCCACTGGGACGTTTTGTTTAATGATATTTATAACATTTTCATTAACTTAAAATTGATCGATGGGCTGAATAGAAAAATACTAATTTAAAAGTTATACAATACAAGACGAAATATAAGTATTTCAAGGAATAAGTTTATGAAGCTTTATTGTTTATTGATAGATGATGACATAATATCATGAAATGTCAGTTCAATCAATCAGTCAGAGTTTATTTCGAGTTTAAAAGCAAACAATTGTTTACGAGAAAAACTCATGTAGACTAAGATAATAAAGTGATTGACTTTAGTTTTTGTTACTTGTTACACATTTTCACGTCGCCTATAAAAAAATTGTATGTTTTCAATAATTTAAGCGTCGTTCGGTTAAAAAAAATTGAAAAGTATATCCATCGAATGATGAATAATACAAATTAATTTACCTTATTGTATACGGATTCTTCATTACAAATTTGTCGATAGACTCATAATGCACTATACAAAAAAATAGCACATTGGCATTTCTACTGATATTATTTTCACCGCACCACTCGCGAATATCCATGTCATAAAATTTGATTTGATATCGATATGCGATACGTGACCTTTTCACCTATTTATATGTTGGCTAACAATATTGATGGGAATGTAATAATATTATTGCTTTTAGCTTAACATAATATATTTGTTTATAGTTTTCTTAGGGCAACATTACGCTAACAAGAATGAATCGTAGACATGTTTTTACACAATTTTAATAAAAATGTAATGCAGTTGTGTACATACCCACATTAGATATAAACCTAATTATAATTAGATATAAGTCTTTATTTTTTATTCCCGTTAGACAACCCTAAATAACCCTAAATCTATCCTTTAAATACGTCATCCTTTTCCACTCTACAAGCATTCCTGATCCAACTTCCAAACACATAAGTTGTAACATACTTTAAGTGCAAACCTAATAAAGTGTTTTTTGTAGAAGCTCAAGTGATGTCACTGCCCGTAACAAGCGTTAGGATAATGTCTAATAGCTGACTTCCGATCTTATTGTTTAGTTACACAATACTACAACTAGTGATAAGTTCGTCTTGATTAATTTAAAGCTCTTTTTATGCAAACATCAGAGAGTACTGTTTCAATGTCAAAAACTCGTAACTATTTCAATGAGACTGTCATAAACAAGGTTGAAGAATGTGAAACGTAGGTCAGAGGAACCCCCTTTGGGCCTAAATAATTCGTTTATAATTAATCTACATAATTATTAGACAGTTAAAAATATTTAAGTATGTTTATTGTATTGACCAATCAGAGCAGAGCTACAGTTGTGTTTGAGTGCCATCTTGTTGTTGCGACAATGTGTTCGGTCAGTCGGATTCTGATGTTTGAGAAACCTTTGTCGCTTGACTAAGTCAACAAATCTATTGACACTGAGGTTGCTGCTATGAACCCAGTGCTCTTTATATATTTGTGTAACAGCAGACAAACGAGCAAGTGGGTCGTTTTGTGTGAAGTGCTAACCTCGACCTATGGCCACCTGCAACGCCAGGAGGCTTACAAGTGAGTTGCCGGGCTTTAAGGGAAAGGTACGCCTTTCTCTTGAAAACCCCCAAGTCTTAGCTGATCGGGATTACCTGCGCATGCAGTTTGTTCCACAAAGGGATGCGCGGCAAAAAATGCTTTAAAAACATGCACGGTTGTGGAGCGCGAGACGTAAAGGTGATACGGCATGGATAATATGATTGTGTGCTCGATTATTATTGTGATAATCGTGTTTTATTCTCGCATATAACACCCACTAAGTCAGTTGAGAATTATGCTATTTAAAATTTAACAAATGAAAATGTTGTTGTTATTATTGTAATATCACTAATGGGGATTAAAGTCGAATTAATTTTAATGAGCTACTCATTTGTCTCTGTTTAACTACATTGAGATGAAAGAGACAATTGATTTATTGCCGCATATTCTACACGCCCTTTGAAAGTACTTTACTCCCATATAATTTATTAAAAATGTTTTTAGTCAAATGGAAAGCCTCGCCTGTTCGCTGTGATAAAACTAGCTGTTGACCAATCCGTTATTGTTCACGCGTTCTCGAACAGGCGTATTACGTCGTTTTGTTCAATAACAAACGGTTTTCGTCTTGCGTCCATAATTATTCCTACATACGTATAGCGACGACAAACACTTGTTAAAAGGTATTGATAAAAAAGTTCTGAATTATTGCAATGCTAGGCTGCCGGCCTGCAAAGTTTGCTCTTGAAGACCCCCAAGTAACGGATTTTGTAACTTATAGAAGTATCCACATTGAATTTGTTTATATTTATGAAATTACACCAACACGTAGGAAAAAGGATCCATTTATTTACTCTTAAAATATTCTCTGTCCATCGTTAATAATGCCAATAATAGTTTATCATCAAGTTTAAGTGGAGTTTCATATGAAACTTTTACCTTATTCATGAAGGTGATTGCATTTTATCTGTCAATAACCTGAAGGATGAGAATTTTACGAAACCTTATTTATTTTTGCTCACGCCACGCATAATTCATATCTCTGTTTATTTACATTCATTTTATTAATGTTATTGGGCATTCAATTTAAAATAATTAATATATTAAATATAGACGTGGTATAATAAAATTACGAAATATTAATAATTTATTGCTTGACAACTTTAATATTTTTATACACCACAATATCAAAAAAAAAATCATAATGTATTTAAAACACGTTGCATTTCTCCAAGTTACCTCTAGAAGTATTCACCATTATATGTAAGTACAAAATGGCGGCTGTGACTCGCGTGTAAAATATAGCTGGCAATAATTTCTTAACCTCATATAACAAAGTCATACACACTTGGCAACTTTTTCTCGCGGCCGACGTCATTGCAATATGTGCACCGATTTATCCACTACAAGCCACTTCTGTGTAGTTACATTATGAGCAATTATAGGGTTAAACCTATTGTAGGTGTTAGTAACTATATAACTTAGTATGTGAGCTGTGCAAATTCTCTTAAGGAACTTACATTTAAGGTATAGAATGTAGTACTTTTTAAGTTAATTAGATAAATCTATAGAAATATAATCTGGAGTTTTAAAAGCGGAGGCTGTGTTTAAAAACTATTTTTTAAATACATCTTAAGTGGAATTTTAACGACAGAAGTTGTGGCAAATTTATTATAATGAGCCATCAAAAATTCTTAAAATTGACACTTGTACATAATATCTCCCGGGTTTTATGGTCAGCCAATGTATACAAGTTTGGAAATAAGATTGATCATCGGTCAACTTATACCCGCTGAGGGCTGCTCGGAGCGGGCTTTGTATGAACGTAACTTCCAATCCAGCGCTGGCTTAGCACTCAGAGTTGAGAGTTCACTTAATACTCTGATGGAAGCCGCGGCTATAGATCTACAGGATTAACACTAGGTCGCATTGACGATTGACAAAACTAAATGAAAGTTATTGTAATATTTTAAGAGTCATTTATATTATTGGCTTACTTATCTGTGATCAAGGACATAGATTAAAAGACACATAAAGGGTTCTGTGCCTGTGGATAAGTAATAAAAGCTATTTCGTGTATATATATAATAATGTTTATGGAGTGTACTGTAAAATCTAACCCTTTAGAGTTATGAAGTGCCTCTATTCTATATGAAAATATTTTCTTCTTTTTCCTTAATTGTATTTAAAATATTTCTATCTGTCGGAGTAGAATTGTGAGTTGTTCTGTAACAACCCTTCAGTACTACAACGATTACATTTTGCCGGAGGGTGGATTGTAAGGGCGACGGTGTATCATTCTAAGGTATTTTTGTTGTATTGTGTCAAGGTAGCGGTCCTCTTTATAAGAAAATATTTCCATATTATTCTGTAGTTTGACATGTTGGTTACGCTATCTAAATTTTCAAGAACATTATAAATAATACCATATTCATACGTATACTACGTAAAAGCAAGTTTTCATTGCTTACATAGGAAAAAATCACACATAGTACAATAGTACACAGCCGGTGTTCAAATAGGCTGCCTCGGGGTAGAGAATGTAACGAATAACCGAATAAAGGGTTAAAAAAATTGAAACATAACATGTCATGACGCGGAAAACAGCCGAGCTAAAAGTCCATCTTTGACAGACGAGTATATATCTCATGTCATTTCGGCTAGTTTCAAATGCATGAGACAAACGCATCCGGCCCATTTCAGCGCTGAATATGACAGGACGCAAGGCAAAATTCCCTGACAAATGGCTCGACAACTGAATAAAGTCCGGCCATGAAAAATAAAAATACTACGACCGTAGGACATTTATATGGTCACAGCTTGAATTCATGGAGGCGGGCAAATATTGGTTAATGTTACAATAGCACTAGGAAGTCTGGGCGTTTTGATAGAAAGCTTTTTGATATAAGAATAAACCGTGGTGTGTTTATTTCAAGAGACATTTTGAAAATTGAACGCGTGTTTTTTTTCCAACCAACCGAATAAGGATATTGCTAATTTATGCTTAATTATAAATTCTATATTCAATAACACGACCGTGTTTCGTTCTAAAACCCCCCTAATTTAAAACATATATGCAAAAAGCCAAATTGGTGTAATATCTATATATATTAAAAATAATCTACATTCCATTTTATCAATTACATTACTTCCTCATAATTCAACCTTCATAATAATTAAGCGAAACTTAATCGGGTTTTGGGAAGCCGTCGAATTTACGTTCTACTTCAATTTCTGCCGAGGAATTATCCCCCAAGTTATGAAAACTGGTTAAATTATTGCTGATGGGTATAAACCACTGTGCACCGTCCCTTTCAAACGTTAATGCTTTAACAGTGTAAGCTTTAATGATAAAGTTCGAATCGCCTCTCGAACTCCGAAGCCTTTGCTATCAAATCCTGACACCTAATAATACTTATCGTTTAAATAGGTGCTTGGACGTGGAACTTTCTAAGTGGAACAAAGGTGTAGCGATCGTGAATCTTGTTTATTGTGAATATGGCTATAGTTTAAATTAAAGTTACGAACTCGATTTGGACACAAAGTTTGTACCATCAAAGGCTGTATTGAGATTTGATACAAACAATCTGTGCGATCCGTGACTTTGTGACTATTGTACTACTAAGTTCAAAGTTCATTTTAGCTTTTCTGAAAGCCCTTAGATGGGCAATTTAATATCGAGTGCTCCTAAGGAGTATTGTCTGAACACCGAAGCTTTCAAAATTGAGATATAAGATGAGAAATGTTCCCTATTTATATTTTAATCAGCTTAAAAACTTTAAGTATAATGTAATTGTATAATTTTTTCTTCGTATCGATAATTGCTACAATTCTCCGTGAATGCTCTGATATTTCGCAGCGCGGGACTGTTATGAGCTTATGCCTATGATTTCCCAAACAAACAGCAACTATTTTTCTTATAAATAAAGTCATGAAATCTTTTCATCGATGAAATTAGCCTTATAAAAACTTAACTTATAACACATGGTTGTTGAGTAATATTTTTATATTTACAATATAAGTATAATAAAAAGATACTTATTTCAAAATTCATAAAGACAGAAACGATTGAGCCGTTTTAAAGAACCCTTAAATTCCAACTATATTTATTCAAACAGGTCTCTATAAAGACGCTTTTAATCGTCATATTTTTATACCGCCGATTCGGAAGTCAGTTATCTACCGGGAATAGTCGGAAAGAAACGCAATAGCCGGTCTTTATAAAGATCAATCATGTAACTGAATATATGAAATCTTTATAAAGATTTCATATATGTATTAGTTACATGATTAATTCAAATTACAAATGCATAGGCTACTTAAGAATTGAACTGAATGAAATCACTGTCATAGTTACCAACTATGTATAGAATTATAAAAACCTCTGTTTTAAATAATGCCAGCAATGTGAGATTCGCGGCATAGAGAATGGTTCGCTACCCCAAAAATAATGTAACTTTATGAATATGCATTTGGTGTGTAAATGTTTTTGTTAGTGTTTAAAGTAAAAAATACATATTTTGTCTTTGGTTTGCGCAATACATTTGATAATATATCTTGTGTAACATTAAGCAACTTTACGAAATTGTAATCATATAACGCAGGTTTATGCATATGTTGTGTTTAGGCTAACATTGAAATAGTTCGAGAATGTGACAGTAAAGAGACGAGTGAACTAAAAGTTGAATCTCATGAAGTGTTTTCTTCACGTTAATTTCAAAAGTTCAAAAAACTCTGTCACATTTTTAGAAAATTTGGAATTCTTTCGTTGTAAATGCAGTTTGTGGCTCATTCGGTACATCGTTTTAACTAAACATTTTCTTTAAAATTTTTGTATTTCTACATTCTCTTATTAATACAGAAGCTTAAAAGGTTTAATGTAACTATGTAACATAAAATGTATGTTCTTTTGTGTCGTAAGCCAAGATTTATTGGTAGTAAAAAAAATATGTAACTGATTGCAGTTTTTTCATCAGGGGTTTATTGGATCAGGAGTGTTTACGTCAGGGGTTTTTGCCTCAGGGGTTTTACATCACGGTTTTTCATCAAGGTTTTTTACATCAGAGATTTTACATCGACTAGTCTCTCCCCGCACGATTCTTATACTCCTTAAAACTCACCGTAAACCTGCATCCTTTAATTACGATCGAATAAAATTATACCCGATGTACTGTTTAATATAAACATTAACGAAAAAATATTATACTCTTATATAAATAAACGGCTAAATACCGTTTAAAATTAGGTCAGATAGCTTGACGCGTTAAGATCAGAGCTTGAATGATTACGTTCAGAAGCGTGGCGAAAACTATTCTCAAGTCAGAGATGTGGTTAAAAATTTATCTAATTTTCTTTAGCTCGTTTCTCTGCTGAGAACAATTTGAGATATTAAAAAAGTTAATATGTATTACCACAACTACTAAAACTACAACTAATAACCGTGCCCATACGAGTAAGTGTTTATTGTGAATATAGAAAAAACATATCACGCCTCTTACAAGGCTATAAATATATATAAAAGGTACACAATTTACAAATACTGCCAGTTTTCAAATCTATCTTCGACAAAGCGAAGTGGTAAAGCTCACCGAAGATATAAATTATTTTTAACTAGTAACACAACGTATGTTTTAGCCTGTTAAATTAGGAATACCAAATAAAATAATAAACCATAAATAACTGTCTACAACGGAGACGAACTTTGAGTGATTATGACCCGTGATCAATATTGTTAAGACTCCCTAAAAGGCAAGCAACGCACTCACGAGCTCCCAGCTGCGAGAGTGTCTATGGGCGGTGATTTTACCTTTATGGTATGCCTCCTGCTCGTTTGCCCTCATCTATAAAAAAGACTATATAGACATATAGTATATACACTTCAAGACATTCAAAAAACGAATATTGTTTAAAAGTAAATTTTGTCAAACCACCTAATGCTCACAAAGATTGTAAGTTTAGTTCTAAAATCAAAATTGTAAATAAATAATCTTTTAAATGCAAGTAAAGAACTAGTTCCGCACGTGGTTAACCTCAAACATCAAGCAATTGCGATGCGCTCGCTCAATATGTACTAATACCAACCAACGTATACACTGAAGCGATCCGAAGACTTTAAAAAATCAATGTTTCAACCTCCGTTATAAATAAAACAAATGTTATAATAATTGTTTTCTCTTGTTTTTATAAGAAATAAATTACATATGTTTACGTTTTTAATAGTTACATACAAATTTATTGTGTGTGATGGAATGTATATGTATTAATAAAAGAAAGATAGCGGTTTATCGGAAGCTGAATATAATTTAAGACCGTGCCAAGAATCGAAGGCAGTAATTTTAAAGGATACGTTATTTTAAAACGATATACTGTGCTGTAAAATTTTATTGAGTTTGAGGCCGGGACGTTCGCCCGGATTGAACTATGAGTAAAAAGTTAACTTCGTTTGAGATTTCTGTTCCGCTATAAAAGTGCACGAAACGAAATGTACTGTTATTTTAAGACAGATATTTTTAGGCAGCTTATATTAGTATTTTTAATGATTTATTACCAATATTATGATAATCAAATCGCTACAATTCAACGAAATTAATCTTGTTTATGCCTAGCTTGGATACTTTATAGTAAAAGTAGACGCCAGTCTTGAACTGATCATTTATTCATCTCATATTCGAATCAATCATTTTGAATTTCATGTTCGGACATGTAAGCATAATACAAAATTCCGCCTGTAACACCTCGATGTCCGTCGTTCCACCACTGCGTGTTTCGTGAGCCATTTCTTAACACCACGTTATGGAACCAGCTACCCGCTCCCGGTATTTCCGAAACATTACGACTTATGCTCCTTCAAAAGAAAAGTTTACCACTCCCTAAAAGGCCGCCAACGTACACACGAGTCACCTTTACCGTTGTACCTTCTGCTCCTTTGTCCCCTTTTATATAAAAAAAATAAGTACTCAACCAGTTTCAAAACACTTTTCAATCTAGATTATTGGTATGCCTTGTGTTAAATATGCCAAATGTTCCCTTTGTATTCAATGCCCACAATTTTTTTTTCAATAGCCGAATTTTCTTTTTTTTCCCAAATCCATCACAAACTACAGCCTCCATTAACAATTGAAAATTTTATACTGTAACTAAAATTGTTATTTAACTTATTTACAATTTTTAGTTGTCTATTTAATACGCATAAAGCGATACATATATTGTTAGTAGTTCTTATGTGATATTTTGCAATTATAACTGAAGGCTTTGATTATAATTGAAGTATCGCCCGTCGCTAAAATATTACGAGAGGACCGTTAGCTGGCCATGCGTAGAGCTCGTGAACGGGCGCTACTTGAATCTGTGTTGCAGTGCTAATATTTTTTTCTATAATCATCTCGGCATTGTACTCTGCGTTTGCGGATTGTTCTCACTATAATGTAAATGAGCGCTCCTATTTTACAGTGCCCACCAGTAAAGTAAAGGGTTTTTTAATTTTTTAAATTGTTTTATATGTAGAGATTCGCATTCGCTGGAGCATGGTGTAATTGTTGCAGCTCTTTACAACCCTTCTGTAGAACATACTTGGCGATTAAAAGGTGTGGCAAAGAGTTTATTGCCAGGTCTTATCGTCATTTTATTTTTATTTTGCAAACCCATACAGCATATCATATCATTAATCATTAAGTTTACACAATAAAGAATAGATAAAAACAAAGCTACAATACGGTTAAAACATAGAACAATAAATTAAATCAAAGATCAAAAACAACAATAATAAAAAAATGTATACATATGAACTAGTGGAGTATATCCAGTGAGGAACGAGCATTTAAGTGTGTGTGTATTAGTGTGTGCAATGGTGTTGCTGTGTGAGTGAGTGCGCGAGGATGAATCTTAGATTTTTTTTAAAGATTTCTCCTTAGACCAAATATGTCCAAGGACAGATAAGATTAATTGTAAGTTCTAGCTGCGCGACACAAGACTGAGTTTTGTCCGCAGCTTGTTCTTGCATCATTATAGTCAATAATATAATTAACAATTGCAGTTTCCAAAACAGAAATTATGAAAAAAAATAATAACATGATATTCAGAATAACTCGTTAATTTTCTTTACAATTAAATGAAAATTATTGCTTCGTTGCATGTTTTTGTATATGTGTGTACTGGCTCTCCCGTATATAACATAGTTATTGTAAAAATACATATTCCGTTTGTTATTATTGTAAATATTCATTTACAGTTTTATTGAAGTGACTATTCACATTAAAGCACGCTTTTCATGTTCAAAAAGATTCGTAAATAAAATAAATAAACTAGTCCCTAAGGAAATGTGATGTGTTGAGATTAGGGATAATCCTGCTCGCCTTACTAAGTTCTGCCACTCACGTGTTCTCGACAGTCACTGTGGAGATGAAAAATCTTCTGTGGATTTTGTCGGTGTTGATTAGAATGCTTTTATGACAAACATATTATATATTACGTTTATTAACGGTGTGACCATAACTTATTTTACTTATGTGGACTTTATAAACTACATAATGGCTAATATTGTCTTTGGTTACTGTTAGCACTCGATTTTCTTTAAAATTTTCATCGTTCGATATTCGATACAAAAGCACATCAGCGTGTTACAACATTTTAGGAGCGATATAGACATCCCGTTGACCAAGTTCAATGGAAGGCACTAAAAACTCACTAGTTAATAATTTATATATTCAAATTTTAATTAAAGATAAGAAACCTTTAATTTGCACGTCTACATTTCAAGAGTTATGCGACTTCGTTACTCAGAATTAATCAATGTAACCCATGATCTTATTGTCTCAGGATTCCGTGTCTAATAATAAAGATGCTTAATATGTTTCTATACCATTTTAAGCAAATAATTTATAATTATAGATGGTGTAAATTGTATTATTATTTGACAATTCAGTATAAGAAAGTACATAAATACTTTTCACTAATAGTAAAATTATTCATATAAACCCAATACAGTATAGGATAATAATCTTAATAGCATACATATTTCCATGTAGAAAATAAATTCAAATATTATCTCCGTAGTGACCATTTTATTCGGTTCACATAACCCGTGCACAAATTATTTTTCACTGATACCGTAAAATTTTATGACATGAATAGAAAATTACAATGGTTAGGTGTAATTTTTGAAGTATGTTGAACTTAAAAAAGCTCTAAAGGATTTTTATCACATACTAGCTGAACCGGCAAACATTGCTTTGCAATACAAATTATTTATATGACTATGTATTTAAATGACGACTGATCAGTAATCGATGAAAAATGATTAAATTACTAAATATAGGGGTTGGTCATAAATGGGTAAAAGATTAGGGTTGTGTGTATTTTTCAATGTCACACTATAAAAAAAAACAAAAAAAATCGTCCAAAAAATTAAATTTTAAATTTAATAGATATGATTGAATTTAAACTCATTTTAAATTGACTCATAGGGACACCTACATTGCTAACTGAACTTTATACAATAGCATTATAAAACGTATCGAAAATATAAAACAGTTGTTTAAAGAGTTTCTCTGGCAATTATTCGATTTTTCTCGAGGTAAAAACCACCCTTTAACTTGGACGAACATTTAAGAAAAAGAATTGGCCAAATTGGTCCAGACGTTGTTGAGATATGCGCTTACCAACACATGTTGCGATTCATTTTTATATTATACATATGAGAAATTAAATAAGTTCAACACTATGTTAAAACTATGATGAGTGTACAAACGGCCCATGGATTTATTATTAATCTTATATATTTGGAAATACTGGTAGCTGGTTTCATGGTGGTGTGGAAAGTGCCTCATAAAGCTCACCTAACCTCGTCTCACCTTCGCTACTACACACTCAGTTGTGAAGAAGATACTGATGTATCAACGTTAAGAAATACGTCCCCGTTAAGAAAAAGTCGTCGTACGTCTATCTACCCTTAATTTTGATATGCATTGTATTATACCGTCACAATGAAAGATTCAAAAGTTTTTTTTTAAATGAACTCTTCAACATTTTACTGAATAATATTAATCCTCATGAGAGATATTATTTTCGAAAAAGCCTATAGTGGGAATTATTTGAATCAAAAGAAAAAAATATACTATTTTATTATTTTAATTCAAATAGTTCTAAATATATCTACATGTATTTATAAATTAATAAGTATATAGAATGATACATGGACAGATAAATAAAATGTGGTGGATACCGATGGTGATCGGTTTAGAAAAATTCGGATTTTTATAATTGTCCGGCGAACCATAAACTAGAGCTTTGAAACTAAATTTTATATAAATTGAAAAAAGTTCACCTAGATAATATTTCCATAGTATGCTAAATAGCTAGCTAAATAGAAACTCAAATTAAAACACTTTTAGGCAATGTAAGTACTTGTCAAACGATTTTGGCCCACCTTCGACTATAATTGACTCGAACAAAAGATCTTACCACGGTTGACTCTCCGTTTCAAACGTAGTCGAAATGTCTGCATTGGGGCACCAACATTCAAAATTGCTTGCATTCATTTGAACGGAACTAGCAGAAGTGCCTGACAACACAATTCTTCTACAGACATTTTGTTCAACCATTTAAAATAAGACAGTTTTAATATCAACAAAAATAGATTAGTTTTTGAGTATGAGTTAAAGTCAAAGTCCAAAGTAAGGTACTAGGACTATTTTTAATCGTTTTAAATCTAAGTGATTCTACGCATGTTCGTACGCGACCAAGCGAAGAAGAAGCAGGCAAGAAACTATTGTTAATTTAGATAATGATTCCATTAAACTTTTTGAAGCAAAGCTAAGCTGGCGCTAATTTATTCCCAAACTTTTTCATCATCAAAATAATCAGACATACCTATAGCTAAAATTGCTATCAAAGTATCTCAATAAATTCACATTTGTACAATTCGTAAATTTTCAACTCGCAATAATACATTATTCACATTTCAGTTAAATTAAAAAAAACATTTCTAAGTATAACAATATTTCTTTTGTCGATATTGCCTCTCAACGGATTCAAGTTCTCTCGAATCACAATAAGTCGTCTAGTCTTGGTTTATGCATTGTTTATATTCATGTCGGCTGCATTATGTTTTTAATAATACTCAAATTATGTTTTGTAAATTGTATTCATATGAGGAATATGCATGTTACATACATAATCAACCTTACACATTTGTGTTTATTTTAGTGACGTATATTTATGTATGATAGATTTAAACATTGACATTAATGATACACTTGTGGACAGCGTGGTTTAAATACAACAAGAATTCGGAAGATCGATTTATAAATGGCAGGGTTCTGCTGAAATTTAAAAACAAGGTTTTATCCCCTACTTCTACTCTCTATACTAAATTTCATGGAAAACTTAACGTTCGGTAGTTTAAGTAGGTAGTTTATACATATAAAACTCAGACCACAACCAAAAAGTTTATATAGTCACCCTCTGTTCATTCCGTGACCGGTGACCATTAGTAGTGTGCCGTTTGTAATTTCATTGAATAACTTAGTCTAGAGTCTAGACGTAGCATCAAAATTTATAATATCAGGACTAAGGATAGATTTTTGTCGTCAGGGCATACATTTGTTCTTACCCACATATACATACAGATGCACGATGTATCATATAAACAAATTAATTAATAAAGGGTATCAGTGCATTAATGGCAATTTTTTTTTAAAATAATAATTATTCATTGAACATTGGTGGCCTAAATAAAATTATTACTATATATGCTAAAGTTATCGAAACTTGGTTTCTTCAAATGTTTAACATCGAATGGTGTCATCTGATGAGTTTAATTTAACCTGAATATAATAAAGATGTAATATGATCCCTTAAGTAAGCCAAGCTTAAATTTGTAACAATTAGACCCAGTATTCTCTATCAGTAATATGACTCTGACTAAGAATTTTTTACTAATATTAAGCCTGTTTTGCTAAATCATTAGACTAATATAAGCATATATAATATTTATAATAAAATGAATACACCGCTACACGCACCAAACTACTGGGGGTTTGTTGGTACCTGGATTTAAGAGACATTCATGCTGCCTTAGATTGTTATAACTTAGACAAAATCCAAGTAAGTACCAGTCGCAATTATTAAACAATAAATAAATCAAATGGAAATCGTGTCGTGTTTCTTATTTCACAATTACAGTATTTAAAATTTACTGGCTCAATAAACTTGTTACCCTATGTTTTTACTTTAGAATGAAAATTATTAATTTACATACGAAACACTCATGTGGATACTAATTTGTATCCATACTTGACTATCGAATACGTACCTCGTTTCATTGCACTTAAATCGTAATGTTGAATTTCTGAATGATATGCATCGGTCTGGTTCAAACTAATAGAAACTTACTATACTAACATAACATTAATGGCTAGGCTAACACCATTAACACGTTTATTGACCACTAGTGTTTTAAATAATATCACAATCAACGCCTGATGATGAAAAAACGATGAGAGACAAAAAAAAACAAATCGGAACAAAATTTGCCAACAAAAATTGCAAGTTGCAAGTAGAAGTATTATATATGTCCCTTTGCGGTTTTTTGGAGTCAATGAAATAAAAGTACCAGACTTATTAAGTCGAACTAGAATATAAATCAAAGAACAAAATTGTGGTTCCGTAATTTGGCCGCATTCAGATTAGTTAATTTCGTAGATCGGATTGGCCTAACTACTCGCAATAGATGAATAAGGATCAAACAAAACGTTAATTATTCATAGCTCGTTTTCCATTCTGACCTCCGTAAGAATAACCCAGCCAATTTCAATACCGTTTGAACGGTAAAAGTTTCATTCAATTTCCTTGTAAATGATTAGCAACAGTACTGTGATCTGTACTGTAAATCAACAATAGCTGTGGTGTAAATTATTGCACTTCCCGTTAAATAGCAATGTGTTGGCAATGTTAATCCTACGTTTAAGCCGGATAAAGTGTAACATTAATGAAACGTGCGTTAATTAATACAATCATAGATATTGAGGTATTAACTATAATAAATGAGAAGTTTGATATGAAATAACTCGTTAGGTAACATCTAGTTGTTTCATTAGGTTAATGGCGTACGTTTACCTACATTAGGTATACGAGTACATTATGGCGCTATGACAATTTTTTAGGTAAACTTAAAATAACTTGGATAGAGACACTTTTGAATCGTATCGGAACCAGCTGCCCGCCACGTTATTACTGAATCAATACGACTTTAGGTTAAATAAAAAAGGTGTTTCACTCCCTAAATCACCAACAACGCACTCACGAGCTCTCACCCACGTGAGTGTCTATAATAAATAAAGAATAAAGATATTTTTGATTGTGTTTTTTTTTAATAAATATTTGTAATACAATTATATCTAATAGAATTAAGCCGTGCCGATGCTATTACATTTACACAATATTATTTTGACTGATAACTTAAATACCTCGGGCAACAATTACGTAGTGTGTTTTTTTTTATTCATCTAATTATTAAAAATTCTCGGAAAATAGTATAAGCAATTCTGGCTTTCATATCTTATGTTCCTTAACAGTTGCATTTGGCATTTCAATTAGAAAAAATATTTAAGCATAGTTTCATTTGATTTTTAAATAATATATAAGTGAAACTGCAACATATTGGTAAATGAAACTGTATAACTGAAGCTTGCCTATTTACGAACCGGAATGAAGATCGTTTTTGTAGACAAACATTTTTATGAAGCATCGCAATCAACTAGCGTTTAACAAAACATTGACAGAATGATTACTCCAAGTCCGTTATTATGCCTTTTTACAGGTTATTGATTCACATCCAACTTAAGGTAATTTAACTTTAAAACTATATATTATTAGACGTTTGGCCGCAGCCTCCAGGAGGCTTTGCTTAAGCCTATTTTAATGCTGCTTAAAAGCCCCCATATTCCCCGAGGAAACTGAAGGAATGTTTTAATCATAAATAAAGATGTAAATAGTGCAGTATAGCACTTATTGATATTGTAGCGACATCTATGAATTGCGTCGATCTTGAAAAGCGCTGACAAAGTTCTCTTGAGCGCCTTTTTACATAACATAGATATTGACCCGTTGGTGCATGGTGTAATGGTTGCAGATCATCACAAGCCTACTGTAAAACATACTTGGCGATTTAAAGGAGTGGTAGATACTTTCTTGCCAGTTCTTCTCGTCCGCTCTACGCCATTTATTTGGGTACTGGCTGTAATTGTAGTTTAAAAAAAATGTGTACTTTTTTTTAACTAACATAACTGTGAGATATTTTTGATTTCTTATACAACTTGTCAACTTAAGCCCTAAGTCCCTAGTCTTCGGACAGGTAGTGATTTCTACTGATTTTCCGTATTCGTTTGGAAATGCTACCTTTCTTTTTACACAATATCAACATTAGATTTAGAGTGGGAGTGCCATGCTGTAACTTGGAGTTTCAGCTGAATGGGCAGGCACGGCCGGAGAAATACCACTCTCTCACAGAAAACCGGCGTAAAGTGATGCAATTGGACTCATGTTCATTTTGTACTCGCGTTTCGTTCGGTGAGTGAGATCTTCCGGTGCCCATCCTTTCCCCTCCCCCGTCCTCTTCCCCTACCCTCCATTTCCTAATTTTCCTTTAAAGGCCGGCAACGCACTCACGAGCTACCAGCCGCGTGAGTGTCTATGGGCGGCGACTTCACCTTTATGGTGGGCCTCCTGCTCGTTTGCCCCCTCTTCTATAAAAAAAAATATTAAAGAGATATAATAGTAATACTTTTTGAAAGAATAATTGTTCATTAGAGCACAAAGTCATATCGGTATAGAGTACATTAACTCACGATTAACTATTGAACTATTAAAATAACTTGAGATCGACCTTTAAGTATATGAGCCGTATCGCTTGAATTTGAGTTCCTGAACTCCTAATATATCTCCATAAATGTACACTCTAGAGAGCGTGTATAATGCATAATTATTGCTTAGCCGTACTAAAGTTATGCGGCTGTTTGTTTTTAATCGTATTACTAGAATTGTGTATGCTATTTAGAATTTGAACATACTAGGATTCCCTGTCATAATTTGATACGTATTTCTTTTAATGGAAATACAAATTATCTTTATTCATATAGGTAACTATGGTATACTTACGAATCGTCACAAAAACAAAGAAAAAAGGAAATTATAAAATCTCTTTTATTATTTTCTTCTCTTTTTGAAATGTTTTTAAAATATTTTTTTTCGATCTCGGTCCCGATAATTCGTTTGAAAAAAGAATAAACTTCATTATGTATCAAGTATTTACTATGAGTCTATAGTATATTCTCTCGAATATTACAATTTGAATAGGTGACCCGGAAAACGATTCCATATTATATTAAAAGTCCCGATGAATAAATACGGGTTGATCATAGACAATATAGACTTATATCAATGTTTTTATTTTGAGCCATGATAAAATAATTGCTAAAAAAAAAGATTAGGAAATAGGGGATAATCGTAGTAGGGTGAAAATTATGTATTTTTGAAATGTAAAAAAATGTTTTCCGATCCCCAGACCTACCCGCAGATGTTTATAATCGATCGAACAGTAAAAAAATGTTTTCCGATCCCCCGATTCCCCCGAACAGTTTCGGAGGAATTTAACACCCCGACACGAGAATTGAATATTATACCTTAGTACCTTAGTATACCTTATAATCATGAACTCATTATACATTTACAAATAAAGTTTAGTATTTTTTTAAAGATGTCGTTAAGCGTTAGATAAGTTTTATCACTTGATGCGTATTTTTATCCACCATTGTCCGCCGATAACCCTTGTTACACCAAGTTTCGTCCATGGACCATGCTTTTGTATCTATTTCTATATATTGCTTTGTAAATAGTAAAGTTATATTATGCACGTATGCCGTAGTTATAAAATCACACAGCCAATTGATACCATTACTACTAAGATCCTTCAAGAAAAGCCGGTACCTACCATTTCTTGGGCAGACGACATCGCACTAACATTACGCGGCGATTTTCCCTTATGGTGTGCCTCACGTTAGCACCTTTCTATTAAAAATACTACCTCACATTAAAATAGAATTATGTTTTATTTTAATAATAAATCTGATAAAGAGTGTGAACCTAGGAGGCTATGTATCCATTAGAAACGATCAAAGAGACGCCAAGACCCTTGGCTGTAGCCACATAGGATTATTACTTTAATAAATTTAATAGTTTGTTCAAAAGAAGAGAAAAATATGCATAATCATTGTTTAATATACTTGTATAATGCAGCTGGAGTTTTATAACTGTACTTATAAGCTCGGAGTAATTTTGTTTATTTTTAATTTCCAACTTTGTAGAAGCAAGATAGTACTTTTAAACTTTCTTGCTAGCGTAGGCTTATCAAGCTAGCTTGGGTAAAAATGTAGTTATTATATTGCGTTCTCAGATAATAAAATTTAATCTTCACTAAGGTTACGCGTTTCTTGGCGTTATTACACCGTGGCCGAGCTCGTGTTATTATTAAAATTTAATGATATATTTGTGGTAAAAGCTACCAATATATAGAAAGCTTACTTAAAGTCATGTATTAACAATTTATATGTATTAAAACATACACACAATAGTACTGTACTTGTTTTGTCTTCTTATAATTATGTATTTTTTAATAAACTGTTTTCTTATTTATAATCGAACTTTAAAAAATAAGAATTTCATCCTTATTGTGAATATAAAAAAAAGTCAAACAACATTTTTTTAAATACATGATTGTATTACTATATAGTTACGAGTATTGGGATAAAAATCGGGTTCAAATCATTTAAATGTATATTTATGTCGTGTAAACAAAGAATATTCACAATGTATAAAATGATATACAACGTCCATTAACTAAAATGCCAAGAGAAATCTAATACTCACATTAGGAGATGTCAGATTGTTTTACCGTATCGGAGTTTTCTTATACTTAAAAAGGTTAAATCAAATCTACTAGCGCGTAGAGCGGACGAGAAGAACTGACAACTCAAAACTACTGTTTTCAAATTTAAATGTATGTTCTACGGAACGTTTTAAAGTCGCAACTTGATGCCATGGATGCCGCATTTGAAAAACTAAATGATCGAATAAAATCGTATTTATTTACTACATGGACCAAAATTCTTTAAATTTGTTTTAGTTTTAATTTATATTGGTTCGGTTAATATTAAGAATGTTTATGTTAAATGTCAATGTTTTGTTTTATTACAATTAAGAAATTGTAAAAAGATTTAATATTACACGTCATTTCGCTCTAATTTGCGGTTCGCCTGCGGTGTCTACATTTTTTGTCGGTAATTTTGTACGGAAGTATAAAAAGTCATTAAATATTTTAAGAACAAAAATGCGTAGCACTTTAAAATACTAAAAAGTTAATCGATCAAAAAAAATACTTTTACGTTGCCTAATCAAGATGGTGGGTTCTAAATTATTTTCAAGTAGCTGGTTGAGTGCAAAACGCAGTCCTTTGTTAGTATGTAATGATAATAAATCACCACTGTCTCACTGATGAGAATGAGTTTAATTTATTGCTCTACTATGGCACCAATTGGCTAGGTGACATCGCGATAAAAAATTCCAACTAGTACCAATTCTTTTACAGACGCATTTCATTCGATAAGATTGTGCCGTAGTTATTACTACGTATGTTAATTCGAACTCAGTTATTGCTTGTACAAAAAGTTTGAATAGACAAGAATATTGATAGTTTGAAGACAATACAAGATGAATATTTAATATTCTATACGTTCTAAAATATAATTATCGCTTAATTTTTTTTTATTTGTGAATGAGAGTAGTATCACGTAGCGAATGAGACGACGTCGGGTAGACAGACATGCAATGATAAATTAGTTTGTCCAGGTGATGGCATAAGGCATACATAGGTTATTTAAAAGTAGCAGATGAGATCGGGCTGGTCATATAAGTGTTCCATTAAAAAATCATAAATATCTTTATTCACATAAGTCCATTTACCTATTACCTATTACATACCTACACTTATTATGACTTTAATTGTTTAGTTTAGTTTCTAAGTTATTTTTATACACGTATATGTCTCATTTTTGGTCCTTGTTTTATAATTGTTTGTAATTTTATGTGTAATGTTAAGGGACCTAGTTATAAAAAATATATTAAAAAAATACTTATAAAATTATTAACGGTTTGTCTTAATTTTATCAAAACAAGCAAAATCATGTACTCGTTTCAAAATACCAAAGAATAATGCAGACGCGCTCCTCAATTTGTTCCTACTCCTTAAAAAGTATGACTGTGCTTAAAAAGGTATCCGAGTTTTTAAAGAGATTTCGTTAATAGAGATATGAAACAGTTCGTAACTTAATTTTGTCGAACGCCTCAAAGATCAAGCTCGCCTAAATATAAAAACAAAGCTTGTTGAAGCTCGGTTGAGCTTTTCTACAACGAATGGTACCTCACGCACGCGCACATACCCTTTTAATAGTTCATAATATATAAATAGAATTTTTAAAACAAATAATTGTCAAATGTAATGGATATGGTATTTAATATTATAATTACTTTTAATTTTTCACCATATATCATTTTAAATGTAATATAATATCAACTATTCAATAAATTGATACATTTATTTTAATTATATTATCACATTAGAATGGTCAAAGCATGTGCTATGTCATTAAATATGATAAATGATGAATTTCAATTGATATTTTAATTAAAATATACATCTGCTGCCGAGAGGACTCATTTGCGAACTATACGTAATCTTCGCTTACCGAAATTTTCAAAGTTCTTTACCGCAATTTGGAAGACTACCTTAATTGCTATGAACGATTTGTTTAGAATCGGCGGAGCTTTAAAATAAACCCATTCTCATTATGATGTATGTTTTCAAAACTAAGAATAGTATGAAAACTACTTGCTGTGTTGTTTTAAGAAATAAGATAATTCAACGTCCAACCTCTCAATGAACACATTTTTGGTCATTAAAGCGGTGTCCCTAATTCAATTTGCTACTCACTGGCCACACGTGAAACCAAATTATGAAGGTGCTAAGTGTATGGCCAAATACAATTTCACTAATTACATGATATTTTACTGGCAAAGAGCTATAGAGAGCTTATATAGAGATTAAATTATGTTTTATAATTGTATATCGGTCAGGTATATCTACGCGTCAGTATTCGGTTGACTTACTTATCATAATGTGTGTGTCAGGCACCTACGTAATTATTTCAGTTATTTATGCCTATTATAAGACTTAATAATGTAACGGATACTTTAGAGCAACACCACGGTCATACCTAAACTCGCCCCATATATAACAATACTGGGGCGATGAATGGGGTGTTTGAAATTGTGTTTACCTTATCAAATAGAGACGATCTCGAGCCTCCTATTCATAAAAAAGTATTTGCATCGTTTGAACCAAAGTATTATTTTTCTCTCTTTTCATCAATGTAAACAGAATTTGTCCGATATAAATCATGTTTTTTTAAATATAATAATCGCATGTAATCAATGTATATAACATTTTATTCATTTAGAATATGCGTCTTATTTCATACACACACAAAGCTAGACTAGGCTAGACTCAGCTAGAGAAATTTAATTTCACGCGTGTCAAACATGTTTACTCATCTTCATATATAAACACAGAATATTAAATTAAAATATGATTCATGCAAGCTACACATTGAGTACTTCATTGAGGTACAGTACTAGTGCAATATTTAATACTGCAACTCAGTAGTATATTGTTTCAGAACGTTCTTTGGTAACGAATTCGAAGTTGTGTAGTCAAAGCTCTTTGGGTTCATATAGAGTAACCGAAGTGTTCTGGCCAAATCTAAAACGGTTGAGTCTATATTTCCGATGTGCCTTATGAAAACCACTATGTCGCATATCACAAAATATGAAATTTAACTGCAGATTGATTGCTATTTGTTCTATTAAACACAAGATTAAATACACAAATTTATTATTTCTATCAGCAGATATAGAAGACATTTTCCAGTTATCTGTTATTTCCTTATTTATTTAATTTCGAATAATAATAAATTATACCAAGCAAAACAACTTAGTTTAGCAGTTTATGTGAATTTTATCATGTATAGTATTTTGTATGATCCTTAAATATATGCATGTTCGAATAAATCATGTGTCATAGAGTATACAAACAACAACCAGCAACTAATCCTCTAAAACTTTATTGTGCGTTAAAAATACATTTAGATTTAAATAAAAAGTAATCAATGGAGTTTTTTTACAATAGCTTAAATTATCTTAAGAAAATATTTCATACAATATACATTATTAAATGGAAGTTATTACGTAATGAACGTTATAAAATTGATTAGACGCTTCGCCACACTAGAGCAGTCTCAAAGGATATATTTTAATAAAGATAATTGCTCCTAAGGAAACCTAAAGATGATACTTATTTTAAATTAATCTATCGCAAACGTATACAGTAAGATTATGGAACAAAATTAAATAATAGCGGTTTAAATATGATTATATCGCTTTATTGAACAATAAAAAAATCGCGGTCAAATTGACATGACTAACTTTCATAGTTACAGATTTTTGAGGGAATCTATTACCACGTGAAGCTACGTGCAATATTCGATTATCGACTTTTAGTTGTTTTTTTTATTCAACTTAGAAAATAAAGGTGAATAAAACTCGATTGATTTTTAAACACACGTTCTGTCGCGTTAGTTACGCGTCAAACAATATTGCAATATCAATGTTGCGTTTGGAGAGAGGACTATTAATGAACGCACAGTGCCATTTTAATGGAAACTTTCATTTGAAAAACCAACCACGCCCACATAGGTGAATAACAATGAATAGAGCCGATCCAAACAACCCAGATTGATTTTACGTTAAATTTACAATATTAACTGTATAGTCAAATCAATAAAATAAATATATAAATGAGTAGTCCACGGTGTAGACTGATCTACAGAAACGCGTGTTCCCTTGTTGGATCAGTACAGATTTTGGGAATATTGGATGGAATTGTGACATGTGATCGATCGTAAGTGGATTCGTCACGATAACCGTAAGCGAAAAAATACAATTGCTGACCCCAAGTGACCCCACAACATTATCCTAAAGCAAAGCTTAAAAGGTAACTGTTTGGTGGTCTCAGTTTGATCCGATCTGGTCAAACTATAACGACAGATGTCTACTGTACCGAACTCCAAACAATGATTGTGGTATTTGTCAAACTATCCTGAGTAGTCCCTGGTTAACCGATAATATAATTAATTAATTAATTATAATAATCCAGTGGTTCTACTACCGATGAGACTTCAAACTTCAACTCAAAATATGTTTATTCATTTAAGTTTTTTATAGGAGACTATTTTGAATAAATTTTTACAGTACCGCTTGGTATTTGTATTTTTTTAATTTTCAGATGTTTATAAATAAGGCGAACACACTTTGTACTTAGTGGTTCGTCTTTTTTTAAATAGTAATATAGAAAGAGATGGCTATATGTGGATTGGGTTAAATGTAGGAATTTAACCAACCATGTAGGAATTTCAAATGTCCAAGATTATTCCCAAAACTATATAACTTGTACTATAAAGCGTGATTTACTGTTTAAAGGTGTGTCGAAGAGTTCTTCTGGTCCACTGTACGCTTTGATTTGGGAACTGGCAGTAAATGAAGAGTCAAAAAAGATGTTTTTTTGACGATTCATAGGTGTAAGCCCATGTTTTTATACTACTTTATCGACTATAATAAAGGTAATCGAATTAAATGTGTTTATTCATCTCTCAGCTTATATACACTAGCATAACTTCCGCTACCAAATTTATAATTTTTTTCACTTTTTCTCTTTTCACTTTCATTAGATGTGTCACTAAAGTGTCGTAGTCGCCTCCGTTTCGTATTTTCTTTATGGCTATTTCTTTTGACTTAACGTCATATTGACCGAACACTTTCTCCCACAGCGTTTTCAATATCATGCCGTCGATTGTTTTTTTGTCGAGGGTTTCTTTATCCGCCTGAAACACAATAAAATCAGCGTTATATAATATATATATGTTGGATGAAAGCAATAGATGGTTTGAATGTACATTAATTTGTTTCAGTTATTACACTTTAGATTTGGCTAATCTTAGTACTATTTGATTAGTATTTACTTAGTTATTTAATAATTTGGAATATTTGTTTAGAATTTAAAAGAAGCTTTATTGTATTGACCAATCAGAGCAGAGCTTTGAGCTTTCTGGGCGACATCTTGTTGTGATGAAAGCGTGTTTGAGATTGTTATGGAACGGAATATCAATTTACAGCACGTTTGCAGAAGATCTTAGACGCATCTGTTCAAAGTGAGAACGGTGCCCTGAATCTGCTTTTCTTCATAATTGCCTTACTGATAACTACTGTAATACCCGTATTTTCCTAACACATAACCCATATCATGACGCCCAAGAAGCTCCTTGAGAATTAAGCTTTGAAATATATCAGCTCAGCTGTGGTTTGAGTTGAATTTCGATGAATATATAAATGTATTTATTACCAATACAATATTTCGTATAGGCACACACTGTACAGGCCATTACAGGTACAGTGTAAATAGTTTCGTTCTTTATAAATTTTAATAGGATTTAACGTTAGGTTAGTTCAATATATATACTTTTTGTTTTTTTGTGTCCTTATATTCTTTCCTTGTCTTTAATTCCAACTATTTATTTGAAATTTTACAATTCTAATTGATGTGTATGTGTTTGAAGTTTTTTATTGTTTTTTTTTTTTTTTTTTTTGTGTATTGCACTTACATTATGTATTTAAACTAATAAAATAAAAATAAATACACTAAATATGTATTTGCTCATTGTATATGTGACCAAAAATCGAAAGCATTAGTCCAATACAAGAAGTATGTACATTACTGTGTAGGGTCACACATATTTAGATACGGCGCGTAAGCTGTGTACATATGTGTGTGTACTCACATTACTTCCCGCCCGCAAGATTTCAGTAAATATTAGTTAGTAGTGTACCATCACTTAAAGGAAATAAACGTGTTGATTGGGCTTTCCTTTTATTCTCTATTAATGAACAACATATAGACCCACTACTCAACATTGGAAAAGAAAGCCCAATCATCACGTTTATTTCCTTTAACTGATGGTACACTACTAACTAATATTCACTGAAATCTTGCGGGCGGGAAGTAATGTGAGCACACGCACATATGCTTACGCGCCGAATATAAATATGTGTGACCCTACAACTGTAAGGACCCGAACCTGTAGCCACTCCATGTCAATATACAAACTTTATAGAAGGTATGGTCCCTTGCATGTTACATACAATAACATATACTTATATTATTTTAAATTAAAAAAATAACTAATTTTATAGTAATGCTTTAACGTTGAACAATCTCACAACAATTAAATGCACATTTTAGTATACACTTTAATATGTTACTTCGGTCGGTATAACGAAGGCCTATGTCCAACAGGCGAACGGCCGAGACGCTCACTTATATTAATGTACGCACCTGAATTTTTTCAAAGAACAGTGTAACAATAAAGAGAAAACACGTTGTTCTTGACATGTCGACTGTTCAGTACCAACATTAACTATGAGTAACGTAATGTTAAGAATGCTTAAACATCCACATACAATGTGTACACATACAATTTGCCACGCAATACTCAGAAAGCTAAATAATGACAATTTTACGCGACATTCTTTGTAGTCATATTAGCATTTGCATACTATAGACGCCCATGGTCTAGTTCAGAAGCATCTGAAACCTTGTTGATTTGTGACGCTACAAGCCGTAGGTGGTCTCGGATTTCTGTTTATGTAGTTTTAAAGTAAACAACAAATTTAGTCAGTTTTCTATGACGCGTATCCTCCAACCATTCCAAGTATAAGGTATGCCTGATTCTCACTTTTAAATTACGCACATAAAGTGAACCATTCAGTAAGTATGTTTTTAATATTTATAAGAATTTAATATTAATAGCAAATTATGACAAATGTATTATGGTAGGTTGTAGTGGAACCGAAAAAGCATATTTTAGTTTCCGGTCCTAGAGGTTATTGGTTTAAAATTTGTTCATCATTAGTGCATAATGAATGTTTAATATATATATAGCAAATTCTCAGACTACAGATGTAGCAAGAAGAGTATAATTATAAATGAAACATACTAAATCGTAATTTTTTCTTTTAAATTCTAAGCAACCAGGACGATTGAGTAACCCCATATTATAGGAACATCGCTCTTGGCTGAGATTTGAAGAACATGATAATATTTCAGATGTCCTTTGCTGTAAAGTTATTTTCACAGTTCTATTTTAAAACACTTGTGCAGGAATCGATCAGATCCAGAATTGAATAACCACATAGTGAAATAATAATGTATATAGTACACTTGTCCAGTAAAAATTGTAAATGTATAATCATTCGTGAATACAATTCCTTATAAATGCAGTCAGTCTAATGGTGCGAATACTAAGCAAAAGAATATGAATGAATTCATCGGAAAAGCGAAATCCATTCTACCAAAAGAAACTTCTATCCCGAAGGAGATTGCATCAAAGTCAAACCGACATTTCTGTGTGCACTCGCTGCAATTTTTATTCACACAACCGATTGGCGACAAGTATTTTAATAAGACATTATTTGAACCAAAAATATAAGAAATAAAACTTATTTCATGGCCTTAATTAATATATTAAAGAACATTTTTACATTACATATTTGAAAATATGTGATTCTATCGAATACTTAACAAAGTAACTCTAATATAGTATATGTATATTTTATGATGTATGGATTACTTAATCGCATAATAGTTTGAAAGCTTTCTAGCGTCTTCTAATCTTAGTAAAGCTTATGAATGTTTTCGAATTTTCCCAATCGAAGTTGTACTACGTTTACCATGTAAGGTATATTGATATAGATGACTGAGTTCTTGTCTCGACATAAAGCACATTTTAATAAGTGTAGTCACTGTAATGGATATTGCTAGACAGAAGTTTTAAATGTAAAATTAAAAACAATCAACAATTAACTATTAAAATACAAATATACACAAATTAAAAACGTTTACCAAAAGACGAACGATAATAAAGCTCACAAAGCTTTTGCGAAACACGATTTAAATAAATAATCCACAAACTTTCAAAAGTCTTCCGTTTTCAAGAGGATGTTAATTATACAGAAAATACTAAACTACAAAGCAAGGCACAAACATGCTCAGTTTTAAGCCTTTTGTAAATATAGCTTGAATTTTAGCTGTATCACACTATTTCAATTGCAAATGCTCTTTGCCTACTAGTTTGAGATTACATTTCATACACACGTAGTAATGAAACAGTAACCGAATGTAGTCTTTCATTTAAATATATTATTCGCATAGACTCGTGTATGTGGATCATTTTTAATTCTATAATAATTTTTCTTTACATTTCCTCTTCGATTATGTGAAATTTAATACAAATTATTCATTATATGCTTTATTTTTTCTTATCATTCGAAAAATCAAACATACACGATAAAATCAAAAGCATCTAATCCGTCATAGGGTAAGTGAGAACTGTGACACAGCATGAACTTTATGCATCAGTCATTTTTATATTGTATAGTGTGCATTATATTGTATGGCACGCGATATGAAGCTATGCTATATACTAAATATCTTTGTAGTCTAAGCTTCTTCCTCTGCCATTTGTCGACGTCGACTACTATTTAGATTTCGGAGGCCATCGCCTCAGCCAGCCCAGGTGGTAATAGATGATTATGGTTATGTGAAAATAAGCTTTGCAACCATGAAGTCTCTAATTAGAGTACTAAAAATAGTCCATTTAATAGTTTTATACTTAATGCTGACTCACGGATAAAAATTCAATAATATTATCTGACGCGTTATTTCATATGGTGTGCGGTGTGCATTGATGACTGACAAACAAAGTCTGAATACGTTCTCCAATAACATTTAAAACACAGATAATAAATATTTCGGGTTACTACTCACTAAACGTTTAATTTTATTGTATTGGTCTGACAGTGTTTATTTTATTGATATATTGACTGACTCATGATAACAACTCATATAATATAATACAGTAGTAATAACTGTTTAAAAAAAAAACCAAATTCACAAAGTATCGATTTTGCTACGTGTCTTTATCTGTAAGATAACTTTATCCGTAACGGTAACCTCCTTTGATGCAAGCAAAAAAGCCATACTTTATAAAAGCAAATTTTCTACCTACAGAAAAAATCGAGCAGTTTGAATTAAGCTTAACAACTTAATTAGACTCACACAACACAAATTATGTAAACCCCCGTCTCATACTGACAATTAAAGTTTTACGTTACACAAGAATTCAACATTGTGTAATCAATTAATTAACAATTAACACTCTCATGAAAAACAGTGTAATGTTTTGTATTAAATTGAACATTGTATTAAATAATGTTCAGTCCTCTGCTGTATATAAACGTATTATGAAACATTAAAGGTCATACTAACACGACTATCGTGTGTATGTTTTAAAAGCTTTGTCTATTTATATCTATTTACTACTAACAATGTTCGTTTATGTCTAAGTAACTTAATTGTATGTGGCAATTTTGAATTGAGATTTTCTGAATTTTCTTGACTTTTTCACTTTGCTGCGACAACACACATATATCAATATCGAAAACGCTGCGAAAAAAAAAACAGAACTTTTATAATGTATTTATTTGGAATGTTTCTCAGTGACATCTATTTATTTATTAAGGAAACATGAGGATACATCACAATAAAAAATACAAGTTATAAGAATAAATATGTTAATAAGATGTATAAGAATATGATTCACTGAAAAATCCTGCGTTATTCCAGTTATAATTCAATCTATGTTTATATGTGTGTCGGTTTTTTTTGTGTGAAAGTGAAGTCGTTGAAGTGTGCGTTACCTATTTTCTTACGACTCCAACTCTTATTCCTAAATTACGATACAATACGTTGGTTTGTAAGAAAAAACAATTATCGCCCGTAAAGTAATTATAAATATTTTTAGATTTAAAATAGTTTAAATTCCTTTTTTAATTATGTATGAGGTGTTTGGTTTTCTTTTTTTAATTTATCGCACCTGTTGCACTAGTCTAATAATATAAGAGGTTTTTTTTGGGTCCCTGGAAATGATCGCTTATTGCCGATAAGGCCACCCGTTGTCAAACAAGTAGACTGTCACTTAAATAGAGGCAATATCATGGATATTGTCAAAACGCAATATTTTTTTGTTATCTTTTGACATTACCTACTTCTGTTTCAGTGCAACATAGTGTGATATGCATGCACAATACTGACTTTTAATGACAACTCAAACAATTAAACGACACTTCATTATCGATATTTGACGCTTGATATTAATTGAATAATAATTCGTTTATCTTGACATCTCATTGAGACGTAATTTGTCACACAACGTCCTTACATGCAATCAATGTGTGCGTGGAATAATGGATAGGATGCCCATAATTTGTGAAAGGTCTCTATAATTATTGAAGTGGTTCGAGTATTCTGTATGTAGGGTAGGTGAACCATATTTTACCTTTGAATCTACATAGTTTTAACAATAGCTACGAACATTGCAAATTAAATTCTAACGGTTTCTAAGTCACTATCTTAATTTAGCAAATAAAAAAACATCTGTCAAAATTGATTGATTTTTTTCAAAATGAGATGTGGTTTTTTATTATGTATGTTCAATTATACATTTTATATATAAACAATCTAAACAAAATGTTACTAATTTTTTTAAGTAATTGTACCTACTATCACTTATGTGTCTTGGTTACTTAATAAATGAATATTTATTATTTATACAAAATTTAGTAATATACATATAAAAAAGAACAAATCTAGTATATGAGAAATAATTCCTCAAAGAGCAAATCAATATTTAAAATGTTGTGTCAGTAAAACCAACAAAAAGTCGACTCATATTTCTTTAACACGCTTTGTATATTTGCTTCAAGTGCTCCAGTAGACAGCACACTAAATTACCAAACTCAGTAACATTCGTTGGTAAAAAGCTTATAACAATTTTAACAAAACTTTTTGAATATATTAAAATTAAATTCGATATTCGTCTAAAAAGAGCAAATTGAAATGTGTGCCCCTCAACTTGGCAAATTTAAAGCATATTCATACTTTATTTCCACAATTTACGGTTCAACAAACCAAGAATTTTTAAGTATAATATAATTTACGGCGAACTTAATTTGAGTGACCCCAATTATTCGGGGTAATTAGATTCCTTTTCAGCAAGCTTCATACGAAATAAACTCTTTGTTACAAAAACAAAACATAGAATAACCCGTCGAATAATCGCACTGTGCGTTCTAGCGAATCTATAAAAAGAAGATTACATCGAAATTAGCATCGCTTAAACCATTTGTCAAACACATTCTTATGCTTGATTCTATACAACCATAACTAGCTTACTTATCCTATAACTATATATTATAGCTTATCTAGATACCAACTATCTTTGACTAAGACAATGTCAAACGTTAACGCTGTGAATAGAGTAATGGTTGAGTAGTCAATACTAATTTTGTGCTTGATCAATTAGATAATAAACAATATGTTGCGTTTTATATAACGTTAAATATATTTTAAACGATACATCAGTCCATACGCTTAAAGCTTTAAAAATCTTTTTAGTCAGTACAAATGCTTTTGAAGCCCTATTAGTTTTTAGAAAAATCGGGAATTTTTTAATCAGAGCAACTGAATTTTTTTGATTGACCCTTTGAAATTACTATCGAATGAATCATACGGAACTATTTATTTAAAGCCACAAATGTATAACGTGACATCTGCTCCAATGAGAAGGATTATAGGTTCATTACATGCAAAATAAATCAATATATTTTATTGTTGAGGTTTAGTTTTAACACTTTGGAAACTAATCTTGTTAACTTATAAGATCGATGAGTGCAAAGCATTGATGATTAAGATGAATAAACTACGTCTATGCAACTTGCTTCGGGCGAACTTAGCCAGTCCCTTATGATCAGATATATAAAAGCGGATCCCATATCAAAGTTGGTATTAGTTTGACAAATTCCAACCCTAACGATGCGCAGAACACAGGCTAGTATGCGGGTGGATAGAATTAATGAGTTGAACCGAAAAGTTCAGGATTCCTATATTCGTTTCGTAGATTGTGGATCTGATTCGGATGCTTTCAAAGTTTTAATGGAACATTTTATACGTTTTTTAAGCGATGCTAATATTTTGTCTAGGATATATTTTGAGTGTTTCAAGATTACTGTGGCTTGAGTTGACATATTTGGGTCTAGTGAAGTGGCAGATAAGAATCATCATATAGATTGTGTATTAATCACTAAATACAATATGTAAGATTTTCTAACGATAGATAGAAAAGTAGAGGACAAATGTTATTAAAGTTTTTTAAGACAATATAAAAACAGTTGAAACCCGTCTACAACTATTTTTCTAATAGTAAGTCACCCCCTCAAGAGGCTAATCGCTTTTCTGGGCAGAACGCGTTGAAGCGAATTTCAAATTGTTAGCTTATGGTTTAAACTGTAGCTTAAACTTTCGCTTGGTTTTTGGTATGAACTATATATAATCTGAGGATTAAGATAACTGAAATGACAAAATCTCATTTACTCAGTATATTTTTGTTATTCTTTTGTATATCAAATATTGAAGCTAATTAAAAAAATAAAAAAAAATGGAGTCATTAAGCATATTTTTTATTATTAGTAAAAAAAATGTTAAATCCCCAGAATGCCGAGACCAAAATCAACGCGTTAGAAAACAAATATTCAGTTTGTAAATGACACGGCGCGGTGTAAATACACAAAGCGTTGTAAATTATGGAGTTGAACTCATAAATGCTTCTCGTATTGTCGGCAAGAATCATACTTGAACGTATATTTCAAAGTCCTAGTTGTTCGTTACGGTACGATGCTCCGTTTTTGTGTGGCACAAGGAGCATTATGTCTGAACAAAAAACTTGGGACAATAACATGTAAACTTTGTTCATTTCATTTTTTTTTCAGGCTTAATAAGCCATTTGGGCTCTAATGTCGATTCGTTGAAAGTTTCGCTGTTTGATTTGAATTTCATGTAATAAGATAAATGTCGTAAAGTTCCCGCGTTTATCACTGATATATTTCACAGGACTTAATAATCATTTATTCAGGTGTTCACATTTAATTAAGAATAAAATCTAAACTAGTATTAGTGTGCTTTTAGTGGCAAAAGCCTTCTCCGAACCCCGCCACTTCTCTGCGTAGCGCAATTCATTTTTGATTTTGTAATCCCATCTTCTAAATTACCTCGCTCTTTTCATTTATACTTTGGACACCAGTTTAATATTTTTTGGTCCACTTTTCTATTCCTCTCACCACATGCCCAGCCGATTTCCACTTGAGTTTATTTATGTCTGCTACCTCAGTTATTTGATATTATGTCAAATTCTTTATTTTATCCATTCTTCTATTGGGTACTGCTCCATTAAAACATCGAAGAGTTTTTGAATTTAATTGTGAACATTTAATGTCATACTCAAACCCAAATTGTACTTAATATACTGTAATAATAAACTACTAAATAATAAACTATCGAAAAAAATAAATTCATATATAATAAACGGGATTTTTGAAAGTAAACAAGCCGCCCAATTTCAAATTTTCCGTTTGCACTTCTATTTATTTGTCATTTATATTTATTACCCCGACGCTGAAGTTTCCGGTTCGATAGTCAGCGGACTATCACTTCATGTCAATATCTAAAATTCATAGATTTGTATTAGTTGAAGTATTGAATATTCAAACTTCAGTGGAAATCCAATAAACTGGTACTAGACAACTTGCAGCGACTTATCGTATTTATTGTGAGCCGTGTTAAGTGCTAGTTTGAGCCAGTGTAAGTTGTGTAAGTTTAATTATACGCTGTACCGATCACTGCAGTAAGTTTGTATTGGACGCGTGTAAATGTTTAGTAAAGTTTAGCACATTTAACTTAACACACATATTTCTTAATTTTCAACAAGACATCTGGCAGAGCAGGCGGTAAATTAGAGCTCATAATATGCAATTATTCTAACTTTGAGTTTTACCAATAGAGACGTGAGAGATGTATGACTCTTGTTAAAGTGATCTCAAATCTTGGCGCTTCACTACCTAGCGAAAGCTCCCAGAAACAGATCGCACCGTTTAAAAGCTTATAATTATTTCGTTATTCTTTAACAGCTTAGATATAAATGTTTTGACCAATTTTATGTTTTGACCTATGCATATAGATTTGCACTTAACATCCATCAAAAGATGAGATGTGTATATTGATATTCACAATTTAACATTCCCTTATAAGCTATACAAAAATCATTATTAAAGCAGCTCCTAGAAACCAATCGACCGCATGTGTCAGACACAATAAGCTGATACGCAAGTCATAGTCGACACTTGTTAATAATGAGAGATGATCAAGGAAACATTATACAGAGGCCCTGATGGTATCCTCGTAGGGTCTGATCATATTTGTCCAAGAACAAGGTTTAATTTTAATTCGCTTACATAGCTTTTAGTAGAACCAGACAACACTTTTCACGTCAGACTGTGTAGAACCTTTTAGAACACTTCAAACCGCTTAGAATTCGTTTACCTGTCTACGTTTCCCACTCACGGAACTATGTAGAAAATTTTCTTTGAAAAATTCACTTCAATAACGTTAAAAAGCATTCAACAGTTTTATTCAAAAACTTTTTAATATCATATGCATGCGACACGTTGTGTGAAGGTTGTGGTTGAATACATAATAAAATAAAAGTCTATACATTATATATTATTTAAAAGCCTTACATATTTTAATCGTTCGATTATTGGCGACATTTATTTACTATAGCTAAATTATTCAGTTGTGTGCTGGTAAATTAATTTAATACAAACAGCGTTTTAAAATACTTAGTCTGGCCATAAATACTGTTACTATTCAAAAAAAGAAAATATTACGTTTGAATTTGGAATCTGTCATTTTTATATGATTGCTTGATGTGTTTTCTTATTTTCGCGCCATTATATTGTTAAATATTTTGTTATATTAAAATGGAGTGGGGTGATAAAGAGAACCGAATCGCTGTGATTGCCTTACATAAAGTAGGTATGGAGAAAAGTGCAATTTTTAAAACCCTCCACCCGCTTGGTATTAGTCAAATGTTTGTTTACCGGGCTATTGATAGGTACAATGATACCTCCTCTGTTTGTGACAGAAAAAGATCTGGCCGTCCACGTACCGTTCGTGTGAAAAAGGTGATTAAAGCAGTTAGGGAAAGAATTCGAAGAAATCCTGTCCGTAAGCAAAAGATTTTATCTCGGGAGATGAAGATAGCTCCTAGAACCATGTCGCGTATATTAAAAGATGACTTAAGACTTGCAGCCTATAAGAGACGTACTGGTCACTTCTTAACTGATAATTTAAAGAAGAATAGGGTGGTAAAATCCAAACAACTACTTAAGCGGTACGCAAAGGGAGGTCACAAAAAAATTTTGTTTACGGATGAGAAAATTTTTACAATTGAGCAGTATTTTAATAAACAAAATGACCGTATTTATGCTGGAAGCTCTAAAGAAGCTTCGCAATTAGTAAACAGAGTACAACGTGGGCATTATCCCACTTCAGTGATGGTTTGGTGGGGTGTTAGCTATGAAGGGGTGACTGAGCCATATTTTTGTGAAAAAGGTATTAAAACGTCGGCACAAGTTTATCAAAATACCATTCTTGAGACGGTAGTTAAGCCTTTAACTAACACCATGTTCAATAACAAAGAATGGTGCTTTCAACAAGACTCGGCACCGGGTCATAGAGCTCGATCCACCCAATCTTGGTTGAAAACTAACGTTCCGGACTTTATCAGCACTGAAAACTGGCCGTCGTCAAGTCCTGACCTAAATCTATTGGATTATGATTTATGGTCAGTTTTAGAGAGTAAGGCTTGCTCTAAACGCCATGATAATTTGGAGTCCCTAAAACGATCCATTCGGTTGGCAGTGAAGAATTTTCCTCTAGAAAGAGTTCGTGCTGCTATTGATAACTGGCCTCAACGTTTAAAAGACTGTATTGCAGCCAATGGAGACCACTTCGAATAAACATTGTATATTTTTAATAGTTATATATTGATGTATTAAACTAACTCACTATGAAAGGAATAAATGTTACGTATAAAAAAAAAATCGTGCTTTTCTTTATAACAATATTTATGGCAAGACTAAGTAGTTTAACATACTAGAAAGTTAAAACTGAATAGGCATTATTCGAATAAATCCAGTTAGATAGTCTTTGGTAAAATTAACTTTGTTATTCAGTATAAAATTAAAAAGATTTATAAGCCTTTGATTAGCCCTTGATACCATGGCAAAGAGTCCCAAACAAACTCAAAAAATTAAACATGAAGAATTCTAAGACTAGATATAGTATTGAGTCGTATTAAACTTATTTTAAATTCTATACATTCTTAATATATGGATGATACATATAATTAAATCTTGACTGTGTTATTATCAGATTAACAGATATATTTGAATATTAAATACCCTCTCGAATACACTATACTCCAGATGTAGAATGAATAAGCACCTGTCAGATGAACACACCTCAGACTAACAGTAATTAGTAGCTGCGAAACCATTGTTAATCATTACATGAGTTAATGAGACGTGGGACAAGCCGCTTACATGGTGTCGCGTCGTATGGCCTGGTAATTAGTTAAGTGGCAAATTATTTGTTCACGTACGTATGGATCGAACAATGTATATGCTGTTATCAGCACGACACTTAAGATAATGTCGAGATCAAAACCTCACATAGATGACTGGGTACACTTATTTTTACTGCTACTTCCGAAACCCAGGACGAAGAACTGGCAACAAACATTAAGGCACTTCTTTAAATTGCGAAGTATGCTTTACAGGACGATGTGAAGAGTCAATCAATAGAACAACGTATTACAAATATATCACGTGATATAAGTGTTCTGAGTGAACATTTAACGATGAATCTAGTAAAAAATGTTAGCACCGCAATACTCAATTCCACTCAACTGTCAGACGTATGACCAGCCACTGACCCCCTCGCCATATTTCAGGGGGAGACAACCCCACGCAAAGACGCCATCACAAGCAGTGACATTTAAGTGAGCATGACGATTCATGAAATGTGAATTCGCTTAGATAAAAAAGAAACGGAAATGATACCATATTGATCGCTTCGTTGATTGTCCCGGGGTCAAAAAGCTCTTACCCAATTATGTCACTAATAAAGTAATCCAAGCACTAGACAGCTTCACTAATACGTAAGCTTTGAACTTATTCTTCATAACGATTGCAATTACATATGGATTTTGTTAAATAAAATAATATATATATACTCATAGTATTGACTTAAGCTTTAATTTTTTTTATAGGCCCACCATAAAGGCAAAGTCGCCGCCCATGGTCACTCATGTGGCTGGCAGCTCGTGAGTGCGTTGCCGGCCTTTTAGGGATTTGTACGCTTTTTTCTTACTTGACCCTAAGTTATAGTGGTTCGGAAATACCGTGGCGGGCGGCTTGTTCTATAACGTATATATATTTTTAATCAGCACACATACAAACACAACCAACATAAAACTACAAGAACACACAAGACATGTATGAGCATAAATTATAGGTGTGCATAATAATAATAACGAAATCAGATTTTTTCTGCGAACTATTCGAACACTATATATGGGCTCCACTGGAGTTAACAATCTAATACAATGAATACGTTTTAATAATAAAACAAACGAAATATTTACTTTCGGGATTTTTTGCATTTATTACATTTTGTCTTCTTTTTATCGAGATTCTAACGCCCAAGTATAAATGCATAAGTTTGATATATCCAACCTTGCCAATATCATTAAGCTGAAGTTTTATAAAGAACAAACAGTCAAACAGTCGTTTGATAAGTGTTATACAACTCCCACAGCAAAATTTCAAGCATTTAAAATCTCTCAACCTATTTTAATTAAATTAAATGTATAATTTATTTTAGTTTTGTGGTTTGTTTGGTTTACTAGGATATAGATACAATATAGATATATTTGTATCAACTCAAACTCAAAATATCTTTATTGAAGTAGGTCTTTATAAAGACACTTTTGAATTGTCACATTTTACACTACCACCATTTCGGACGGCAGTCATCTACCGAGAAGAACCGGCAAGAAACTCGATAGTTCTTTTAAAATAAACAATTAATACAAAATTGTGTTACTGACAATTAAAATAACAAAGCATTGTAAGGCTACTCAAGAATTGAACTGTCCCGATGCTGAGCCAATTGCCGATACATTAAAGGGATTTGTCCTCTAAATATTCGTTTACGGTATAGTATGCCTTTTCAACCAAAATACCCTTTACGCGCGTTTTAAATTTGTTAGAAGTCAATTTGGTTATAAGTGCTGGGACTTAACATAAAAACGTATGCTCATGCCTACTAACGATTTATGAACTTTACTAAGGCGAGAATCAGGCACATAATTTTTTGTGTTGTGGTCGTGTTGATCTCCACTTAGTGATAAAAAATGTTTTTTTTTTTACATATATCCCAATTAATAATATAAATACAGGGTTACAAACTGTAAAATATATTCCTTGTAGAGAACAGACAATAAACATTAATAAGTTATGACATTTATAACTATAACTAAAAAATTTAATAAATATTTGTAATAACTTCTTTTACTTATTTACAACGCTCTTTTACTCTATGGCTTCAAATACCGGAAACTCGCCATACAATTTTCGCTTCAAATAGGACAATTTCTTAGTTTAACTGAATGATATTAACAACAAAATATTGTTTTTAAATAATTCGTTATCCAATATACCAAAACCTACCACATAAAAGTGAGTTTTTTTTTTATTTCTTACTTTATTAGATGGATACAGAATTAATATATTCCAGTGATTCCACTGTTAACACACAGTACATAACAAAACAGTTTAATTCAAATGACAATTAAGTTTCAAAAAATCATAATTCAATAGATTGGTAGGGATATTCTCAACATGAAATTCGCTAGCTTATACTAGTTGTAATTATACTGTCAAAGATACACATCCTTTTAAATGCAATTAAGGCTTTTACTTACGACATCGTGGCGTTTAATTAAATTCATAAGCACTTACACTGATGTATATGGAGCGTACTCGAATGGAGGGTGTATCTATCAATATATTTAGAATCTAGCCTGTTATGAGATTCAAATACTTCTATTAATGCAATTAATTTAAAAGTGACATTTAACATAAACATTTTTTACATTAACTAATAATTCTTAAAATAAAACTAAACTAAAACAAATTTAAAAAGTTTTGTCCTTGTGGCGATATTTATACGCTGAGCGAGAAGAGCACCAGCTCTCTCACCTATACTGACTACTTAATTCCTTAATAAGCGCCTGTGCACTTGTAATTAATAATTGTATTTAAAAAGGCACACCAATAACACACATACAAATATAAGGAAAACAAGAACACACAAGAATTGTATGTGCATAAATTAAAGGTATGTACAGCATTACAGGTAGGCATAGAACAGAATAATTTTGACAAACAAAATAACAATTATATAGTGTGCCTATACACACAAAATACAATAATACAATAACTATAAAAGAAGAAAAGCAACCTTTTGATAACCAAATAAGTATATGAAATACTTGGATTAATAATTTCTGAATATATTTTATTAAGTATTTTTATGAAGCACCCAAGCCGCAACTAAGTTTGACCAATGTATTAAAAAGAATTGCTCTATTTGGCGTGTTTGAAAAATGTATATACATGAGAATTATATATTTCTTTCCTTTTTTCAGGTCAAAAGAGTCCAAATCCAAATGCAGCCGTCACTTTAGGTAAGTATTTTACATTTTATATTTTCCTTATTGAAATTTATTAACATAGTGTAGCCCATGAAAAGTGCAATGTGTCACTTATAACATACTTAAAATCAAAGATTAAATATATATTATATCTCCTTTTAACTAATTCGTGAAAACAAACTCAAACATTACCAGAGAAACCATAGATAAACAACGTTTTAATAATCAATTGAATTAAGGATGGGTTAATTAATTGGTTTTTAATTTGATTAATTAATAGTCAATTATAAGTGATAAGCGTCGTCGACAGCTCGATTACGTTCGCAAATAACTTCAATACTTAATTTACTACATAATAAATATATTATATTTTTTTCGAGCGGTATCTTGCTGTTGGCCTGGAGAAATTTCAAGCTCACCAGTTTTAGAAAAAAACAATGATGAATTTGACATTGTTTAAAAATTAAATTATATATAATACGTGATAATTATTATGTAAAAAAAAGGTTAAATCCACTAGATTATTTAAGGTTCAAACGTGGTAATCACAGGCTGTATGTCAGTCGAATAGACTTTTACGATTTTTCCCATTTGTAACTTTTACACAAATCACCTGAGCTAATAAAAGCATCAGTTGCTATTAACGTGGTGGGCCACTTTGAGTACCATCTTTTGTTTTGCGGAGTAAAGGTAGACGTTGAACTTTCAGCCAGCTCAGGGTTTAATAATGACAGACAGAGGCGTAGAATTGAAAATGTTTGCGTGTACATTTTCACTAGCACAAAGAAATCACGACCTGTCCTTATATTTTTCGCTTGTTTTCCTTACTGTGGAAAATTTTCCTAAAGGCAACGTTTTTCCTTCAAACACTACAGAAATGTACCAATTTTTTTTTTTGTAGAATTAAAACTTACTGTCTTATTTTTAACTTTGGTTGGTGAACTTTTTTAAATTTGAAACCTTTCTTTCGACTGTTGGGTGTAACTTAGGAGAATGTTGAAGTACTTTATTGTTTTCTTTATTTCATTGTAAAACAAGCTTGAGCATACAATATTTAAAAAATTCTTAATTATGAACAATTAAATAAATAGATAATATTATGAATATTATTAACAATGAAATATTGTTTATATTTTGCAATAATAAAGATAGTTACTGTCATTAAGTATATAATGCTCTTAATGAGGTTCAGGTAATGTTTGTATGATTGTTTCTATTTTATTTTATTACATCTGTCCCCAAACATCTTATGTGCTAGATATATTTAAACTTAACTATAATAAAACAATTATGGGAACTTGAAACAACTTGTATATCCTTTGTTTTATTTTGTGTATTTACTTAAATTTTATATGTTTGTAACGTTTTTTCTTGTATATGTATGAAAAATCTGTTACTATTTTATCTTCTATATTGTAATCATCATACATTCTATTTTAGAGGTAATAAAAAAATATCCACCAAATTAATTTCTATTACTTTACTGCTTTAAGACTGAAGTTCCAGAACCGGGTGCAGCCAGCACAAAGATTACGATTAAAAGTTATCACACACAATATGTAGATTATTTTTTAGAAAACTTTCTCAAGAATCATAAAGATAAAAATGCCATCCGTTTAGTAGTTTCTGAGCCGGTCGCGTTCTTACGACTTTTTTAATTTGAACTCCAGTGTTTATATTTTTGATGCCAATGCAATTGTTTAGCTGCAACAAACTAAAATTGCTCGTAATAAAAAAAAATCCCCATCGAAATTAACTCCATGTAACTTCTCTCTATTTAACGACAGTATCTAATACTTGTTAACATCAATTGGCTTTGATTGGTTTAGCTTTATAAAGCTTTATAACAACTTCTCTTTATAACGCTATAATGCAAAATCCATTCAGTGTCGTTATATAGAGTTAAGACTGTATAGAGATGTCTTAAATAGGCCTGTGAACATTCCACGATTAAAATGAAATTATTCCGATATTTCAACGTAATATTCGTAATGATTCTGAATCCTGTGAGATAAAATACCAGCGGTTTGCTTACTTTACGCTCAGTTACACGCATAGCAATTAATATTTAACACTGTCTTCACTAATTTACCAGAAATTTGAATATAATAATTATTAGTTAACGTTAAATATGTGCGGAATATTTCATTTAGTAAAATGGTGTAGACGTAGGTAAACCTACATTAGTCTTCTAATAAATGACTGGTGTTCTCTTCGAGACATAATAAAAATAAATTGCAGGTATGGGTGGACTAGAACATGACATGAATGGAATAACATTATTCCCTGCAGAGTTCATGCTTTTTAACACCACCAAAGACTAATATTTTCTAAAGCGATTTAAAACGTTGCTATTTTGCCTATTAGACAATATAATTTTCGTTTTATGGAATTTTTGATTTGTGCTGCAACTGAAAAATAAAATTATGACAACGGGGAAGTTCTAGAACGGGCTGGTATGGCTTGACGCTGGATACAGAGCGCGGAACAGGTCGTACTTGAAATTGAAAAGAGAAGCCAGCAATGATATTTGTGAGTCTGTTAAAATGTGCGTCGATTATATTTCTCTTTGTGAAAAACAGTGACAAAAGTAGATTAAGGAATTTCCTTTTCATTAAGATGAAAGAAATGTGAATGAAAAGGAAAGTATTTTTTAGCAAAATACCTTCGATGCAACAAAATAGCGGGACAAACTTTGTTTTGCCATAAAATTACTAAAACATAGGAGTTGGTGATAAATGGGTAACGCAATTTAATGCAGTATAAAACAATAAAAACAAAAAGTTTCGTCAAAAAATCAAAAAAAATGTTTTAAGGATGAACAACCCTTATCCCTAATTACCCTCTATTGGGTATGAAAAAAAAATGGTCAAGCCGTTTCGGAGGAGTACGGTAACTAACATTGTGACACAGAAATTATATTAATTTTATTTAAAACCTTAGATAAAATAAAGTAACTTCCTCTATTGCTCACTTCGATAACTCATATAGCATTTTTTAACAACACAAGTGTTCAATGAACAAATAAATTCGATAAATCCTTTAAAAACAAAAAAAAACATATAATTATAATAAAATTATTATTTCACTCTTAAGTTCAAACAAAACAGAACGCGTGCAATGAATATTAATAAAACTGAAATATTAAAGAGTGTTTCCCGAGACTAGATGTCACCACCGTGACGTTTAATATCGAGAGATTCCACACATATTCGTGAATGTTTAATCACAGACGCTGAATTGTTCTCAATAGCTAATGATACCAGAGGTGACAAGGAACCTAGTTCCGGTTGAAATGCCCTTGTTTTAAGTAACAGACGTTAATTTAGTCATCAAAATCAATTAATTTACAATGATTAACTGAATGTGTTTAATATTTGTAATGTAACAGATATATATTTATGTTGCGAGATTTATTTTTCAAGTATTTTTTACAATCGAGTTGTTAATAATAGACATAGAAGATGAAGCTTAAATATCCGTCCACCACTGAGACATTTTTTAAAAGAACTGTCAAGAAACTCTCCGCCACTTAAATCTCCAAGAATTATTTCCAGTACGGTTGTTAAGAACTGCAACCGTAACATATACGTAACCTCTGGAACATGTCACATTCTGTCAGATTGATGATGTAAGGACACTGGTAAAATCGTGTGTATTGAAAAGAATTTAGTAAAAAAGAGGACAACAATTTTCTCAATTCTGAACCAGATGGCAAATTTATCGCACGCTCGGTATATAGATGGGATAGATAAGTGCTTCAATTCGAAATTTAGTTTAATTTTGTTAGGTTTATAAATGGTCTAAGACACGGTGAAGTTACGAAGACAAATAACAAATGGTGTATTTAAAAAAAACCTAATGATTAGCCTAGATTATGCGGGGTCTCGGCTTCTATTTATTTATCGGAAAAGAAAACAGGCAAACAAATATTCTTTAACCCTATCAATCTCTTCGAAGTGATAACTTTGCAGCTTTAGACTGCAAAGTGTTTGTGTGTGACTGGTTGATTTAAGTACAGTTGAATAAACCAAACAGGAGGAATCTAGAAGGGAAGAATATAAAAATATTGGTCACGGACCGATCTTCTAAACAAACATACTATTAAATAAACAAGGGGTAATGCATTTGTACAATATAGATAAAAATAATGCCAATAAGAGCCAAATTGGTATCATGTGAGATTGGATTATGACACATCAATTACTTTTACTTCCTTACGTAATGAATGTCGAATATTTATTGTCTCAATATCAGACCTTTATTTCCGAATATAAAGGATAGTATATATCATTCGCTCGTTATTTATTTTTGGAATCAAAAAATCATAAATGATTTGAATCGACCCTTTCACAAATTTGGTTGCTTCATTTCTTCGCAGTGACTGGTAGCCTCAGGTGTACTTACCTATACATAGTTTTGCCATAAATATTGGTATAATGAAAAACATTATTTTTAACTGCAAATAATATTTATTACTTTAACAGTATTTTAGTTTAGTACATAAATATAAAACAAATAAAACTATATAAAGCTTATTGGAAGTGGTCTCTGGCTACAGTCCTTTAAACGATATCAATAGAAGCACGAAAAATTCTTCACTGCCAATCGTATTTTATCATGTTTTAGGGACTCCAAATTATCATGGCGTTTAGAGCAAGCTGTACTCTCTAAAATTGACCATAATCCAGCGAATTAAGTTCGGGACTAGATGACTTAGACTTAGACTACTTACTTAAAACAATTTCACAAATTCACTCATGCTTCGTTATTGTCCACATATGTCGATAACGTTGCTCAATTGGGGTGGCTTTAAACACTGAATACATTATGAATAGTACGATAATTTTATTATGTCTATAGGAATATTTTTCATTCGTTTTGAATTAATTAATATGTGTATAATAAATTGTTTCTTTTTTGTTTTGACTGCGATGAAACAAATAGCATTCCATCGATGGCTTGACTCAATTTGAACTGAGCTTCCTTGTAAAAGACTTTTTACAAACATCAAGGGAAAAAAAGCGAAAGCTAATATACTTTGGCTTTTGACCTATTTCCGCCTACGTGTGAAATCCTATTTTTCAATAACTCCCCTGTAACAACCGAAAATCTTGTCTCTAATGTGTCATATTCAACACTCGTAAAAAAGGATCTTAATTTTCCTCCTTTGATCCAAGCGAGATCAAACATCTTTATGACACGAGTTTTCTTCTGTTATATTGGTTAACATATTGATGTAAGTGTCGAATAGAATGTTCATGTTTTTATTGCGAACATGTCCTTGATACCTGGTCTCTATGATCACCGTCATCAAAAAGAGAATAATAAGGTAACAAAATGGCATGAATAGGTCGCACTTCACCACGACTCAGGGTTCTTCAAGAAAAGAGCGTACCACTTCCTAAAAGCCCGGCAATGAGGTGACGAGCACCCAGCGACGCGAGTGCCTATGTGACTCCTGCACGTTTGTTCTATAAAAAAACACACCCTGCGTATTATCTCAGTGTACGGTTTGCGAGTTGTTCTCACAATAATGTAAAGGTGGGCTCCTATTCGATACCTGGTCTACAGGTTTTTAATTATTATACATATAAAGATATTGATACATTACGCATAGTGTAATGGTTGCAGCTCTTTACTCTGTAGAACATACTTAGCGATGTAAAGGAGTGGCGGGTAGTCCCTGGCCGTTTACGACGCTCTTGATTTCGGAACTTGCAGTTAATTTTGATACGGCAATTCTATCCAACCAAAGCTTATGTATTATGAAAAAGTTTCCACAGATGACTTCGTTTAGAGTTATGATTCTCAATTTCTTTTATTATGATAAAAATCACGAATCCAACAGACATTAACATGGTCGGTTGTCACCGGTTGCCTCTTTGTACTGATCTGGCCTAAGGCTTTGTTCCCTACTTAAATGTGTCCCGTAGGATCTAAGCGAAAAATCAGCAATCTTTGTTGTTGGAAAACCCAAAGGGATATAAACGTAGAGTTGTGATCAGCTGTTATCATATAATTAAATAAAAACTATTTTCAACTCAAATGTGACAGTGTATTAACCTGTCGGAAAGGTTATCGAGTAAGTTATTGCGTCAGTTGAACTTTTAAGCCAATGTTAATGCATTTACATTTAAAGCATAGCATAAAGCTCGCAAAACTATGTGATACAAAATAAATGCCACGAGGACAATACTTTTTACATTTATTCAAGCCTTAATAAAGGATTAAATTTATATTTCATTATTTTCAAAACACAATCTATGCTCAATACACAAACATGCACACCAATTACATTAGAAACATGAGAATTTCTAATAGAAACATGAGAATTTCTAATAGAAACATGAGAATTTCTAATAGAAAAAATTAAAAGAAAAAAAAAAACAAAGTCAAAAAGGAAAGGGAAACACAAGTCCACTTAACTAACCTAATCTTAACCTCATTAAGAGCAGTATACACTGAAAAACTATTAATATTATTGCAGAATTTATTGATATTATCAATCGTTATGAGAGAATTATAGGCCCGAGACAATCTGTATACAGATGAATTTAAAGTTGAAGATAAACGAGGCGTAGGCGCATATAATATTTTTTTTGTTCCCGATAACTTTAGCAGAACATAGAAGAGAAAATTTTGCAAGAAGTTCTAAATGAAGAAGTATTATTGTATTACACATTGATTTAATTAAACACTATAAGGCGGTTAGCACTTCACTCGAAGTGACCTGTTCGTTTGCCTCCCGTTACACAAAACACTATAATTGTATCAAAACAGATTTCAAATATTACTTGTAAATACCCACATGCGAGCATTATGTACGCATTAAAGTTCGCATTATATGAACACTGGTAAACTATTTTATCAATTGTGCTTAACTTTTTCAAGCGTTAATAAATGCAATGTAAATACATTGCACAACAGCTGGTACTTATCTTACAATATGAAATTTGTAATCGGCTTTACCAAATTTAATATACCGTTCATTGTATTCATTTCTAGGTATGTGTAATCTTTATATTAACATTTTGCTTAGTTACGTTTTAAAACAAAACAGTACAACGCTTTTTATCCATCATGTTTAAACCTTTTGGTATGTGTAATGTTTGTATTTTTTAATTTCAAATTATTTAGTTAGGAAACTTAAAAATAATCAACCTGTTTTTACTAAAACAGCTTTTTTTAGGAGGCACAACATAAAGTTGAATTTCACGTGGCCGGGAGGGTCTTGAGTGCGTTGCCGGCCTTTTAGTAAATTATCCTATATATTATCTACATATAATGTTACCATTTTGTGGTTTTCAAATTTCTATATATGTTATAATAATACTAATAATAATTCTCCTTCGATGTGTCTTGTCTTCGTATTTCCGTTACTATGATAAGACTTTTATTTGTTTATATACAACTAGTTGGTGAGCTTTTATGGTTTCAACTCTACTCTTTCAACATGTCTCATGATAATTCAATAATTATTTTTTTTTTTTAAATATTGCTTATCCTTAAAAAATACTGCTTTCTTGTATAAAAAAGATATATATAAAAGAAATAATAAATGGAAACTGTCCGTGTTTGCATTTATTATTTCGAGAATACGCTCTTACATTTATTAGGCGTACATTGTTTTTAGTAGCTGCTAGTTAGCTGTATCTTAATGACAGCCAAACTAAAGCTTTTCGGATTAAATCATGAAGCTTTTATCATGGGTTAGTTTTTTTTGCCAAATAACCGCAGAAGTACCTCACACCGGTGATGAGAACCCTCAACCTTAGGAGTGTGAATCTTGCTAATACCACTCCCGATATAGTCTTTACGTTGTCTATATACTTGTGATTTTAATTAAAACTAATACTAGCTGATCCCGACAAACGTCGTTTTGCCAAAAAAAAAATGTCTCCAAAAATAGATGTTGGCCGATTCTCAGAACTGCTCAATATGCTCAGAAAATTTCAAGAGAATCGGAGAACCCGTTTCGGAGGAGTAAGAGAACGAAAACTGTGACACGAGAATTTTATATATTAGATTAAGAAACAATTAATGAGTTTTCCATATGTATTCCTCACAAGTGTCCTTGTGGCTTTGTAGCATATAAGAGTGCAGGTCGCTTTTCTTACCACGCTGAGCTTTTTGACATTATTCGTGCCAATGTTCCGGCAATACTAGAGCCAACGGGTATGGAAAGAGATGACGGACCAAACTTTTTAAATTTGTTTTAGTTTTGTGTTTTGTTTAATTTTAAGTTTTATTTACTTTAGATTGAAATTACGTGTATTCTATATTATCAAAATATAAATAGTACAATACATTAATGATTAAGTATGTTACATTAAAATAACACATAATATAAATTGAACATAATACGCGAGTGTTTAGGCAGAGTACATTAACGAATAATGCTTTTAAACAGATTATAACAATAATGATGCTCCATTTAAATTTCTCTCATTATTATGTGGAATTAATGGAAAATTGGATTACTAATAACTTACGAATAGATATTTCACAATACATTTAACGTTAAGAATATTTGATTATGTAACTTTAAATATAGCTTCGACTTTGTGAAGTGGTATTGTCTCATGTGACTTCAAAGATGCCTTTCCTTGATAATTTATCTTCATTCGGTAGATTTGAATTGTGCATTCTTCTACCATAAATTTGGCACTTATAGAACCAAATTCAAGTCAACATTGCATTCTTATATATTGTTATTGTTTTATATTTGTCGCACTACCTGCTCAATCACTGTCTATATATTTTTATATGTGAAAAGGAACGGTTTAGCCATAACTTTGTTGGTTTGATTGCACTTACAACACATTGAATTTTTCAATTAATGATGTCTGATACCATTTTTTGTGCTTTTGGATTTACGATTATGTTATTACAGGTATAATCTTCGATAAGGACTCTGATGAGGTACAGCATGCATTTAAAACTGCCATGATGTTGTACAAGTCGAGACAGGCGCCGATGGAGTTTCAAATCTATATCGACGTCATCAACACGGCTGATGTCTTCAAACTTTCAAGACTAAGTAAGTACAACAAAATACTCTCAATTTCCTCACCGGTTTCACTCTTTACCAGATATTTGTTTCTTGTTTTCCTTACATTGTAATTTCGAACATACTTGGCGATTTAGCCAGCTCTACGCTCTTGATGTGCTCTTCATTGTAGAGTTATAATCTTTTAACGATTCAAAAAAAGCTTACATGAATAAAGTTTTTTTGATAGATTGTTACATCTTTTAGAATGTTATAGAATGGACAGAACAATTCTGTTTAAATATAACTTTGTAACAATGTACTAAAAAGAAGGCTTCTTAAAGAAATAATAAAAAAATTATCTCCTGTTCGGTAACCCTTTGTGCACGTTTTTATACTTGCTCGAAATCCAATAATATTATAATAAAATTGGCCCTTATTCATATTACACAGCTCGCGTTTAAATTTTTTCATTTTATAAATAATAAAATTCAACACAATAAGCGCTTGGTAAATTTAATAGTTACGCGTCGTTTTAATATAAAGGAATAAGGGAGGCGGAGGAATGCGGATTGCAAAGCACAACGCTTTGTTAGGTGAGAAGATAGTGGAGGAGGAAGAACATTGAAATAGCTTTTATCAACGGTAAACTAGATCGGATGGATATTGTTTCGCATTTTGCACAGATAATAAATAGATAGGTTACATAGGTACACATAGGTTTCATCTAGATTTTATATTTTCAACGTTAACAATCTTAGTAGAAAAGCTTTTGCACTCTCCATTACGTTTTGTGCTAAATTAACACTCAAATAAAACTTGCATAAATCGCGACGCACTATTGAGAATAAATTTTTATAACGAAAGGATTTTTGAAATCGGTTAAGGTTTTTTATTAATTTGTTGTAATTTAATATTAATGTTTTCCCATAAATAAAACTGAAAGTCATTCAATAGTAAATATCCAGGAATAACTCTTATTTACCAAAGCCAATGAAATGGACCAAAAAGTAATTTACGTCAAAAAGTTTGCATTGTATTATTGAATTTTGTTCTCAACTTTGGTGAACAATTAATATCCCGTTAAGAGTTTTGTCGATACTCAGGCCAAGGATGATCTTTAAACCTTTCTTTACAAAGACAACAGACCAAGAACAAAGGGAAAGCTTTTGATTCAACCTGGTTTAGGTGAATGTTACAGAAATACAGGTGATACTGCTTATATAAACCGAGATTCAACATCGTAATTATCACCATTCCCACACACAAATGAATATTTACGCACCATATTTCAGTGTGTGTCAAAATCTAAATAAGCTTTTGATAAAGTCATAAAATAAAAGCTATGTATCACAAGTTTTGTGATCTTATAATATAACGCCTTATTCCGGAGCTTTTTCTTGTCTTGTACAGCTTGGATACTGCTCTCTTAAATCTGTAAAAAACCTTTTGTGTAACTAGTATATGTTCACAATCGTCAATTAGGTACCATAATAATATTGACTCATGTCCGATAGCTAATTGTTTTAAGACCTCAAACGCGAAGAATTTCCAATATCGTTTATTTATCTCTTGTCTCTACTACAAAACATTTTCTAATTAACTTTCTTGCAATAAATATCTGGATGTTACGGATTATATTGTCTTAAGATAATTTAGAAACTCTTGTAAGATCTAATCGGACATGGGCTGTTGTTTGTTTTAAAAACATAAATTTACTACATTTAACAAAAAATACAGTTTTGTAATGTTTGTGAATGGCAGACAAATAAAAATATCGCGTATACAAAAACAATATTTACAGAAAAGTTGCGCTACCATCGATTACAACAGCATTAGATTTCTGTATCCCTTTTTCCGCCGAGGATACAGACATACGACCTTTGTGTTGAGTCGATCAAGATTCATTTAATAGAGAATATTAATTCCAACTGTACCGAATACGTCATAGCCATTAAAAGTTGTGTTAACACGAATCAATGAGTTTTAAAATATTTCCATCATACCGTCTATTCGTTTTATCCTGTCTATACAATTGTTTTATTTATATAAACTATTTGTTATATTGAAAACTGTTGAGTATCACTCACATAACTATTTATGTTCAACGCGAGAGAGTGCTCTAACCTAAAACCAGAAATTACATAACTACTTCACGTAGAATAGTATACATATGGGAATATATGTATTGTACTTGATCGATTCATTCTAACCTATATTAAAAATACCACTAAGACAACAATAAAGTTACATCATTAAAAGAACACAATAATTCAAAACACTCATTAATTTGATACTCGTCAATGTAAAATAGAGAAAATTAATAAACTCAACCTAATATCAAAACCCTTTTAAGTCTGACAAGGCTGAATTATAGTTCGTGAGATAAGTAAAAGCATTATCAATATTAGGCCTAATAAATTCCTATCGTGGAATTCTCTATACGTTAAATTTCAAAATGATTATATCAAAATCCATTGGTCGTTGAGATATTAGATTGTATGGGACAATAGAACGCCCAGGGCCTGATAATAATCAATGTTTACCAGAATATTTGTCATATGTAACAACTGTACTCTAATACAACCGTATTAGATGTCTTAAGAGGTATTCCTAATGGGTTATGAGGAAAAATGTATTAGCGGGCGGTGATCCGAATAATCTCATACTGTTACATTTTTTATTACACATCATAGGCGTTACATAAAATTTATGAAAGAAATTATTTACTTAAGAAGATTTTGTAGCTTGCCGCAGGGGAGGTACCAACTGACTATGTTTGAGTGTGGTCAGATTGAATAGAAGCCTATTAATCATAGAAATAGTTATTATTTTATTAACCTAGTATGAATAAATATATCTATTCGTACTACTTATTTGTAGTAAATTAATACTAATAAAGGCTTTTGAAAGAATAACATTTAAACATAAATAATTAAAAATATATGTATAGTTACTGTTATTACAGTATAGTTGTTATAGTATTTTGTAGTAATAATATTCTGTCAAAAATATAGTTAAAATATAACTACGAGTATATTGTGATATTTACACCAAAGGAAAGCGAAAAAAGGTCAAAAGACGCGGATGTATAGTGCCATTTACGACTTTTATCCTCACCCAGGGGTGGCACTTATAATTTTTTTATTGCAGTTCTGAAATTGTTTTCATTTAAAATTTCATGCTTAATATTTTTTAACAAAACGCGCTGCATCAATATTAAAAACATTCATTACTTTAAAAATGTATGTGCCACTTAATAGTCAGGCTAGTATGATGATATTACATGATATATAATTAATTATTCAATTTGTTTATTATATATAGTACATATATTTTTACGTAGTATAATTATTATATAAACACATTATGCTTTTGTTAATTTAATTAATAATCGTAATGTGTTTGCACATATAGATTAAACAAGAATCTTATTCATATCAATAATTCACCTCCCTCAGAGAATGTAAAAGGGAAGTATCTATGCAAACCATAGACTTCATTTTACCATAAAAAAACAAAGCCAACCGATAGTCGTATATAACTTTATCATTCTAAACCCGCAATCCGGAGGCCGACGCAATATCAAATATAAATAATATCATATATACTATAACATAATGAATAATAACTTTATTATAAATGACGTATATTGAAAAATTTCAATCATACAACTCTTAGTGAAATGCAACAGAAATCTTCTCTATTCAAAACTATCAATAGGAAGTCCTTGAACGGTGTGTCAAAGTGTATTTGATTATTTCATATATTTTCTAGGCACTGATAAACAATACATATGAACTGCGTTCGAAAAAGGAGGTATCATATCAATTATACCTCCTTTTTCGAACACTTGTCACCAGCGTTAGGCAAACATGATTGCTGATTGTGATTGATCATCACGGATGGCCGGCTAACGTGGGAGTATCTTACCATTGTGCTTAAATAGACTCTCACGCTAAACTGTTGTCTGCACCCGGCAACACCAAGCAGATTAGGAAAGCAATCTATTCTATGCAACGTGGGGATGACGCGGAATAGCGTCCTCTCATTTTAAGTTTATGTAGATCGAGTGAACCGCGGCATAAGCAAACCTTGCAGGTTTTAAAATATGTTTAAAGTTCATGTGTGAATTTTGAAAATGAATACGAAAAGAAGAGAAATGTTGACGCTAATAATTTTGCAGTCCCATATGGGTTCGGATATCCGAACCCGATTTTGCACACCCTATCATCCGCTTCCCATAAGCCGCGACCACGCCAACTTTATTACGCATCTTGTATTAAAATATCAAACAATTATGCAAAATCTTTCTATTTTTGTCTGTGTATAATTACGATCGTGAAAGTCATACATTCATTCGTAAAGTTACAAAATATTTGCAAAGATTATTTGCTAAACACATGTCATAAATGGTAACAACTCCTACCATAATTGGAACAAATAAAATCATTGTCGAAATAGTCCTAATATGAACCTTTTACGTGAATGTTTGACATAAGATTTAAATAAGGTATTTATATCGCTTCGAACATACCTCAAATATCAACTGCTTTCACATAGGGGTGGCAGAAAATGCCTTAAAAAGCGCTCGGTTCTAAGTGGAATTTTACATTGTGCCACCGCGTCCGATATTTGAATTCTGCAGGTGCTAACAAATAAGCAAAGCGCCATAATGTGCAGATGCAGACGGTACCAACAAATAGTTTAAATATGTTTCGTTAAAATTACAGCACCAAAGAGGAAACTTTGATATAGTATTTGCTCTCGTATGTACGACCTGGTTTGCTGAAAGAAGTTTTAATTGCAACCCTATGTGGCTTAGCAGCAAGTGCCAGTTTTAATAAATCCATTCGCTTGACGTTTATATCATTATTTTTATTCACAAATAATAATAATCACACCGGTGATCGTAGTATGTGAACGTTCGTAGGTATTTTTGGAAAGTGAAATTTGGTATTTGAAAAAAAAACATCCAAAAGTTCAGCACGTATGTGCTATTTTTTATAAACTATATTATACGTCAAAAAAAAAATATTATTTGCTGAAAAGTATTATTTAATTTTACGATTATACAGTTGCGTATATAAAAACCCTTTTTTTAGTAATACGTTATAATTTAGCTTGAATGAATATCTGTTATATTCGATCTGTGAAAGTTTCATTACGCGTATAAGCCTAAACCTAGCATTCAGCAATTTTCTAGGCTTCATTCTGGCTTTTGTCAAAAAATTAGTTCTGGGCCTATTCACTTTAGAGTTATTGTTACATACAATTTACATAAATTGGAATACTATGAGTGGATCGGGATTATTTTTCGACTATGGGTTTTCCAAACTTAGGGTGTCTAGTAAACTTGTTTAAGTAGCCACCATAGTATAAGTAAATAATAGTTAACGCATAGTGACTAATAATAATTTAACTCTGTTAAAAATCAATCTTTTCATTTTGGTTATCACAATTTTACATCATAAAGAGCTGGAGAAATTTACAAATAAAATAATTTTCTTACATTTCACTAAATTATCATAATATTTAACAGATTTTCATTTCTTTGCCTAATAAAAAGCACTTAAAAGTCGTCGAGTACTTTTCTATAAAATGTCATCGAAGAATTTCAATCGTCCATTTAAATACAACCATGATAAAAGTGGGTAATATTTTTTCTAAATATTTAACTAAAAGGGTAACTTTACCTATGTAGAACATTGAGCTTGGAGTTTGTTGTTTCATAAGTATCTACGCAAAAAAATACACAACACCTACATATATAAAATAAAGCATGATTCAATTTTGTTTTTAAATTATAATGCATTCAAACAAGAATGATAACAAAATTTTAAAATAATTTGGAAAAGATTGAAAGGAAAACCACTTAGATATATGAAATCACCAACGTACAGGATTCTAATCCATTACTGCGTTGAATTTAAAACTACCCTCTAACGTTGCACGAAATCTTTGATAAAAACACGATGCTGGAGAAAAAGGCTATGGCTAATAGTGGTTAATTATCTATGTGTCAATCTCCATCTACTATGGTTATGTGCATAATTTATCGTAGATAGACTTTAGTTAATTCCTGGCCCACGTTAACTATGACTATTATTAGACAAAAAAAAGGAAAATATTTGAAATATACAAATGAGGATTTAGTGAAAAGAAAAATATTTTACTCGTATATTTCTCCAGCTCTTTAAGATATTACAAACCGAGTATTTTAACCGAGTTTAATTATTGGTCGCGTTAACTATTAATTAGTTAAACTAACATGGTAGTAAATTAGACAAGTTTACTAGGCACCCAAAGTTCGAAAAACTCATAAGGGTAGTCTAAAATAATCCCGATCCACTCATAGTATTCCAATTTAGGTAAATTTTATGTAACAATAACTGTAAAATGAACAGGCCCAGAACTTATTTTATTGATAAAAATATTTTCACCCTACTCACGTGTATTTACAGATAAAATTATTGCAAAAAGTTGACTATATATTACAACAAGTCGATCGTTTTTCCATTTTTGATATAGTATGTATTGATAAGAAAAATATCCAAACATATAAAGCTTTATATATTAAGGTCCTTAATAAAATTCTATTAGTTTTGTACTGTCAAGCTCAGTGTCGTATGTCTTACGCACGCTAATTCGCTCGTCCAATTTGGCCGGAGGTCTCCCAAAATTAGGGATCAGAGGTCACGACGCTACGCCCAGTGAAATTCTATGAAACACAAGATATTTTAATAATCTTCATATGATAAAGAAATGTTTTATTTTTTTATTAGGATTTCCTTTTGACACAGGGTTAATAATTTTCTTTTATTATATTAATCGCTTTTGCAAATGAAAATATATTAATACGGTTAAATAAAAAATAACAGTCGGGCAAAGTATTATAACATTTGTATTGCCTTAAATAATATCACCATATAATATTTTGTAATTCCCGTACAGTTTATGTGGAAAGTTGCCAAGTTCAATTTAGTCTTTGTGTCTCTCCTTGTGGTCAATTTCCTTCCGTTTCCAACTTTCATATTCTCAACTGTGGAGTTTGCGTAAATTAAAATGCAACATCTTACATTTTTATATAGAATCTCGTTACGTCAACATAAATTCTTATTACGTATTTATTGTTGTTTATTATAATTAATCAATATGCTATAAAAAAAACTAATAAAACTACAACACTTAAATAAATTCAAAAAGTTTCGATCCTTGTGGAATACTCAAAATGCTTTCAGCATTTCCTCGCTGTATCGAGATGCTTGAGCGAAAAAAGCAACAGCTTTTGGGTCATAGGTTCTGACTAGTAAGCGCCTACTTAATTCCCTAAATAAATGCATGTGCACTTGTACCCCAAGTCCAAAGTCCAAACTACAAATGGAACAAAATCAAAGTTGGAGGAAAGACTTAGATTGTTACCTAATAGATTTTAATATAAATTTTGTATCGCATTGTTACATTTCAAAGATTTATTATTCGAGTTTTAATATAACAAGCAAGTCTTAAATAGATCGGTAACCCGGTGAGCAGATCTTCTCCGACCGGTTTATTTCTAGATCATAATATTTAAGCCGGATCTCACATTTCCAGTGCATGCTATTATTATTCTGCGTATAAGCCTTTACGTTTTGTTATACGTAACAGCTATGAGCTATCTGATAATGCTTCACAAACCGATCGAATTATGTTGAACAGAACTCGTTGGTTTGCTGTTCGATGTAAAATAAAGGCAGATGCTGAAGTATAATGGAAGATTCTCAGGCATCTATGAATTTTCAAGTATTAATAACTCCTAAACACCAATTCATTTTTGCTGGCAATATTGGTTTATAATGACATTGTAGCGTTGGAACATCTTAAAAGTTTGCCTGGAACGTTGTCCGGTGTGGAAATGATTGCAGTAATTCTGCGTGCATTGCTAAGGTTATACGCCCGTGATATATCTTTCCGGCACAGGAGGCATTGCTGTCTGAGCTTCGTCACCGTCACAAGCCTCATTTCGCGCATGTTCACTCAAATTAATCATTTTCTTATCTACACATTCTGAAATGTTTTTTGACTGGGTTAGAATGATAGTGCTTTAGAAGAGATTCGTTTTAGCTATAAGATTCTTCCTATTACAATCTAGTTATTGTAAATGCGATATATAACAGGTATAAATAAATAGTCAGTATTTTATAGTTATTACACAGCCAGGTTGTTACTGTCAGTAATAAGATTTCAGATACATTTTTACCCGATATAATGTATCCTCAACATAAAAAATATTTTATCAAGATTTTATTTAATTAATTAGTCTATGAAATTATTTCTGATATTTGTGTTAGCAAAGTATTAATAATTGAATGTGTTCTATGGTGTTCTAAATTGAATGGATGCAATAATAAAATACGTCTATTAACAATTCACGGGCTGGGAATACTGAGTGGGGAATCATCTTTCTCGACACGCACACATTAGCGATCAGTACTACCAAATATTGTTCTCCTGCTCCTCCTCCAGCTCCTGTTGAAATATGGATGCGGTAATAAAAAAAGCAAATACAGCCGGTATAGCCGCCGGGTGCCACTTTATTCACTGGTCACGTCTGACCACGAGGGAGGCGCCTCGGCCTTAAATTGTTTGCACTTAGATAACGCACTGGTGTCCCTTAATACAATATTCTAGAGAATTGCTATAGTATAACAGAATCCCGTAGCCGGATATTGATATGTTATACGTTACAAATAACTACGTTATAAATTTATCTAATTAGGTTTGTTATCCCTATTATTGTGTCTTCAACTGGAATTATAGTAGGTTTTTCTAATTATATATGACTTTTTAAAAAATTTAAAAATCCCTTCTGGCCTTTATGGACACCTAGTTTGGTAAGTTTTAATATTATTTGTTTATTTATTTACGGCCAAAGCCAATAAACACATACAATATTTAACTTAAATCTAACAACCTCTTGTATTCGTCCACTATCATTCCTAACCCTGTCATAAAAATGTCACATTAGTGCAGAGCTAATAAAACGATTCATTAGGGCGCTCATACGCAGAATAGGGCTTTGCCGGCGGAGGCTTGTTCAAAAGCGTACCCCAGCCAGCAATGGATGCCTCCTTAATCGGTACAAATTATCAGGGGCATGTAATCTTAGCAATAATTGCAGAATATTACTGCAATCAATTATGAACAGTTACCATTTAAACAAACAGTTTGTAAGGGATAACACTTTTCCCCGTGTGTTTAACTGTTCATCTGATTGTTATTACGTATTAATAATAAGATCTTGACAATTGATGTACATTCTTAAGTATATAATGAAATTAATATACTGGAGATTTTATATGTCATTGTTATATATACGTGAAAACTTTCCCCCATTGATATGTAACAGACGTGTTTGTGTTTATATTTGGAATTAAATATAAAGGGAGGGGTGTCTTTAATTGGACACAGTCTGTGCCTTATAAGTGACAGGAGCTTAGTAGAAAGTTAAAATTTGACTGTTTTCAATTCTAACTTATACCTAACAAATTGAATACAATTTAGTGTATTAATGCCGCTTCTCTTGTACTGCTGTTAATTAGAAAAACAATTCAAATCTATTAGACTTATTTCAATTTAATATAAGAAATACACTTATTAAATTAAAAATGTATGTTTGCAACAGGGACGGGCCGAATATAACATTATTCTATGGTAAAATCTTCGCTTGAGTTATTATTTAATATGATGAATAAAAATGTAATCTAAAACTAAACAAATTTTCACGTAATGTAAATAAATTGAAATATATCCGTTTTGAAAGTGTTAATTAGTTATTATTTCACACACACCCCGTATTGTGGCTGGCGATTTAGTACAACCCTAGATCACATATCAAACAATTTTCGAGCGTGAGAACTGTCGGCAGGTATCTTAAGCTTTCGTCAACATTTACAGAAGTCATGAATGAAAATATACGCCTCAAATTGTTTGTAATAACAAAAGTTTCCTTCTGAAATATTGACTATCCTTTTAGTTTTTGTAACAAATGTAATGATATTATAACTTGTCTGGTGTTAAACATTAATGCTTAACCTATGTGTATAGAAAACAATGTCCTATGTGTATTTAACATTGTATTTTAGAAAATCTGGTCCAAACCTTGTTTAGTGGTTGTACATACGCTGGCTGACTTTTTAATTGCATTATTCAGACATACTAAGCTCGTTTAACTTAAACGTGATATTGTTTGAACAGTGATGTAACTATGAACATCAAATAAATAAAAATCATATGTTCATTCAATCACGTAAAATTTACATATTCTTTAAGAATGAATGACATATACAGATCAATTGTCAAGTTTTATCATCAAAGCACAATAAAGGTCAGGGTCAAACACCTTGAAAAGGCACCACAACAATAAGCTTTTCGACCTTCAAAGTGTGAAGCGATTATACGTTTTAAGCTATGTGTTCAATTTGAACTAAGTCGTACCGCGAAAAATCCCACATAACCTAACCCAACGCAAGAGAAACAAAAAGGATTAAATTTTATCTTAGTTGTAACAATGTAACACAATGTTAAATTAAATTCTAAAGCGAATTTGACGTTCCGTAGACTTAGCTTGGATGCTCTGAAAATGCAAGCAAGCTGTCAGAAACAATGGCCGCGTATTAGCAACGCTTGATGTGGACAATGAGACACATTTTCACACAGAGAAATCCTTTAAGCCTTCATATGGTTGATAGATTGTCAAGTTCTAAACAGTTTGAAATCAACATTTAAACCGAATGACGGCTTATAAGATTGTCAACATTGTCTAACCATTTAACCGGTTCAAAATTGATCTAGGATGTTTTGTGTTAGAACAGTAACTGAATTAAACTTTAAAGCTTATAACAGAATACTACACGAGTGATTTTTCTTGATAATGTGCACATCCAGATATTCTAGTGGACCTTGGTTTCGACTTAACCAATACTTAACAAGAATTCGTCGTAGCAGACTTTATCAACAAAAATCTGCCTTATATATTTGATGATACATTTCAATATCATATATTGCTTGAGCTTTAAAAGCTTGCATTGAAATCTTCATCGATTTTGGATTACTTGCGGAAAAGCGCAGGCGAATATTACATTCAGTTATAACGAAGTCAAGCGCATTCACCATATGTATATCATATATCATTACAACGAATAAGAATATATATCCTATATATTATTATTATATACTAGGCCGTACAGTAGAATAATTGTCTGTTTGTAAATTTGAATTCAACTATATAGAACGTCTAAAGGAACTTCCTCGTCACAGACCACGAGCTGGAAGCTAATAGAAGCCAATATTCTCGAGCTAGAAGAGAGACATTAGCTCTGAGCAGAAGATATATGCTTCCATAAGCATATCCATCAAAACATCACGGAACAGATTCGCTCATACTCGTTACTGATTGCACATATATATTTCAAAAGAAAATCTGCCTGGCTTTCAAATTTAATACTAGATTTTAATAGGAAGATGATCAGTCTTTATCACGTACGTCAAAATTAGTTAAAGCCCATTCAAATTTTGAGCAACAAATATCAACCGTACATCTAATTTCCCAACCTTTACGTTACCGACTGCCGTTTCGTTTCTGAACCTAAGTTCCATATATATTTTATGCGGTTCACGTTTAGTTCAATATCGGACGACTACAAAGCTTTGTATAATTCTCTATACTGATAATTCACATGTAAATTCCCTTTGAGGCTTCTGTACCTTTTATACAAATATTGTCAATAGCCGGATTAGACTCTTCAAATGTTATCAAATGGTGTGTTGTGTTGCTGCTTAATTAACACCCGATACCACTATATTAAACTATAATCATAGGTTACATGTGCATATAATGAGGACAAACGTGGGTTGTAACAGTCCACTAATTAGATGCCTGTCATCGATGGACTGTGGTCTAAAGTCCATTTGGTGTTGGTCTCCATGTCTTCAGACGCAAAATGTTGCAGACCTTGTTTCGCCAGCAGACGCCAACAGCAAATCGTTTATTTATTGCATTTCATCTTTCATAGTTGGTGTTATTATACACTGTGTGTATAGTTTTTGTATATTAATTGTTTTGTTGTTTGTCCTTTAATTTATGTACATACAATTCTTGTGTGTTCTTGTTTTGGTTGTGTTTGTATGTGTGTTGTGGTGCCTTATTAAATAAATAAAATGACAAATTCTAGTATGAAGCGATCATTCAATCGATGTTGAGAGGTGACATTTAATTATTATAACATTTCGTTTCACAAGTTGATTTATAATGCAAACGAGTAGAATGCGCTATGTGAATAAATAAAAAAAATATTCAAAGACTTAGTTTATCTGACTTCTACTCAGTACTACCACGTCAACTTAAGGTATTGGCTTTAAAATAAAATTAACATAATTAGACTAGAATAGGAAGGAATTTCGTTTTGTGTAAATAGAAATTAAATACAAATATAGCGTGAATAACAACAAACCATCGAAAATCAACTAACGAACATAAAAAATGTAAATTAATTGATCTCAAATAATTGTACCACTGATAATTCAGGCCAAACTTTTTTTGTTTCAGTTTGCAACCAGTACACGCGAGGAGCAGTGGCCATGCTTGGATCTGTTCCATCAGACTCATTCGACACTCTTCACTCCTATGCGAACACATTTCAAATGCCGTTCATAACTCCATGGTTTCCGGAAAAGGTAATTATTAATTTGGTATAACTTTATATTAACTGCGTAAGCCTTCCGGAGTAAACAATAGCCCCAGTACCATGTTACTTACTTAGTACAATTTTTTTAGTTTAGAACGTTATCAGTAATGTGCTTATTTTTATAATAAAGTCTATATAGCCGGTAGATCATTAAGCCTATATATAGTAGAATAGTATTATAACACGTTGTAAACTATGTATTACATAATTGACATAGTTAATAAAAACAACACGGCCATAATCCAAAAATTAACACCGTATATCCCAGTCTGTTCATCTTATGAGTATAACCACAATATTGTTTATAAATAAGTGCGGTAGTATTGTAAGTCTTATTTTAAATAAATCTATTATACGATTTAACGCAATACAGCAATACACTTTTATTGCTACGTCACCTATTAATTTGGCAAATACTCGGCAATTTCCACTATGGTTAAGGCGTGTCAAGATTCAAAATGGCCTTACTTGATACATGACGTATGCTGGTGTTAAATCAGCGTGGCGTTTGTTAATCGGTCCGATCTATTGTGGCGACTTCAATTACAAGTGTCTTACTGCTAAGTTCCACTCTCAGTCCTGTTGTTAACAAATTGTATGGGATCAATCTAGTGCTTGGTTAACTGTTTAGATTTTACGTTAAACGGATCTTTAGTTTAGGGTTTTTATAAACACTTTAAAAATAAATATATTAAACCCGCCTGCTCGTTTGCCTCCTCTCACGTAAAAAAAAAAAAGGTATTAATGCGATTAAAATTTTTTAGTTACAAGCTGGCCTGGTCATTTAAATTTGGAATATACATTATTTAAAATTGAATTATAAAATTATTTAGGTTTTTTTTATTATTTAAAAAAATACACGTGTTATCTAGTTTAGTGTTTCTACATAACGACACTATAGGGGTTGTACATTTCATGGCGTTATGGAGAGTGGTCTTCAAATTAACCGAAGAAAAAATATTGTATGGAACACAAGCTAAACCAACCAAATATTTGGACGCTTTAGAGAGTATGTCGTTAAATCAAACTCAAACTCAAAATATCTTTATTCAAGTAGGTCTTTATAAAGACACTTTTGAATCGTCAATTTTTACACTACCACCGGTTAGAAAGGCAGTCATATACCGAGAGAAACCGGCAAGAAACTCGATAGCTGCTCTTTCAAAATAAACAATTAATACGAAATTGTGTTACTCACAATTAAAATAACAAAGTAGTAAAGTAAGGATACTCAAGAATTGAACTGTCCCAATGCAAAGCCAATTGCCGACACATTAAAGGGATCTTTGTCCTCTAAATAATCAGTGACGTTACATGGAGTTTATACTATACATCCAATCCTCGTGTCAAAATGTCAACCTCCATACTTCTCCGAAACGGACCTAAACATGTACCTAACCTACGGGAATAAATAAGCTTAAGCGCTTAGGTATTCCCAAGCAGCAAAAAAAGAGCTTTCCTCTACCTTAAAGGCCGGCAAATCACATGTAAGCCTCCTGGCGTTGCACGTGTCCATGGGCGGCGGTTGGCACATCACTTAAAGTGACCCACCTGCTCGTTTGCCTCCTCTTACATAAAAAGCATTCGACAGATCTTCAAATTAATAGTTAATCATTATTTTACAGTAAATATATGGCATAACAACAACTATTCATATGTTCACATTAACATAAAACGACTGGGACAACTGAAGAAAGCCACAAGTCTCTGTGGGCACTATTTGATAAAATATGAAATGAGAACAATTATAGAAACAATTTACGTACGTACAGTAATGATGCAAGCGAACATCTTGGAAAAGAAACAACGAGACGGATGTGGTCGTTCCTTTGATGTACGGTCCACCGTACATAGTCGGTAAAGTAAAGTCGGTAAAGTCGGTAAAGTCCGATTTACACAATTATCATATTCTGCCCAGTTCCTATCGCGACATAAATAGGCCGGACACTTTATTATCATTTAACACTTTCATTATTGTTTTATATATGATTGTTTAGTTGTTTTTTAAAATTGTATACCTGTAATGCTGTGCATCCCTATAATTTATGCACATACATGCCTTGTGTGTTTTTTTTTTGTAATTTTGTTCGGGTTATGTTTGTATGTGTGTTGTTGGTGTGCCTTATTAAAAAAATAAATAATTATAGTATTTATTCAAATAATCAATTAAATAGGTAATTCACAAAGTAAAGACATAAGAATAGTACAAAATATAAGCAATAAGAATTATTTGGGAACATTGATTTTTTTTATGTAACAGGAGGCAAACGAGCAGGCGGATCACGTCACCGGAAACGCCAGGAGGCTTACGAGTGATTTTACGGATTAACGTTATATAATAAGTTTAAAGTACCTTGTGTAATAAAAAAGCAAATTAAAATAAATTCAAAAGAGTTTGATCCTTGTGCCAAAGTAAATATCAATTAAATTGATTCAACATCCATTAGCATAACAGTTCATATCGAAGACTTACATCACTGTACTACTTACTGTACGGTATTAAAAAGCAGTTCGAATTTAAAATGTTTCCATTGTGTTATTCGATATAAGGATTATTATACGCCTAGGTTTACACGGCCTCGATGAACTCTTGATGAAGTGCGACTCTGGCTGTTATTGAAACTTTCCGTAGTTTGTGAAGTTCAGTTGAGTAGCAATTGGTTATTATTTAGAACGTATTATATTTATTATTTGAACCTTGGGGTACAAGACAATACAATGAAGTTATAGATGGTGCTGATATTGACTTATTTTTCAACACCACGTCAACATACCGAGTGTTATTTTAGTTCCTAAGTTTTTTTTTTTTGGTCCTTGTTTTGTAATTGTCTGTAGTATCATGTATAGCTTATTAAGGAATTAAGTAGACGCCTGTCAGTCAGTACCGGTGACCCAAGAGCTGATCCTTTTCTAGCTCAGCATATGAAATTCTGCCAACATTATGGGTACCACAAGAACCAAGCTTTTGTGAAAATTCACTTGTGGTATTATTTTAGTGTTTTGTGTATTACAATATATTTGTTATTTACGGTTGTATATTTATTAAATATTAAATATAGTTATTAAAAAAATAATCTTAACAACAAAGACATATTAAAAGGAATAATATTAGAACGTTTACGTGAAAAATGAATGAATAATTATAGTATACAAGAAAAACTTGTATGAACCATTAGAGCCCAAAAGAAACACTCTCAACAAATATTTTGTGTCGATTATAAGTTGCAAACGTGGTCGGGAAACGTGAGATACTCGACAGCTCGTTTCCTATCTGAGACGCGCTTAGCTTTCGGTGCCAAATATTAGTATAATATACAAACATAAATATATATATTTTTTTTATTATAAATTAACATATTTATTAAGTAGATTAGGATTTATTTGCATATTTATGTTGCCCTAACAGTTTATATGTTGTTGTGATAAAAAATGATTTGAAACTATAATTAAATCATTCACCCGGTAGTCAGTACCGGTGATCCAAGCGCTGGTGATTTTCTCGCGTTAAGTACGAACATCGCGATACAGCAAGGAAATGCCGTCAGCATTATGGGTACTCTGCCACAAAGACCAAACTTTTAAAATTTGTTTTAGTTTTGTGTTTTGTTTTATTAAAGTTATATTTTCTTTAGGTAAATATTTAGAATGTTTATATGTTAATATGTTTTCAAATATTCATCGGTTGGTTAATTAATGTGGTGAGATGTATTCTGATGGTTCGATATAAATACCATAGGGTTAAATTTTGTAAACTTTTTATGAAATACTATTTTATTCCAGGCTTTTATGTCTACCCAGACAGGCAAGTTTAATCCACTTGTATGGTTTTTTTAGTGCCTGTAGGCCATTCCTTTGATAATAATCACATTTAACAAATTTGATTATAAAATATTTCATATCACAAGATACATTTCTAAATTTACATATGAGAGCAACCGGCCTTATTGCACCCAGGCATATATTCCAGACAACCACAATAAAGATGAATAGCAAGGATATAAGACAAATTACACAATGATTCGATTAAAGCTTTTGTAAATTTATCTAACACTGTTCTAACTAGTATAGGAGAATTGTTTCTCTTTAAAAAATATCGGTATACATTATTATTGGATTTTTTTAATTAATCATATAAATGTATTATACATGCATAAAAAGCTACTGTACTTTAAACAAATGCCTGATTGACTTATCAAACAATTAGTCTTTTGAAATAAACATAGAAATCCTTTTTTTTGAAATAGACATAAAATGATATTGTAAAGTCATTTAAAAAAAAGTATATTTTACGAGTAGTGACAAACAATTAAGGGGATTCGTTTTTATAAATTTAATACTGTTAGGATAATCAGCTGTATAATCAAGAATTGCTTATTATTAAGGGTGTAAAAATATATCAAAATATGTTTTAAAAAATAAGCTTACATCATCTCTAATCAATATAATATGTATTAGATGTTAAAAGATCAAAGTTAACATTTTCGTCAAAATTAAATCTCGTCCGAACTCAGAGAAATTTGCGTTAAGTGAAAGTTAGCAGGAAAATGCTTTCAGCCTTTTAAAATTTGTCTCATAATATCGTTGCTTATGAAAACAATATTTTTCATAAACGGAGTAAAGCAGCCAATGTTTCTTAACAATCACCTTGGAAAGTGAAACCATTTGAAAATGTTTAAGAGTTAAATATTGTATACCTTAACCCGCTTATTTTAAGGAAAGGCTTTTAACATAGAGAACGGGCTGAAATTAAAATTCGTATTGTTTCATACTTTTTACTTATCGCTACAGTACACTTTCTGACAAATTATGATTAGCATAAATATGACTAGTGCGAAATCCATTGGGAGTCGCTTAGTGTCTTAGGTTAAATAATAGCAGCTAAAAGGCAAATAACTTTTTTTTTAATACAACCATTATCATACCATACCATACCATATCATTACCAACCTTAATCATTTGTTGTATTGAAACACGAGCGTTATTTATTAATTGTGTGTGTATGTGACTAGTGAGTATTAAATATGAATTTTGCAATCAAACAGAATAAATTCTGATCTATTATATATAAGTATAAGCCGATGTTGAGCGAAGTGAAAAAACACAAATGGCCGCAAAAAGAGGGACGTCGTCTTTTACTAGTATGAAAAACAATGATTTTGTTACAATAGATAAGTGCATGGTTGTGTTATATAAAGAAATATATTTAAAAGCTTAAAACATGATCAAATGACATAAATGGAAGGAGGGCTCAAAAAATAATAAGCAGAATTTCGCTATGTACATTAAAAGACCCCGTCATTTAAGCAAACCCATTTATTTTAAAGCTTTAATGTATTTTTCAACTGTTTCATACACGCAAATGAAATTATACGAACGATTGTAACGAAAAACTGTGTCTGAACATTGATAATCATTTATTGCGAAACCAATTTTACAAAAATCTTTTATCGAACAATATTTCCAACGGACGAAGACATTTTTCTTTAGAAAATTTCTATGAAAACTCACCAAGTTAACGACACAGCGTTACTTGAGCGCTTGGGGATTTTGGTGGATACATTTTTCTAAACTTCACCCAAATAATGTAATGAAAGTACGTACGGCAGTTTGCATTCTTTACTATGCAATTTATAATTCGTATTTTTTTCATATAAATAAAGAATACCTACAATTCGTAAAGTTATTAATTTTATTGTATTACAAGCCATCACTACAATTACATACAAGTAAAAAAAGGCTGGAACACAACGTAGATGTAATAAAAAAACAATGTGAGACTAAGTGGGGAAATGATGTGTGGTGAAGATGGTGGTTTGTGATCTTAAGCCCGATGCGGGATATGATCGTGTCAATCTTTTGAAAAATTTACTGGCCATTACAGTACAGTATTATACATATATTATATAATTCATACTTGCACACACCGATAATCTAGATAATTTAATGTGTATTGACCTAAATTTATTGATTTGTTAGCACTACAATAATAGATATCTGTTCGTAAAAAGCTTTTAACGGAAGCTTACTACGAACAAATATCCATCAAGTATCGGTATAAAGTTATTTATTATTTAGTCCAAATAGTAGTTAGTCGTATTTCTATGGAAATTATAAAAAACAAAATTGTATAGCCACGTATAAACTACAGCCTTCTAGTTTGGAGGCTTTGATGAATCTATTAATCATGTTCTATGTGACAAATAAAAGACATACTTCTTTAGATTTTTATGAACCCCCTTTATATAGGATTTAACCACTCTGGCTGCAAGTAGCTGCCAACTCCCCTATTCTTGTATCCAGCTACCTAACCTAGTAGAATAAATATTTATATTTTATATTACAATTTCTTTCCATTATAATAAGGCCTTTTTTTCCGTGACTAGACTTACAAAATTGTTAAATAAATAGCTTAAGGTATTAAGCTATTTATTCAGTCTCACGTTACTTTAATTAACGTTCTTTAGAAAATATTAATTCTCATTTTATTAATGTTCCAAATTTTCATACTTTGAATGCACTGCATTTAAAATTTTAATACCCAATAACGCTTTAAGACAACACCGCGTCAAAGCTTTGTAGCTTTAGATTATTGACTTTAATATTAAAAGAAAAAATAATATCCTCTTTACTAATGACATGCATGAAAAATGCATGTTCAAAGCTTAAGGGGGTTTTATTGGCACCGAGAAACCCGGATTAAAAATCCGTACTAAGTATATTTATACAGACAAATTCTAAGTATGCTTCATGCTCATTCTTAAGTGTAAATCAAACTCTTTTTTTAAGAAATCAGATACGCTTTTAGATCTGCTAAGTATGTCTACATCCGAAAATTATTCTAAAAATCGATGCATATTATAAATTATCTCGGTTAAGTTAAATGTATTTTAATTCCACGTATACTATAAATATATCCTTTAACCTAAGTATAGATGCCATAAGCCTGTTGTGATGCTTGTCCACAACTCCGTTTAGAACTGCTAAGGCGCTTAAATAAAGTAGCTTGTTTGATGTTTAAGGTACACAGCACAAGTGCTGTTGAAAATTTACAAAAAAAAAATACACCGAACGTTCATTTGTTTTTTTCACACATCCCAACTGTATTAATAACGGACATTACCATCTGTTCGTATAATCTATGAGACATGTATTATACATCGCACGTCCCAGTTATCGTGTTCCGTTGAGGAATATTACCGTATCAATTCAGGATGTCAATATATGTCTGACCTGTCGTAAATAATCACCAGCCAATTTATGTTTCGATGTGTCTCATCAATGGCTTTATCTAAGAATGAGGACTCTGGACGTTTTTATAAACAAATTGTCAGACAATGGAAGACAATAGACTATATTCAATGAGAATTATATTAAATGTATTGTTCATTTTATTTGTGCTAAAGCACTCGATTGTATTGTCTATAAATAAATTACTTTTATTTATTTACATGTATAGGGTACAAAATAGTAGGCATATTATTTAAAAGCTAAGTGATAAAAATATAAAACATACAATACAATACAAAAAAAATATTTATATTATTTTTATTGATACAGACATATTGTGTTGTTTTATTTACAGTGTGTGTGCATAAAACACACAGTATCGATACCAATTTGAAAGTAGCCAGCGCAAGCCGACGAAGTCTTGGGGTCCATAAATATATCAATAGTTTACTTAGATTTAACATTTTCATTGCACAGTTGTTGACGGGGGCATTGACAACGTATACATGTGAGTCTTGTTAGAAAGTATTTTTATTACGAGCCCGCTACGTGAAACCGGAATCTTTTGAGTCAGAATAAACCTGGACTTGCATGGATGCTAAATAGAACGATGTCAATCATATTTTAAATTACGTCCTTAATTTGGTCCATGTATGTGGACAAGTTTAAATCTGTTTTTGTAGTAAATAAAAGGAAAAATAAACATTGCTCTTTAGTTTGTTTTGACAATAGTAGTATACTGCCTTTTTGGTAGTTTAAGTTTTAGTAACCTTTTTGGAGAACACGCTAAATAAACTACACAACACTATTTTATTTCAAGTATGACTTTTGAAGTTCGGTCTCGAATTAAGTCTAGCTTACATTTATATAATATTACATTATATATATGTAATGTAATTACTTACATTAATACAAACTTACCCGGCAAACGTTATTCTGTCATATAATTACTAAAAAATAGGGATTGGTGTTAAATGATTTAACATTTAGGGTATATGTATTTAATGCCACGTTATAAAAAAAATTAAAACAAAAAAAATTCGCAAAAAAAAATTAAGGTTGATAAACCCCATAACTACGGGTAAATAGTATGGAAAATAGATAGAAGCCAATTATCAGACCTACTGAATACGCATATAAAAATTGGTGAATATCAGGTCAAGCCATTTCGGACGAGTACGGGAACGAACATTGTGACGCGAGAATTTTATATATTAGATTATAACCCTAAGAACTCTTATATCTAATTCAATTATGATCAATCAATAGCATTTTCACACCGTCGTGTATCTTTGTTCTGTTTTGTTTATTCGTAGGTAGAGATTTTCTGAGTAATTTTATCACTGGGGTCAATACTTAAGTCAATAATTAACTTAAGATTATCATTGTAATCAAGTCATATCAGGATCAATTGCTTCATATAGAATATATTATATAAGTAGTTTCACCAAAAGATTCTCACACAATGTTATAATAATTTCCGTTTTTCACATAATTTTTATTATTGTTAGACTTACACTATACAAATTTTCCAACATATTAATTGGAACAAGTTCTCTTTACAGCTTAAGAAAACTGAATACATTATTACGGTTTAAAATAAATATTCATTGCAGGTCATGCCTTCTTCCGGCAATGCGGACTACGCTCTGAGCCTTCGACCTGATTATCACCGTGCTATTGTCGACACCATCATTTACTATGGCTGGACTAATATCATCTATATCTACGATTCACATGATGGTAGGTAACTTAATAAATTAAGAAATGTTTGAAGTTTTCTATAACACTAAAATTCACAAATAAAATCGATTAAGCGTATACGGTATGTAGATGTAAAAGTCAAAGTTCTTATATCTCTATTCACTAGGTACATATGACCATTTTAAATAGTCTTAAATCTAAGTGATTCTACGCCTCTTCGTACGTGATCAAGGTGACAAGAAGCAGGCAAGAAACTATTGTTGATTTTGGTAATGATTTCAGTACACTTTTTGAAGCAAGACATAGCTGGAGATTCATTCCCAAATTTTGTCATCATCAAATTAATCAGACAATTTTTTTAATTGCTTTTTTTAATAGCTTCTGTTTGGGAGTTGCTGAAAAATTCTTGCCAGTGCGTCTCGTCCGTTCTACGCCCCTTGATTTGAGAACTGTATTTTTTTTTGAAATTAAAGAGCTTTCTATTATTTGTTGAATCATAGTTATCTTTGATAAAATTTAGATTTTGAATACAACATTAGATAGATAATGAAACAATTATGTTGATAATTAACCAGAAATTGTAATTAATTAATATTCCTGAGGGATGTGTGATTTACGAGTATTTATATATTATATAACAAACAACATTGTATGCATTACTGAAATGACTTTTCGGGGTAATGTGCTGTTATGATTATATATTATGTCAATCAAATTTTGAATATTATTCGAATATTCGCTCCATAAAGGACGTATACAAATAATGTACTCGCATTTTTGTGAATTCATTTCATATTTGATTTTAAACCACAAAATAAATTCGTCTGTATATGCTTTTTGAATGCGCTGATATTTAAACAGTCCGTATTCCTCGTAAAGTTAATGACAGGAAGCTGTACGTAATAACACGATGCCGGTTGCCATGGAAACCTAACAAACGTGCAACGCCGAGATACTAAGGTATACTGTTGTGAAATGTCACATCTTAGCACAGAGGTTAAAAAATGTACCAATAAATACTGTACCGATCGAGAACTAATAAAACTACGGTCTGCGGAAAATAAGAGCCTTTATTCATCAACTGCGTCGCTAAAACTCATTTAATAAATAGGTAACTATGTGCACTCTGAAACTATTTGTCGACTGACAAAAGGGCGGACGGGACTCATTGCAAGCTTCGCTATAGATCGACGGTTGTCAAGGTGATCTCATATTACCTTAGCGTAATATAAAACTGTATACCAACTAGGGAAATTGTAAATTGAAACTCCCAACTTATTATACAACAAAAATTATCGACATTGCGAGCTTTAAGCATGGGAATTAGCTAAAATGCGGTATAAGTTTAACGCTTAAAAATTACACGAAGCTGAGTTTGTGTCAGATAGTTTGAAACCCTTTAGCTATAAGTAGAAACCTGAATACAGGAGTGCTACGTTGATATTTGGAATTGGGGTCTTCGGGCTCTTCCTTGAAGTATAAGTGATCGCTAATAGGGATGTGGACAAAATAAGGACATAAGGACATAAGCGATAAACCTTATATAATATAATAGCCTTCATGTATGCATCATATTTAAGATAAATATAAAACAATCTTATGTTAAATTCATACGCCGTTCATAGAACAAGGACCATCCCATAAGATTTTATTGCTAATACATTGAGACATTGTCTTTTCTTTGACTGTAGTTAGTCTATGCTATATAGCAGCTATGCATCATGCATCTACGCATCTACTCAGATGTTGTTGTGATTATTTTTATCTATGGTTTGGTATGGTACCTATGGATTGATAAATAAATTGTCTATAATTAATGTTTCCCGATCAGATGCAATAAAAAAACTTTATTGATTATGATTTTCTCGTATTTTCATTTCAAGTTAGCATTTCACTTGTAATACCGTTAAAAAGAAGTAAACGAATACACCACGGCTGTAAGATAATTGTATTGGTTTTGTAAAAGGTTTTCCTCTGTTCTCCGATGCACGTATTATAAAAACTTTGAAACGTTTACATTTACCATATGTAAAAATCCTGAAAAAAACATTCATATACACTCCTATGCGTAACACACTTTGTGTGTATCACACTTTTCTATCTTACTATTGATAGAGACAATTTTATATATGGTATATCTATGTGAATCCGCAAAATGAATTGAAGTAATTTTCATCTTAATTCTAGACAGTAAATCGTTCGTACTTCCAATATAGGACTTAAAACGGTCTGCAGTCGTATTAAATAAAATCCAATGGCACGAAAAGGTTATTCAAGGTCAAATTACACTCTCCTAACTGAAATTTCCGACACCCGTGATGATATCAAAGAAATCTGCTTTTACAATGCTTGTTTATTAGATTCTCTTTTATGATATCTACAGCTTTTATTTGTGAGCTAAGGTATTTTTTTGTAAATTTTCGTTTGATTTTTTCGACGAGCCTACAGGCACGACACGCCACATCCAATAAACACTGTCATTTATAAAGTACGTTTCAAGCCTTTAAAAAAATGTGAAATAGTGAAAATAGTGTTCATTTTAATTTTGTTTTTATTGGATTCAAAAATAAAGCTAAAAATTGATATAAAAAGTTTATTGTGATAAAAAATATATAGCTGATAATGCTGGATAGAAATGAAATTTATGGTCCAATAATTATTACTAATTGATTTTAGGATATAAGATAATTTAACAATATAAATGACAAGTTTACAGTATAGTATTAAAGTTCCAATTGCCTTTTAAATGTACTTTTACGTGTCTTTTGTATGGGCGTATAGAAAAGTGATGTCTTTATACTTTTACATGCATTTTTTTTAATTTTTCCTACCATCCTCATACTAAAAGGAATATTATATAAAAGAATTACACTTGCATGTTAATTTTAGCAAAAAACACACGGAAAACTAATTATTGAGACACAAAATATATATTCTTTACAAAATAACGAAATACAACTGTAATTAACACACTTCTTGATCCTCATTTAACGGCAGATTGGATATTTTAAAATAGCTTACCGGTAATCGTTATTGAAGTGACAAATAAATTGTATTCAACGTTATAAGAAAATAGAATTTCCCTTTAAAATATTCATCAATCGGACAAATTTAAAAATCGTTGATTATAGCTGGGTTTTATAAATCCCATGCAACATTATAATTGCAAAAATAATTTCTTGCCAAGAACCATCTGCCCGCCATAGTATTTCTCAACCAATACGACTAAGGTTTCTTCACTCACGAGCTGCCAGCCACGTGAGTGTCCATTGGCGGTGACTTTACATTTATCGTGTGCCTCCAACTCGCCCCCTCCTCTATAAAAAAAAATGTGATCAGTACATTACATTAACGCTAAACCACTGAAGGGAATTCGATGAAATTTCGTACCGGTATATCTTGGATAAATCGCATATTCATCGTCGATATAATGAAGGGTTAGAGTCGCTATTTTTAATTGTATCTTCGTTAAAACCACAACATATTTTGTTAACATAAATTTCCCTACGTATAGATATATAAGTATTACAAAGCATCAACTTATTACTTAAAAAGTTTATATTTGCTACTAAAATTATCTCGAGTCGGAGGTCCAACGGAATTCCTGTCGCTCCCGGACGTGATTCCAAGACATGATTACTCCACATTGTGCCTTCAATAGAGCTACAGAAGTCTTGAAGCAAATCGTCGAATTCGAGATAATTCCGCCGTTTGCAGCGCTCATACGCGACTGTGGTACATCAGTAGCGAAACCTTACATCCATTGATTTGAACAAAATGGCGAATGTTTCCTTTGAGGAAATAGTACAGAATGTTATAACAATCTCTGTTTTTATACTATTGAAAGTTTTTATTCTCAAATTAATTAAATTATGTGCGATATTCATTTGTTGTGATTTCACTTAATCATCAATCAAACCAACAGTTACTGAATAATTAATTTATAAAATTGGTTAATTCCGATATACCTATTAATTGTATAAACAAAATAATATAATTATTATAATATAATTAACAAAATAATTGAATTATTCTTGTTAATCTAATATCTCTTGTTTCTTTATTTTTTCTAGATCCGATTGCCAATCGGCAAAGACCTCTTCCAATAAATTGGAAGGTTATGCATAAACCAAATGTAAAACAATGAAATATTACATAATGTAAATCTTATTTTTGCATTCACAAATTGTCACACAGCGATAAGGTTTTTTTGAGTGGAAGTGCCATGCTGTTACAAGTAGTTATGTTAAGCAATGTTGGTGATTACGTCATATTCCCTTACACTATATTGCAAGGACAGCAACGCAAATAAAATAAACTGAATAATCTAAAATATTATAGGACATGCTCATTGCGATAACGATAACCGTATGTAGATTGTAGAATGTAGATTCCATATTTTGGTTTCAAAATAAGGGGCAATAAACAAACTAAGATTCAACCTCGCACACTATTACACACACTTAAATGTTCGTTCCTCACTTGATATCCTCCACTTGTTCATATGTATTTTTTTGTTCGTTTTTTTTGTTATTGTTGTTTTTGATCATAGATTCATTGTCTTGTTCTATGTTTTAACCTTATTTTGGCTTTATTTTTTATCTATTCTTTATTGTGTAAACATTTTTGATATGCTGTATGGGTGTAAGAAATAAAATAAACATACTGTGCATTTGATTTGAAGGAATTACATTTGTTTAAACTAATCATTTATGATTGTGTGTACAGCACAGAAGAAAATTTCATATAAATGCATTGAATATATTAAACATTTTGTGTTTAAATTTGGTCGTAACAATTTCGTATCTGCAATGAAGTTTTTCAACTAAATATACTTATATATTACTCATATATCTAATACATGACTAATTAAGTATATTAATTTAGCTCATCGCATAACCCATATGTTTATTTAACAATGCAATCGAGACCATCTGGCTTTCGCATCGAAATTTTCATATACGACAATTTCGGTTTTCGAATTTAATTAAAAACTATTGAGGGAATAAAACGGGCGGCTTAAAGCACACTATTTCACACTTATTCAATTTGTGCATCGAAACGGTTCAACGTTCATACTAGAACATTTTCATACGATAAAATAATAACCGAATGTAACACACTCGGGGAGCCTAGTGGTTTTAGTTTGAACCAGTGAAAGATATCGTGAAGGAACACCCCACATGTATTTTATTCATATTGCTTGGACAAATATTTTTGACGGGACTGCTGACTTACATAAAAAATCTTATTGTCTTATACTACATTTGGTCCAAACATATTATTCTTATTACTTTTAGCATTCTTTTTTTTATTGTGAAAACTCAAGCCAAAAATATTGTTTATTTGTTCAAAAGCCGCAGCCCGCAAGCATGAAATTTAGATATATAACAAAGAAAGTCTGTTAGACTATTTATAACTCAAGAACGGCTGCACCCAATAGGCTGAAAATGGGTGGAGTTGTAGCAGGTTGTAGATGATTTTTTTGTTCAAATGGATAGGATTTATTCAATAGCTGCTAACCGGACAAACATTAACACGACATCATAGCACGTGTATACAGACAAAAAATGCAATCCCTGAATCATATTTGTAATTATGACATCTTGTAGGTCTGGATCGGCTTCGGGATCGGGATCCATTTGGTAAACAATTGTCGTGTATCACAAGGTTTATCTGAAGAATGCAACCTATTAAAGAATCCTTAAAAAAAGTTGATAACATTAAAAATCTGCCTCAAACCTGGAACAAAGATAGACTGACCCAGCTAGTGTAGAAGGAAAAGCCTCCAAGTTCCACCACCACCTTTGGAAGCAGCGATATAGTGTGGTACCTACATTTTGTAGGAATTTAATATAGTCTTATTTAGACAACAGTTATGAACACCTTTTAATGTAATATCAACCTCCTGACACAGTTGAAAACAATAAACACAATATTTTATTAAAACAGTGAGGAGCGTTTTAGTACGTAGATGACTTTGACAATAAATTCCGAGATTGGAAGCATTAAATTTAAAACTAGCCATTATTCAATAATTAATAACGTTACATTGAATTTGGGGAATTAAATCTCTCTTAAACCATACAGACTAGAAAGACTTATTGAAATTAAGTGTAATATCTAACAGACGTATTTAGAAGTCTTACTTTAAATACACTTATATTTTAATTGTACAATTAAATGATTTAAGTGTCTTTAACGAAAATATTTTAGCTTTAAACAAAAATATATTTTTCCGTCTCTAGTATAGAACTGTTTCTATGATTGTAACATTTTCTTGGTCAATATATGAGAGAGAGTCGTTTAATTAAAATACGAAATTGATGTTGTGATATTAAATTTATATATATCATGTGATTAATAAGTGAATTAATTGAAATATATAAAGTTTCTGCTTTACTTGTCAAAGTAATGAAATTGTGTGCTTTGTGCAAAATAATTAAATCGCTTATGAACGGAATGCACTAGATACATTGCTAATGACGACCTATTGCAATATTAATGCCATATCCACGAAGTAATTTTATTGTTAACAAACAAATTATATTTGTATTACTAAAACATTTATGTTATTATATTCCATTTAGCACACGCTCAATAATTACTTGAGAAAACAAAAACATATCGATTTTTTTTCATTCATATTAAATTAATACCACTTGTGTTTAAGCTACTTGAGAATTATTATATGATTTAAATATTATTTACATTACCATACACTTACAACTGGTAAAAAAAGGCTCTAAAGAAGAACGAGCAAGAATCTCACCGTCACGGCTTTAAACCGCCAAGTATGTTCTACATTACGTTTGTAAAGTGATGCAACCATTACACCATGCACCAGCGAATGTCTCATGATGTATATATATAATATTTATTGGTCTCAAAACTCAATCTAGATCTGGCACCATAACACAATACATCATATTAAACTTAACGAGAGAAAATTGTACGCAGACAAAGACAATTGCAAAATCAAGTAAACTATGCTTCTTGGCAACTTGAAGCGGAATTACAAAAAAAAAATCAACAAGTCAAACATTGAAGCGACTTAAAAGTTTCAGTATCTTAGACTTTTTACCGGACCAGACTCACAGAGTAAAGTTCGATTCGAATTTGGCAGATGTAAATAAAGTTAGTGTCAGTGGACTCACATTGAGAATTGCAAACATCCAACGTTGACCGGATTAATGCATTAAGAGGTAGATTTAAAAAAATAACAAATACAAACTCACTAGTTACTAGATTACTGTACACACACAAGTCAAATTTATCCACATTTAATACATCTCAAATGTATTACCATTTTCCTTTATTGGGTCTTAAATAAGATGAATTATGATCCCGTGACGGCCTTTTTGAAGGCTGTATACACGTTTTGGCTAAATATGGCTTAGGCCATTGAACTTTATTCTGTGTTATTAAGCCTATTTTCTAAATTCGCTAGTTAAAAACAACAGATCTGTCTCCATAAAGAACTTTCTCACTAACTCACACACAACATAATAATAGATCAAGAAGACAGGTAGCTCTGAGCAGGCGTTGATTTCATTAGCATCTCCGCATGACAACATCACGGAACATATTAGTTTATTGTCTCAGTACATACATACATAGTGATTGCAAGTATATATAAAATTACACTTTTTTATTTTATTTCTTAAACCAATACAGCATATCAAAAAAGTTTACTCAATAAATAATAGATAAAAAACCAACCTTAAATAGGGTTAAGACATAGAACAAGAAATTAAATCTAAGATCAAAAACAACAATAATAAAAATACAAACAAAAAAAAAATATACCTATGAACAATTGAGGAACGAGCATTAAGGTGTGTGTGTGTAAGTGTGTGCAATGGTGTTGCTGTGCGAGTGAGTGTGCAAGGTTGAATCTTAGTTTTTTTTTTTAATTTCTCCTTAGACCAATTATATCCAAGGTCAGATAGGACTCATTGTAAGTTCTGACTGCGCGACACAAGACTGAGTTTTGTCCGTAGCCTGTTCTTACTTCCCTTGGTCTTATCACTTGTATACCTAATTCAAGTAGAAACATACTGAAATGTGTAAAGCCAATATGGAAGACATAAAGCATCAACCAGATGTACGATTATTATGTTTATGTTCCTAATTGAAAAGTGTTAAATCGATTGTGAATTAGAGGCCCGTTGTCATGTAACAAGATGTTCAAATGTAGCGATTACATCTTCATTACCCTTACGTCAACCCTCATCTCGACGCGTCTCGGTTCAATCTCGGCGCGGATATTACCGAAATTATGGCGAAAGCTTCTAGGAGAACATAATGAGTCTGAGAATAAAGGCTGCGCGATTTGCATACAGCAAATTGAAACAAGTATATGAAAGTTTTCACTAATCATATGTCAAAACCGGTTAACTAATTACGGATGCGTTACCTGATAGAACTCACTTACTTATGAAAGAAATTGGGGATTGTTTTTATGAAATCAACTAATTTTACTCATAGAACAAATTTTCACATTATGTTCTATCGGTTATAAATACCGCTTTTTCCTAAAGGAAATATTAAAATAATAACTCACAAATATTGGGGCTTATAATACGAGTATCGCTATTAATCCATATAACTTTTCGAGCTTAAATATGACCGCGTCAATTTCAATCATATAATTTCTCATAATAATAATCTAACATATAAAATTCTTGTGTCACAGTGTTCGTTTCCGTACTATTCCGTAACGGCTTGACCGATGAAATTTTGTGAGCAAATTGGGTAGATCTGAGAATCAGCCTTAAAAAAACAACCCGAATCTTACATCCATCTAACACCAACCCCTATTTTTTAGTAATTATATGACAAAGCAACGTTTGCCGTGTCAGCTACTTATACATATAAAAAAGTTATCAACAAAAGAAACTGTTCAATAACAGTGGATTTAATAAATAACGTATTCCATAACGAAACTCACCGAAAATAATTCATAACTATTGACTGATAACCGCAAAGTTAAATAAAATTTAATTTTATATGGCGTGTATTATCGATGCCTTTTAATAATATTCAGCGCGCTATTGATGGACAGATTATAAATTCCATTGAAATTTTAATCACACAAATCGTCGTACATTGGTGTACTTTTGGGGCTTTATGGTAAACATGACATTTAAAAGAATTCAAACCTCATAGCGATTTCCTTTTTTCAACACAACAAGTATTTACAAATACTCTTCACCGAAATTGTTCAACTGAACCCTTTGCCACCTGGACATTCCATACACAATATTATGGGAATTAAAGTCAGCTCGCCATACCTACAAACTACCAAAAATTTTGAAGATTGGGAAAACATTAATAAATTCATTTAAAGTACAAATTATAATTATTTAATGCAGGTATAATTCTACGTATAAGTGTTTATTTTATAATTAATTCATCGTCGAGTGAACCGCGGCATAAGGAAACCGATGCACGGTTTATAACTTTTGTGAATTTATAGGATATATTTAAAAAAAAAAAAAAGGTCCACCACGAATGACACGTAGCTGGAAGCTCTTTTTATTTGTAATTTAAAAACAATTGATAACTCCAATTTTATTGATTGAAGATTGTATAGATACAATCTTTATCTTTTTGTTATAGATATAATCTTTACGATCTATCATTTCTGATAAGTGATACCATCAAGTTGATCAGTCATTGCATTGTATTTTTTGCCAATTTTGAAAAAAAATGTAATAATATCAAATTCCAAGACTAACTTATGTTGGATTTCGACGTAAAGGAGGAAAATAATAATATAACCACGTTTTCGTAGCAAAGGAACAGGAACTGCTGAATTAACACTAACATTCTTAACATTCCCGGCAGTGGGTGGGAGTCGGTCAACAAGGAAACCAATTTAAATAAAAGCCTCACTAGTTAAAAAAGTCCCATTTTCATTATATATAATTATTAAATTTGATAACATATATATTTCTCCTTCAATAGTTTTCTTTACCAGCTACAGTCGCGATTGTTTTTAAGCACACATTTTCTAGCCAAACGTTCGATTGGATTTTTTTCCAGTTAATATTGGGTTATAATTAAATTACCATTCCTGACGTTCTAAACAAACTCGTGGGATAATCAGTTCCCCGGGGCGTCAGGGACTGGCTGCAATATTATATCTACTTTATTATTTAATTTCTCCATCATTTTACAATCTTTTCGCAGAATATTACGAAATTTGATCAATCACTAGAACCCTTACCATTATATTTTGGTTAATATTGTCGTTATCCTGAAATATTTTCAGGAACTGAAATATTTTTAAAAATGTATTGGAAGCTTTAAGAATATTACCTATAAGACATATATATCTCTCTGTCGTATACGGTTGATGCGCAATATATGTGTTAAGGTAAAGCAGCGAGTGTAAACTAGTACGTAATAAACTTTGACCAATATTGTATTCGTGAGTCCTGCCCATCATGCAAAGTCCTCAGTATGATGCTAAGTGAAATGAAAATGTTAATTACTCGTTAGGAAGTCTGTCAGCAAATGGGCAAGTCTGTATATAGGTTAATGTTTGGATCGTCTTCAGAAACTAGTCGAAACTTCAACAAATTATTACTCCCATATTGCTTAAAGGCAAGCTTTAATGCTGTACATGAAAATTTATTTTAAACATAAATTTTAGTAATCAACAGTTCCAAAAACAATTTAAGTCTATGTCGCATAGATTGTTCTATCATTTGTTTAATATTTTTTTGTATATACAATGTATAAACTACATGTCGTAAAATCGGAAATCACTGGTATATCATATATATCATAGACAATTTTATTACACTTATGAATTTTTTAAAAAAAATGACTCAACAATTACATTTACTGTCAGTTCTAATCAAAGTAAAAGCGAGAAAGAAAAAAAGTAAAGCGGACGAGAAGAACTGGCAAGAAACTCACCGCCACTCAATTAAATTGTCATGTTCAACAATACAGTTGTAAAGACCTGCAACCATTAACACCATCTATTGGGTGAATAGATATAGAACAATAAAAATAACTTTTATTACCAGTAGCCAAACAGAAACTATTATAGTTAAACAAAGACAGAGTGTCAAAAGGTCTAACTAAAGCTATCTCAAATTTATAAGGGGAATGTACTGCTGACTTGCAACAATTGCATACAAATTTGGAACTTGAAGGAGCACGTTCATGTTGTAGGCATATGCCGGACATAACTTATGTAACCAATTCTGACGATCGAGTCAAAATCTAAGACATATCATATTATTCATCTGACGATTGTTCTTATGTGTGCTGTTTGCTCGGATATTTCAATTAACTGAAATGGATAAAAATTTACCTGTATCACATTTCTAAAACTAAACTACGATTCACTTCTCACATTATTTATACTAAGCAATTATCAAAAAACTGTTAGAACCATAAATTAATAGATTTAGTTACACTTGATATTATTTATTTTACTTATTTACTTTGATATTATATATTAGGAAACTTATCTAAATATTAATCGATCCCTTTGCCCCACAAAAATCTTATACGCGATTAAAATATATTAAAAAAAGCGACATTTACATGAATAACAATGGTGCTACTGCTTATTGTTCACAGGTCTCCTGCGCCTGCAGAGTATTTACGATAATATGCAGCCAGGGCTGACGCCGTTCCGTATAATCAAAGTGAAGAGAGTTTCAAAAGCAATAGAAATCATAGATTACCTTGCCGAGTTGGAAGGCGTGGATCGTTGGAGTTATAAATATATTGTTCTGGATTCTTCCACCGATATGGCTAAAGAGACTGTGATTAAACACGCGAGGAGCTTCAAACTCGGACGCAGAAGTTATCATTACTTGCTGAGTGGTTTTGTGAGTATTATACTAGATTGGTCAACTAGCAGGCGTTGAAATATTTTTCTATTGCCACGTATATGAAAATCATATAACAAAGAGATTGTTTAATTATATCTTTTCTAGTGATTACTTGTGAAAGTATGTTCTTATATCTAATGCGCGGCTCCATAACACACCGGTCTGAAACAGGTACAAACTCAGCTGGTTAATAATATGTTTTTTTTAATATTTTGTGTAACACACACTTAAGGTTTTTCTCGTTAAAATTAAATGTATATACATATATACAGTGCGACGGACGGAAACATCGCTAAAGAGCAATCTCTTCCGACCAACCCTTATGCCTGATTTTCAGTGCAATTACAAACAAGAATTGCTTTTTTAATAATTAGGCGCTATAATCTAAACTTTGCGTATTTTTGTTTTGTTTAGTTTTTTTTTATTAACTGAATGGGAACTCATCCCGGCGTTGCTATGGCAACATAAACCGTGATTACTTGTTTATTAAATACTAATACTAATATTTAAAGTAAATGTTAGAAAATACAAAACTAACTATTTATTACATTCTGTGTTTAATTAGTCAGATTATTGATATAATTAATACATACATAATATTGTTATTACCATACTATTTATGTACAAATTGTTAATTCGAATAGCGTGCCAATTACTTTTAATGTTACATGACAACCTTTTTTAAACAGGTAATGGACGATTATTGGAATGAAAATGTCCATGAATTTGAAACACTTAACATAACTGGATTCCGTGTTCTCGATTACTCAACGAAGAGAGTTAAGGACTTTTTGGAAAATTGGAAATCGGGCTCACATATATCGGTATGTGTTTTATATTTAATGAAGCACCGTGCTCCGGGTTACGTTCCCGGTATATATTTACACTTGCATGAAAAATTAATTCATATATGTATATTTATGTATTTATTGTTTATGATCAGACAAAGTAATATAAATATAAATACATTCTTAATATTAAAGTAACTAATATAACTTAAAATAAAATAAAACACAAAACTAAAACAAATTGTAAATGTTTGGTCCCTGTGGTAGAGTATTCATAATGCTGGCGGCATTTTATCGCTGTGTCGAGATGATTATACGCTGAGCGATAAGAGCACCAGCTCTTGGATCACCGGTACTGATTACCAGGCGCCTTCTTAATCCCTTAATAAGCGCCTGTGCACTTGCACCCCAAGATCCAAGAGTCTCTACTCCAAAAGGATAAAAACAAATTTGAAGAAAAGACTTTTTTATTTATTTAAATATTAATACCTATAAGATAGAATTAGAAACTTAAACTGAGATGAAATCTGAGTTTAACTACTGACAATTACTATAATTTTACCACCAGTTTTCAAATGACGAGTCAGATAAGTACTGTTTATTTTTTTTTAAATAAAATCAATCAATAAAAGCAATTAATTTAATATAAAAAATACTGTCATATTTCTGACGCAATTTTGTGACTAATACAAACTCGCTATTATCTGAAAAACGTTCACTTTTAAGTATATTTTTTAAACTTAAAAAAATAATTTCAAAATATTGTTGCTTTTAATTTTAAAAAAAGAGCCGCTGTGTGAAATGATTCAAATTTACGTTATTTCAATCATACATGAGGTCATGTGTTCTATCCCGGTTACACACCCTGTAGCGGATTGCCACGACTGGGGGCTGCTGAAAATCAAAGGTGTGATATATATTTTTCCACACAAATCCTGAGCAGTATCCCATTTGGGGCAGACCCGTGGCCGTTGCAACAATGAAATATGTTTATTTATTTTATCTATTAAAATACTACTATATTTGTAATTTATTATATATTTTATCTATATATTCTCATTTTTGTATTGTATTTGCCGTGTGTGCCCTAATGAACGTGTTCTCTTTCTTTCTTTTAATTTATTATTTCTATGTGCGTAACTAACACATGCTGCTACTAAACTACTAAACTATTTTATACACAAGAATCGAGAACATTCAGTCAGTTCATCTTTATAACATTGAATCTCTATTTGAATCAAATGTGGTAAAATTGTCATTGGCACTGTACCAGGTATAGTAATTGGTACAGTACGGGAATTGTAAAAGATTATACCGCTAACGACAATTGAATTTCATTGCGATTATCAGTTGAATAAAACAGTTAAAATGTTTAGATCAAAAAAGAAATCCCAATCAAATATTCAATTGCAGATCTGACAAAATTCTGAATTCTAAAAGTGAAAATTTCACTACACTACACAATTGACAATGGAAAATTTTTTGCTTTTTAGTTTCAGAAGCCGAATATAGAATTGTTCAATATTGTTGTCGCTTTTTTAAACAACTATTCTCATGAATATTAATTTGATATTGAACAAAGCAATTATGAGCAAACATCCATTAGCCAAACTTCTGTGTAACGTGATTATATCAATGTTAATTATTCATTAGACAACGTTTATACATTGTGTTGTGTGAAACAATCGGGTGTTTACTATAAAAAATCTACGACCTAACGAAGGATTGCTTTAATAACTGGTGACGCCAACCTAGATGTTTCTTAGTTTTGGTTTCTTTTACACTTACATATTTTGTTTATAGAGTTATATGCCTGACTTTTCTTGGCATTGATACAGGAGCATAATGATGTCTTAACCATAGATTCCCGTATTAGTTACGCATATAGAATAAAAATCTATTGATCAAACCGGTATTGAACGCACTGACCTCACGTTTTCAAAGTCGCTCGTTCAACTCTGACATATATAATTGTAATAAATGAATACTCATCAGATATACACCTTCTATACGAAATAAGTGCTCACTTTAAAAGCGATACCGCCAAAAATATTCCCAACATTTTTTGCAGTCAAAAGCCGCCATGATGTTTGACACAGTTAACTTGATGATTGAAGCTATTTTGCGTCTCGCACGTAAAAAACCGGAGTTTCTACGAGCAGCCGCCCACCGCAGCATACCGCCCAACAGTACAAAAATTAACCATTGTAATATAGAAGAGATAGGAATAACACCTTTTGAATTCGGTGACAAATTGGCCAAAATGATAAGAAAGGTAAGATATTTGAGAATAGGTTACATATTTTAGGTATGTATAGTACTTATTTGCAAGTATTTGTGCATATGGCACATAGTGTTGTCATTATAAATCTTTGATTTACCATTTGTATGTGTGATTTTATATCTACAAAACTACAATGCGCAGAAGCATAGACGGACCGCACGGGTGCGTAGGTCTACGGATGCTACGTCGTAGCATTCGTAATATAAAAAGCAGCTACAACAGAATCATGAAAATTATTATAAAAGCTATATGCAACTCGATAATTTTAGACAACTCAAAAGTTTCATAAACTTGTTAACAAGATCAGAAACTATATTTTTCGTTAGTTAAAGTTTCACTAGGTATGAAAGAAGAATCTTATGTCAAAAAATGTTCAGCGCTATTTTCAAATAGACAACATTAATAATATATTAATATTGAAAGATTGAATGTTCATATAATGTTACAAGATTTTCTCAGCACAAGTATTTCTATACTTTGGGGAACATTATTATGCTATTTAAAAGCTTTATACGAGCTACTTTACAAGCATAAGGGAATTCACTATATGTTAATAATTCTCATAAAGTAGTGTGTATACGAAACTTTGATAACTTTGACTAGGTCGTAAATAATATTTTAACATACATAGACAACCATTTACTAATATATACACTAGCAAAATAAATGGTAAAAAAAGGGAAAAGCTTTTGGACAAAAATATATTAACGTCACAAAGCAATATCAAACTGTATGACATTAGTTTTGTCGCGTGATTTCATACTACACGTGCGTCAGTCCTGCCATGTATTTTTGTCCCATATGTAGGTACATAAATATTGCCTCATAGTACATATAAGTGGGCCTGGCTTCACTATAGTATAATTGCATTAGACCCAACATTTACCGGGATAATAATGTATAATCTGTCTAGCGCAGACCATGAACACCAGCCTTGAAATTGCACTATTCTTAAAAGTGTTTCTTAAAACTCTGAATCGGATCGAATAAAAATCCTTGAAATGGCAGCTGTGCTCATAAATTGATGGCGCTCAGCAAAAAGTGCTTTTATAGTCTTGTTCTTTCACAAATTGGTTATGTAAGCGGTTTTCAATCTATTTAATTTATTACATACCTAATAAACTTGGAGATGTTTTTATTGTCTCGTTATTTTCAAAATCTCTTGAGACATTAATAATTACGTAAGACCTTTTTAACTGGGCCGTGATGCTTTTAATCGAGGTAAATAAACGTAGAAAATTAATCGACAAACAACAAATATTTATTGTTATATACATAGTTTACATATATTTATCGTTATAAATCAGTATTAGTATCGCGTTGAACCAAACCAAATAACTCTAGCTTTATAATATTAGTATACCTACGAACATAATTTGCACATTTCAATTCTAATTATATCCTTGTCTTGTTAGTACACAATATCTTTATAGCCATAAAATACGGAAAATCAAAACCGAATTTAATCAAAATTATTGTTAACGCAATATAAATACGAAATAGTGTTTAAATATGTGTAGAACAATCATTAAATCTGCCAATCTTTATTTAAAGGGATTGTTTTTTCCTTTCTTTTTTTCAGACTTTCTTGGTATATAGATAGCAAAGCTAACGTGGAACCTAACACTTAACAATATAACAACAATGTGTCACATAAAAGCCTCACTTTCGCCTTACTTTGCGATGCACAACGCACGCGGATTATGTTACTTCAATATACCTTATATTCGTGTATTTAAAATTAGTTGCGTTCAATATTTATAGAAGTTATGGAGCGCCATTAGTGTTAACCCTTATTTGTAAGAAAGACTAAAGCCATTTTAGACATACTGTAGATTATTTTAGTTTTAAAGTATAGTTAAATAAATAATATTATCATGTTTTAGTAAACTAAAACTAAAATATATTTATTATTGTGGGCTTTTTTCACAATTTTCAAAATATTTTTTTCACCATTGCATAACTCGTAAAGTTATCCTTAAAAAAATCTTTATTATTTTAATATCTCAATGTTGTTGTGCAACTTAACATGGCTTTAAGGCTTTTTTAAAGAAAATTTTCTAACGTTTTAAAGATCCAGGGTAAAACTGTTAGTACACCAAATAAGCGATAATCGTCTCTTAAAATTCAGATGCAGCATTATTCGTAAAAAATAAATTAGTTTGAACAGTCATTCATTACAGCGTCAATTTGTATAGACAAAACGTAATGTTAGTTTAAAGGGAATTTAACTGATTTAATTTTACGACAGGCGTAAAGGTTTTTAAGTGAAAATTGTTATCATATATGTATGCTAATGCGAATGAATAACTTCAATAAATAATGATACAAAATGAGCTTGAGCGAATGCTTCGTTAAGGTCCCAAAATGAAATGACATTCGCGTGGGAAAAATCACATTACGAATAGCGAAGTAGCGAATTTTCAACGTCGCCTTCCCCCACGATACATTATATTTTCCGATAACTCATTACTCCTATATATATATATATATACGCAAATAAAATTTACAATCACGAGAAAATCTGTAGTCTCTCCATGAACTGTGATCACAACAGCAATTAAAAATAATTGTTTGCTCATAACTTCTCTCTAGTAAATCCTAACACAGTGAATATAATACATTTTTAAATAGTTAAATTCATACAATACCGTATACATAACAAGTGTTCGATAAACAATTGTTTGTATTCGAAAGAGAAACTCAAGAGAAGGTAAACATTCTGCGCGCTTTAAATGTAATATATATTTTTTTACAATACAATGTTACTTTAATAAGCGAGCTATAAAATGTGGTTGAAGTTTATTGTTTCTGGGTCTGATTCAATACGGTCAAGATATTGCGATGCTTATTATAGCAATATAGATTCTGTTTGCGGGAACTCTCGACTGCGACAATTCTAATAAATCGTTAGCCAAGAGCGGTGTGTTTGTTTTAGACGGAGATAGATGGTATAACTGGTTTGATCAAGTTTGACGAGGAAGGTCGCCGTAGCAACTTCACACTGCGTATTGTTGAAATGACTTCAAGTTCTAAAATGGAAACGGTATGATCGTTTATTATGAATAATAACAAGAGAACGAAATCAATATTAGCACTGTCACCGTTAGCTAAATCAAATCAATTGGAGTTTCTGCAGTGGTTTTATTTAAAGAGTAAACATTTTGCAAATGGATTAAAGTGTTTGAAATTTGTAATTGTAAAAGTAAACTTAAATCAAAGAGATGTCGTATTAAATTGAAGTTATTGGAAGCTCACTTGACAAATTGTAAGTCATTTCCATTGTTAAATATATTAACGTGTAGATGTATTTAGAACCTCGTTGTATGTTTCACATTGAAGGTTATTTTAATATGTAGGTTGGTACGTGGTATGACGGCTCGGGGCTGAAACCATTGAATGAACATGGTTGGGTTGGGCCGTCTGATCGAAACAAGACTTATATAATAACAAGTATCCAAGAAAAACCGTACATAATGCCGGTTGATAATCGTTACAAGGTTAAATATAAAGGGTTTTGCGTGGACCTTGCGGAAATGATTATGAAAAACTTAGGGCTTAAATGTAAGTATATACATGTCCACATTTTTTGTATAATAAAATGTCAATTATCTTATTTATAAGTTATTTATGTGTAATTGGGTGTCTTGTCCGTGAAAATTAGTTTTCTTACGAGTTTAAAAATATTGCATAAATTACATCTGTTATATATTACGCCTTAACATAAATTTTAGATGAATTCCGCTTAGTACAAGATGGTAAGTATGGACAAGAAAATCCAACAGTTCCTGGGCAATGGGACGGTATTGTCGGAGAATTGATGAGGAAGGTATGTCACTTATCATTGCTTAACTTGTGTCGCGCAGCAAGCAATAATGAGTCCTATGTGTCCTTGGATATATTTGGCCTAAGTAGAAATTCTTTAAAAAAAAACTAAGACTCAACCTCGCTCACTCTCTCACACAGAAACACCATTGCACACACTAATACACACACACACACACTTAAATGCTCGTTCTTCACGTAATGTACTCCACTTGTTCATATGTATATAAAAAAATTTATTAATTTTTTCCTGTGCGTGTTTTCTTTTTTATTATTTGTTTTGTTGTTATTCTTTTTTCTGATCTTAGATTCTATTTCCGGTTCTTTGTTTTAACCTTATTTTAAAATAAACCCAAATAAACTAGTATAAAACGAATGAAAAAAAATGACAGTAGTACATAAGCTATATTAAAAAGATTTTTACGCAGAGATGTGACTCATTGCAAATTTTATAAAAACTAGTTCATCCAATACATATCGTACTCACAATATTAAAGATATACTATGAATATAACATATGTACTAGCAAGAAACAAGTATATTAATACAAAAAAAGCAATACATACATTATTCAAAGCGCAAACATTTTCTCACACGCAGGAAGCAGATATGTCAATATCTTCTCTCGCTGTGTCTGTGCAGAGAGAGGCAGTTATTGAATTTAGCAGAACCTTCCTTTCATTTGACTCAATGCCTGATGATATTCCACAAAGTTTGGATTCGATATTCAGCTTTCTGCAACCGCTATCAAAGGAAATATGGGTATGTAGAAACTGTTTAATTACCGTTAAATGTTTCTAGTGTTGGTTAATGAGGTTGAGCGGGATAATTTTAGAATGTTTATGGTTAAAAAGTAATTATTTGACCTTCTTGCTTTTCACACCATTCCTGTGAAACTCTTATATTTCTATGATACTTATCATCACGATAAAAATAACTTAGCTGAGTTTCTTGCCTGCTTCTTCTCAGCTTGGTCGCCTACAATCAAGCGTAGTATCATAAAGATTTAAGGTGGTCCTGAAAAATACTTTATGCAAAAGAGCTTTTTAAAGAAATACTAAATACTTATATAAATTTGTATGGTCCAGATTAACACATTAAATAAAATAAAAGTTATATTTTAAATAACACTTGGCATTTAGAAAAAAATATTGTACGGTATAGTAATCCTGTGAAAAGTGACTTAATTCTCTATTTTAAAAAGTTTAACATAAATGTGTACTTTATCGAATTTGCTTTGTTGTTTTAACGCCTAGCCGAAGATAAGCAGAAAGCAGAAAACGACAGTTCGTTCTGAAAGCTCCAGTTTATATTCTATTAAACGTATTAGAGCGCAAAATATTTATATTTGAAGCCAATCACCCTACGATTTTCTTTCAAATCAACAAGTATTATCTTGGTCGCCCTAATCGAATACTCAACCTCAGTATTGAGAATCGATCTAAAAGCGGTATCTTACATAATTTTCACGTTCAATATAATTTTCAAACATATTTTAATGTAATTTAACCGAAATTTACTTGTCATAACACTTGTGATTAATGACGCCATTATGTTTATGAAGTCTCAGCTACTTTTTGAACAACAACTGATTATATTATTACATATAATAAATTATAATGTATCATATAATAAATTTATTAGTACGTAAAGCCTTAAAAAGCAACGAAGCTACGAGCTCCCGGCCATGTTAGTGTCTACTTCCTGGTGTGCCTTCTACTCTGTTTAATCCCTCTTCTATAAATAAAAGTGGTACAATGAGTTAAACTTAAATCTCACCAGGTGGTGATGCCACCCATGTTTTTAATCAAACTGTCATAGACTCAAATATCAACATGGTAGCGTATTTTCACTTGTCTATAACGCAAAAGATAAAAAAGAAGCAAGGTTACATATGAGTTAACGAATTGATTAATTTCTGTATTTTTAATTCGTAAAATCGATTTTGGGTGTAATGTTGTATTTGCGCTAATGATAATCGAGTTGGCTAAATGCATAACAATTCGAACAACCATAAATACATACTCATAAATGTGTTATATACTTTATTAAATACTAGCTGAACCGGCAAACGTTGTTTTGCCATATAAATTATTAAAAAAGTAGAAATAATTGAATTTCACGGTATTTCGTTTACTACAAAATAAATTTAATTTATACTTTAGCCTCAATAACACGTGGTAGTCATGCTATTGAATTGTAGCTTATATGACACGTTTGTCGGTTTACCATAGCAGTGCCATCTATTGATTACTTACTCAATCCAGTCGAAAAGTATCGACATCTGTTAAAATCTTTTGGAGTTAACAGATAATTGTGACTGTCAACTAATTATATAGACAAATAATTTTCAATAAAATAAAATTAAATAGAAAGAGAAAGAAGAAGAGAGAAAATAAAAAGATCTAAGCTATCATATATCTCAAGTTGGACCAGACTGCTCACGGTGTATAAATTTAATTTAAAATCGGTTATGTAGTTAAGGAATCCATCGGGGACAAACAGGGCCAAACGTGACAGGAGATTTATATATATATAAGATATAGTAAAACTTCATACAAACACTGTCATACATTTTGTCAAAATCAATGATTAAATAAAAAAGAGGTCAAATAACACCAATATTGAACAGGTGAATATTATTTGCAGTGTTCAATATTTGGAGGTTTCCTGGCTGTAAGCTTGTGCCTGTACATTGTATCCAAGTATTCGAATACTGAATATCAGTTACGTGTAAATTCGAATGGGAATACTCAATCCTCAAGTGTCCAGCCGGCCCAGGTATTTAAATAACAATTTGTATGTATGTATTATAAACAATAAGATGTATATGAAAAAGTTTTATTTATCAATCATTTTTAATAGTATATAACATTAGGATGTCTATCGAAAATACTTATTTATCATTCATATTTAAATATATAACTCCAAGAGGCCAAACATAAAACACTTCATAACTGAACTAAATAGACAAACAAACATTTTTATTATAAAGCTCAGTTATAACACATATGTATGTTCTATGTGTATTATAATATATAATAACTTTATATAATAATATATAATAACTGGTTTTATATATATCGATGTCATGTAAGGCTTTTCGATGAAGCTCATCACTAAAATTCCTATTTAAATATTATGACGTCACAATTTTCAATATCTTGGACAATCCAAACGGTGTTAAATACATCCGCCAAGATAATTTTTAATATACAGTATATCCAAGATTCAAACGCTCGATCTCATGATTATGAATCTGCACTAGCATGTAACTTGGAATTACTAAAATCACTCTTACATTGGCAAACTCTTTCTCAGATTCTCATTAGTTTAAACCGCGGGTCTGAGCGTTGAATAAATAAACGATGTGTATATTTAACATCTTTAACAGGAAGCAGAACTTTTATATACACAGTGTAAATATTCCAGGCGACCGTCGAGAACACATTTACCTTATGGAATGCCATTTGGTTTTCTTTGGGCTCTTTTATGCAGCAGACAAGCGGCTACACTCCGAGGTCAGATTCATAATTTATCAAACTAAATTATCGCAATACAAAACTATTTGTGTAACGTCAACTTGTGTTATGTTTAAATTGAATCAAACTATTAAAAAATAAAATCCTAAATGATCTACCGTATATTTGCAATTAACCGCGTGTGTTAAATACGAACGTGAAAATATAATTTAAATTTCACAAAACATTTATTAATTAATTAGCCAACAAATATACAATTAATTGAAAACTATACGAACAGATATTAACAATCATGTATTCGGTTATTGGATTAAAACCTTTGTGTCAAAAAGTTATCAACGTTAAATGTATTGACGACATATTTTAACATTTATTATTGCACCTCGGTCGTAGGATCATAGATCGGCTAACGTTTGAGTACATTCCATACATATTTCACGAGCCGTGCCAGTAATTATTGCTTACAATAAATTCCATAGATACACCGATGTCGTTATATCCAGAATTATAAGCCAATTAAAGATGGTACAGAGCAGATAGACACAAATTGTCAAAGAAAAAGCGTCTTTCCTCTGAAATAGGCGATGTTAGTTAGTACCGGTGGTTTAGTGCTTTTCTCGCGCAACGTACAAGTATTGTAATAGTTATGCCGCCAGCATTATGGGTACTCTGCCACAAGGACCAAACTTTTATGTATTCTAAATTAAATAATGTTTTATTTATTTATTTATTTATGTTTTTTTTTTTATTTTTTTTTCTGTTCGTGTTTTTTTGTATTATTATATTCTGATCTTAGTTTCTATTTCCGGTTCTATGTTTTAACCTTATTTTGGCTTTATTTTTAATCTATTTTTATTGTGTAAACTTTTTGTGATAAGCTAAGTATAGGTTTAAGAAATAAAAAAAATAAAAATAAAATAAGTTAAATCTTTCGTACTTTAGTGTATGCTTACTAAGGAAAATGAGTTATAAAAATTACTCATTCTAATTAAGAAGATAACATAGACACCGGAATGTCAATACATATGCGCTTTCGACAACAGTATACCTAATTTGTGAAGTTTAACAAATAAACTATTTTTTTTTAATTTGGTCTGTCTGTTTTAGGTCTGTCTCTGGTAGAATAGTGAGTGGTGTGTGGTGGTTCGTGGCATTATTCGTTATCGTAATATACACAGCTAATTTGACCACACACCTGACTATTTCCCAACTCAATCCGCCGCTAAACCCGTTAAACCGAGTATCCAAATGCCCTGCGGTAAGTATTGAATTGTATTAAACTTGACCGCACTGTTTATCTTTAAAAATTAATTGAACAAATGTGTTCTGGACAAAAAATATATTTGAAATTTTTGGTCCAGTCTGTGCAGTTAAAATTGCTAATGTAGCCTAAGCTGCGATAAGAGTCGTAATAGCCAAAAGTGAAAAATAAAACGACATTGTTATCAGTTTTTTTTTTGTCACGAGAATAAAGATTTCGAATAACTAATTTTACTCTCAATGTTTGGCTTTATCCGTCGATATTTTAATAACGATCAATAATACGTGAAAAATGTAAAGAAGAAAGTATTCTAAAAAAATTAAATATCTCAACGGAGAATAGTTAAACCCTTTTTTCAAGATGGCGGAAAACGCATAACCTCGACAACGTAAAGTTCAGCTTTTCTAGCCCCCTCCCACGCAATATCCAAAATTTGCTTTCTCGATTCATTTGCATTTCCAATATAACAGGACTATTTATTGTACGGATGTTAACGGTTGTAAAAACTGCGTACAAATAATTGAATATCACAATTTATATAATACAATCAATGTTAAAGATACTCTCTATATGTAATTTGATTTTTCAGGAAACCAACAAACCATGTGAAATGCTGATCTCCGTAATGGAGACTGGACTAAAAGACTTTGCGGTGGCCTTTCCTAAAGGATCGCCTTTACGGTCAGTTGTTTTCGGAACAAATGATATTAAATGTAAATATGTTACTCGGTCTTATAAAAAAAAAATCGCAAAGGTATATGTTACCATGGATTAACAACACTAACGCAATAAAATATTTCTCATACGTTTCTCATGGTAGAACTGGTACCTATACCATTTTGGTAACATATCTATAGTAATGACATCGGTCGGAGCTAAATAAACATGTCATGGCGAATTGAATTATTTTATGACAATATTGCGCATTGCGATTGCAATATTTTACTGCTATGCGGTTACAAGAGGCCTTGTGTGTGTATTTTTTTTTTATTTAATCTGATTTTTAGCGAGGGAGTTAATTTGGCGCTACAGAAATTGAGGAATAAGGGCGATCTGTACAGGCTTATTAGGAGATGGTTTATGCCGATGTCTTGTAGTAATACGGTAAGATTTGTTCTTAAATTATCTCTCAAATATATTTTTTATACATTAACATATATAAAACAGGTATATATATATATATATATATATATACTCAATTAAGTAAAATAACGTAAAAATTGATATATATATATATATATATATATATATATATATATATATATATATATATATATATTAGAGCCTATTTTAAATTACTATTTACTAGTATATACACTGTTTAGACTATAATGTTCTTCGACGAGAATTGGCAAACAAATTAAATTTAGAGACTGGCTCGACTAATTCGACCTGACTAGTTCATAGGCAAAATATACGATTGCCTTCTTGATAATTGTGTGTTAAATCTGAAAATTCATGGCAATAATAATGTTGATGTTCAGCTTCTTACTTTACGTGCCTTCGAACAATGTAGACCGATTAATAGTGCATATATACCGTATAATGTGTACAAAGTACACTCGCTCGTAAAGCAAAGAATCTGTAACACATTTTCTAAAACATTTTTAATACATAAAAGCGAGGTTTGCGAAAAGAATCATTCATAATACATATTTTTATGAAATTTAGAACATTACGTAAAAGCTCTCCTAAATCCCGTTATAGTAACGAAGAGTAAATAAATATATCCTTTTAAATATTTAATAACTTGTAACACAGAGTCTTTTCTATGAACCTATTGCGTATATACGAGTAGCAAACCAGCCGTACTCGAAGCTTTTAGGTTTCAAAACCACTAATCTGAGTATTTTTCAAGTCTTTTTCTGCTTAAATTAGTAACACATGTTTAAAATGATTTATCTACGGAGGCTCAACATATGCCTTTTAAAGATCACGACAAAATTGACTGTTTGAAATAAATATCTACATTTATTTGTTTATTATAGAATCATGGAAAGGAAATGTCATTGAGTCAGATCGCTGGATTGTTTTATATTCTGCTTGGCGGACTCGGAGTGGGCTTGATAATCGGCTTGATTGAATATATGGTGTACCGTCGTGAACGTGCACTACCAACGAACTCCACGCCACCTGGTACCCCAATAAGGGAACCCGGTAGCCCCGTGATGCGAACCATAAAATCGAACCCTCATCGGACTTTGAGAGAACAAGAAACCATTGACTGGAATGCTGCTAATTATGTCGGGGTACGTATTTCTAATTTTCTAACCTTGATACAGCTCGACCTTTTTTTATCCATATACTATAGCTAATGATTAATTTCTGCTTTTGTCATGATTGTTGGCTTAAGCGACATGAAGCAGATCTATGTGACTTATTTCTAAAGATAACATCAGTCAGGGAACCTGCATGCCTAACGGCGTGTCAGGCTACAAAGATTTAGTTGCTTAGTGAATTAATTTTGTAACTGATTGACAAATATGTATTGGGACCAGATCGGACATTTAGAAAGTAACTTTTTTAAAACGATTCCTTTTTACTTGTGTTATACATTTTTTTTTATTCAACTCACATGTAACTTACTCACAAACAAAGAGTTTCTTAATTAAAAATTATACAAAAAAAAACAAAACATTAATTTTTTTTTTATTTTTTTAGCCACTTTCATAATATCAGAAAGCAGTTATCATATAATGTCGAAGTATTTTGTAAACACGGGTTTTGAAAAGATCCGTCCAGCGTACATACATCTGAGCCCGATTTTCAGCTGATAAGGATTTTCGCGTGTAAAAAGCGTGCTTTTATAAACTTTTCGCTTGATACATAAGCTTTCGCCTTATATAAAGCTCTCGTGAAATGCAAATAAACGTGATTAAACAACATAACCATGAATTACCGTAAAAATAAGTTGACAACCTATAGAAATATTCCATCAAAAAGGTATCTTGCGAAGGTCATAAAATTATTTATTTTGCAAACAGTATTTTATTAAGCTTGTTTAAAACAGTAATTACTAAGTTACTGACGGCTCGTTTCGAAGTTTTAAAACAAACTTTTAATATTAATAGAAGGTGGATCATGATCTTGTTTAATCAAAAATAATAATTTCACAGCTAAACGCCATAGTTAGAATAATGGCGGAAACATATGTATGATTTAATTATTTGGCCGTGCTAATTTCTCGATGTTAGGAAAGCCTCATAAAAATACATTGCACATACATTATCTAACCCTACCATTAATCAGTTATTAGTTAAGTATATGTTGTCTTCAATTCAATTACAGTTGACATTGTGACAGTACTATAGTTAATAAAATAACCGATGAATAATAACACAGTTCAATAAGACGATTATAGTTGTAATAAGCGTAAAGGACTGCGATCAAACCATTAACGACAATGATCCTTACGTTTTCAGATATAAGCTCATATTTATGAAACGATTTAAAATCTCATCTTCGGTTTAAAGCCAAATACTGGCGTTAGTTTCAATTAGAGAATCGATAGGGAGACTAGAAATGTCAAAGATTACAACAATGACAACATTCTTTGTATCGACAATTCTATAATTAAACAAGATATTGATGTAGCTAAGGCATTCTAAAGCTTTTTCAATGAAATTCCAGTCTCGCTTACAAAAACTGTTACATCTACCCTACCTAATTTTAAACAAGTTAACACTGATATTATAATAAAAAATACGAATTTGAGTCTTGTGAACACTACTGTATTTTTAGGTATAACATTAGACAATAAGCTCCTACTGGGACTTCACATAAATGGATTGTCGAAGAGACTTAGTTCTGCAGCGTTCGCAATTAAACAGATCCGTTTTTATACAGACGTTGATACAGCTAAATTGGTTTATTTCAGCTACTTCCACGGCGTTATGTCTTACGGCATACTACTGCAGAAGAAGGCTGTTCGATAAATCTATAAAATGGGCATGGAAATAATCGCTTATGTAATAAATGTTAAGAGATAAATATTCTTACAGTATCTAGCCAGTGTATCCTTGAAAACTTAATGTATGTTCACAAAAATATTGTTATGTCAAAAAAATGTGATTATCATAATACGAGCTTTAATACGAGAAATACGGATAAGCTTCCTGTTCCCACTATTAGGCTCCATAAAGTTAATAATTTATTTAATGGACCGTATACATTGTCCTTTAAATGAATTATTCTATAACAAAATCCCAAACGATTTGTTGACTTTGTCAGTGAGCAAATTTAAAAAAGTAGTCAAGCGAAAGCTTTTAGAAAATGCATTTTATAAATTGTCAGATTATTTTGATGGTGAATAAGTTTGGGAATGAATTAGCTCCAGCTTAGCTTTGCCTCAAAAAGTGTACTTAATTCAATTACGAAAAAAAGAACAACCAAGCCGAGTTTCTTGCCTGTTTCTTCTCAGCTTGGTCGCGTTCAAACAGGCGTAGAATCACTTAGATTTAAGACGATTCAAAACGTTCCTATGTACCTTAATGAATAAAGATATTTTGACTTTGACTTTGATCGAATCGAACATATGATAACAAAACGTGCGAACTAACATCAAGCAAAAAGTGTACGTTGATTTAAAAAAAATGACGTCTGCTTATTTTAATAAACTCTAAAGCAATTATAAATCTGCATATAAAATAACGATCTATTTCTATACAGTATGGATCGCCAAGCAACCATCAACGCCAGGAGGAGACCGCGATGCATGGCACCTTCAGACAAGTCTGATACTCACCACGGGGCTCAGGACGCATGCGTCGGGCCTCACAACGACGATTGTCGGACTCCATTGAACTCTATCAACTGTAAATGTACGTCACGGTTGATAACTTATATATTATAACGGTTTTGTTCTGATTATATCAAACCGTTTTGCGTCTTTAATTGCATTTGTCTATGGTTCAACGAGTAATACTTGTGTAGTGTTGAAAATGTATGCAAAGTCGTAGGTAGGTCGTCTATGCTGGCTCTAAATGGAACCAAGGCTACTTAGTATGCCATTGGCAAACTGTTGGCGCAACGATGCTTTGTCTTATTATATAAAATTCTATACATTTTACAACACAGCTCGTAAATAATTTCACATCTGATTAAAGGGACAACATTATAGATGATTTGTTTAAATTCGTCGCAACATTCTCATACAGTATAGCGATTAACTAAAATTTAAACAGCGCGTATTTTGTACAAAGGTATTTTAATTTAAATCATTGAAAATTTATTGCCGGTTTTTATATAAAATGTAACACTGAGCTTATTGAATATGAAAATATTGAATGAAGTCACATATTAAATTACTTTGAGTTACATATCAAAACATATATTGTAAATAAACACAAAATATTCTTAATATTAACCTAACTAATATAAGTAACTTAATCTATTGAATATATTATTGTGAATAATATATTTATTAGATTAAACTACGTATAATATTCAATTGAGTTTAAGATATCAAAAAAAAACATTTCTTAGTACAGTGTAAGCTCTATACAACGTATCGTTAATAGGAGAGAAGAAAAATCATTGTATGTAAAGTCGACGCTTTAGAGGGTTATGAAATCGAGTAACGTTACATGGAGTTTACACCGTATATTGTTGTTCGATGTAATACAACCAGCATTGCTTCAAAGACTGTCTTGATATGTTTCCTAACCCTGCTCATATAGACTTGGAATTAATCATAAATTAAGTTAATGTAATGTTAGATTTTCTCTATTTCGGATCACATCGTGTAGATGAGTTATCAGGGTCTCTTATAATATATGTAGCGTTAATGTGTGTAATAAATATATCCTAGCGACGGTCACTTTATAAACATAAATAACAATTCAACATGAACAACCATAGCAGACATGAATCTCAATCTGAATATGACAGTCCAAAATGTCGGAATAAATTAAACAATCTTTTTAAAAAGACAATTAAAATTATGATGACCTTAGCATCGCATATGATAATTATTATTAATACAGTAGGTAAAATATTTAATGTAATATACGCATAGTAATAAGACAATTCTTAAATTTAATTTCTTTGTTATTTTTAACTTTACAAAATATCTAACAGATTTAATTAAGGGTAGGTGTACGTATTAATGTCATAAATAATCAATATATAAAATAATAATCTATATATAGAGATAGAACGAAATACGACTTCTTGTCTAATGTGAATCAGTTCATTTTATTTACAAAGTGCCTAGTATGAGTTTTGACGTCTGCTGACGGTAATTATTACTTTTACAAATAATTAGGTCTGATTATAATTCGGAATTATTGCAATTTTAGTTTATTTTCGTATCGCTGTAGGTTGGTGTTTATTAAATGTGCTTTCTAGATGTTAAATTAATAAACTACTGTGTCTCTGGTTTGTAATAATTGTCTATTCATACCACTATCACTATAATAATCGTAGTATATTAAAAGTAAATAAATATACTCTGACTGTTAGAAACAATTTTACAATATCTACACTTGAATCTCGAATGACATGTTGAAATTCGAATTTCCGCGAACCGCTTTAAGCGATTAACTTCCGAGACGTTATAACTCGTGCTGGCTACGTTTAGTTGACCATACTTATTTTGTGAAAGAAAATTAATTATTAATCCTGTGATTTATTGTATCATAATGAAAACTTCCATGCTGTACTAAACTGTTTTTTGTAAAATATAGATAGATGTTAAGTTTTTTTTTGTTAATACTTAAGCCTTTATGAAATTTTTATACCTTAATGTAATGCCTAAGGCAAAAATTCATATCAAGAATCTATGAAGACGGTTAATTTAATTTTCTATATCTTCCGTCCCTTTCTTTTGTTAAAGTATTGAAATTTTTTATTGTTCGTTGTAATCGGGTAACACTTTAGTTCTAGATAATTTTAACGCTCAATGTATATAAAGTGTTAAAGAACGACGTCAAATATGGATGGTTAACGTCCGTCCATAATGGCTATGTAAAGGCTGAAAATTGTATGGTAAGTTAAAAGTTTGAATGAAACAGAAACTCGTTAATAAATTGATCTCTTTGTCTATAAACAAAAAATCCATGAATGAATCCATGAGAACTTTTTGTATATCTACTGACATTTTCTTTTGTCAATTGACTTAACTGATTTGTATGGATTTTTTTTCATATAACGGTAATTAAATATAAAACCAGACGTTATCGACAGACGTCTGCTTACCTATGTCGTCTGTATTTTTAAAAGTACCAGCGGTATAGCCAGACCCACCAATAAATTTGTTATTCGAATAGAACCGCGATATATTTAAAGGATGACGACGTTTACAAGAAAAATATAACGTTACGACATTTGAAGGAAAATATGGGAAGTGAATAATTAAATTATTTTCATTCGCGTATCCCCACATTAATTGTATTTATGTCTCCTGTACTAAATGTGTGTTTAACGCAACTGTAAACTATAAAATGTATTCAAATATTGGAACTAAGTGTTGGAAATAAAGGAAAACGAACAGTCGTTGTTTTATTTATACCCAATTTCCAAAACATCCCTTTTTCATAACATATTACTTAATTAGCCCCGGCGTTCGTTTCACTCTATATGTCATAAATATGTTTTAATTTACATACATGACATATATATATGGTTTAAAATGAAACAAAGTTCTAAACTTACCGAATGTCTGTCTCGCTTTATGAAACTGATTTTTATGAAATTCACAAACATTATAATTACTTTTTAATCATATTTTATCAACATTCCCACATAACAGTTCTATTTATAACGCAGTCCATGCATACGTAATGCCTTACAAAATAAGAATGAGTAAAGTCTTTAAGGTTTTTATTTTATTCATGTGAAAGCCGCTTAGAGTCGCTTTAAGACTGTCGAAACCTCTAAAAGCTGTTTTATAGTGAAGTATGCATGCAATTTTAGATGATATTATGATCTCTCAGATCATAAAAAGCCACTAGGTTTGACACGTATTCCAAAAAGTGTTTTGTATGATTTTCATACGGACAATATTTAACTGCCGTCAGTCTAGTAAATAATTTGAGTACCGTTTTAAGAAAATCGGCCCACATCCAAGCTCCAGCTTGAAAGCTTCAAAAGCTGAACGTCATTATTATCCTTAGCAAATGCCTTGTCGTACTCCAAGTAAACAGTGTCGGTTCTGCGAAGGCTGTTTTTATCGTAACAAAGAGTTTCCACTTAGGAATGGCTAGTATTTATCGATCCCTACTGTAGAAAGCCATGGTGATATGTAGAAATGTGAGCTTTGCATTTAGGTAAAATAATCAAAATTTCAATTGCCAATGAACATAATACATCTATGTATTCGATATATCAACATTGTATCGAAGCATTGCACATACAATAAACATATTACTAAAATCAGAACAGTCAGTTGCTATTAGAGGCTGCGGTGGTTTCGTGCTAAATGCTAGATCATTCTTCACTCTTAGATGTTTAATTGTAAAGAGGCATCCTCACGTTAACGCCATGGAACGTCACACTCACTAAAGCATTGAAATCAATAGGTTTGGTTGGTATAGCTTTTATTGCATACAATGATTTTTCTTCTCTCGATTTAACGACCAGTCTCTATAACCCCATAAATAAACAGTCCTTTCAGTGTCTTGTGAATTTACACTGTATATAGGAATAGTTTTATTCTAACTTGGTAATATTGCAAATGAAAGTAAACGGAACAAGTGTAGAATTATTTTTAACTGGGTAATATCGTATAAAAGATCGTCAAGATTGTGTAAACGGTCGAACGGCGAACTTTTTTGCCCGGGCTGTCATAAATCAGATGGCGGCAGATGTTGTTGAACTATACCATTATTACTGTGTACCCAAGACTGATTATCCTAACTATTTAGTCGTTTGATTTCAAATAATTGGTGTTATTGCGCGAATGAGATATTTAAACTCGATTCATATAGAAACTTTTTGCTAAATCTTTTTTTATATCGTCCTACACAAGTACGTCCAGAGTGGCGAAAGGGAAACCTCTTAAAGAAAAATATTAGCTTTTCAGTTGGACAAAGAAAAACGCGAATTTTCAGGTAAAATATTGAAGAAACGCACAGAACTTCTCATACGCAATTCTGAAAAACAAATAATAACATAACAATAGACGACAATTAGACGACCGGCCTTCTTCACTACACAACTATTGCGTTACCTTGAACTCCTATAAGGCGCTTCGCAATTCAACTTTAAATTTTCACATACATAATAAATAGTACGTGATCTAAATAATCATTCCCCTGATCTATCGACCATATATATTGTATGGGGTCTGTGATTTACTAACCCGCGTGGCCTTTGCTAAGATCATAGCTGTGTCTTATTAGCTATCCAGTACAATATTGGCTACCAAACGACCTCACACTGATTAACATCTAATTTATTACCACATCCCGGGCACAACCGAAAATAATCAAGATAGATTGCTCGCTCCCATAAAACAAGTACAATTATCTTAAATTTTTATTGTAATTTTATACGTTTTATAGAAAAAAAATAAGAATATATAAGTATCACTTATATTGAACACTCAACATATAAATCAAAGAACGAAGTACGTGCAGTAATAAGCTTTTTTGTATTAAACTATATATAACTAATAATGGATTAATCAAGATATGACTATGAAACCCAATAGGAGTTTTTGAGAGGATTTTTTCTAACGATGGTTCTTGATAAAAATAAAGTAGACGCAAACGATGGAATACCACCAGGGGATATTTATGGACTACAAAAAGCGAGTTAAACGACATATTTTTTAAAGCCATACATACATATGGGCCAACCATACACATTTTAGTAGATTCATTAAGTATTATTATATAACTATAATCCCTTATACTATAGCGCCCTTCCATCAGATCCTCGAAATTCCACCACTCCTCCTTTTTCGGAAACTCCTTTAGAGTGACCGCTATAATCTTTGGAACTCACTTCCTGATACCATCCGAGCAAACTTCTTCTTCTTTTAAATTCCTCTCATCTTTTAAATTTTCGTAACCACTTATTTATCTATTATTATACTCTTGCACCAGTCCAAATTTATTACAAGTATTATATAATTTTGTGAGTGGCCTGTAAGAGATCGCTTATTAGCGATAAGGCCGCTCGTTACTCCTTTATCACCATTTACTTTACCGTTTTTTTGTGTAAAGTGTGAATAAAAAAAGAAATAATTTCTTAATGCATATAGTCGTTAATAAAACGAACGGAAATGCAGAAGATAGAAAGGAATTCTTGCCCGTCAGTGCAAGTGGTCGGCGAAGTGCATAATTTAGGCACGCCCCGAGCTTTGCTCAAGGTGACTTTTACGTCCGCGTATTTATGAATCCTGCGACAGTGCCATTAACGAAAAGTGTACTCAACTTTTGTTGTCGCTTCGCGGCATCGTTACGGCACTGCTACACATACTGTTATTATACTACAACTATTGTTACTATTATTATACTATTATTACTATTATAACTATTATTATACTATTATTACTATTATTATACTAATATTCCTATTAGTATACTATTATTATACTATTATTATACTCGTGCACATCGGAAGGTATCCGATTATTTTATTATTATTAATAGGTTTTTAATGTAAGAGCCGTAAAAAGCCTTCGGTTTTGATATTAAACTATTTATGTTCCACTATTTATACTTAAACTTATATTGCAAGCTTCAAAGGGTACCACTCCCTAAAAGGCCGGCGACGCACTCACGAGCACCCAGCCACGTGAGTGTCTATTGGCGGCGACGTGAGTGTGCCTCCTGCTCGTTTGCTCCCTCTTCTATAAAAGTTATCATATTACACTAAAGAACATTTATAAATAGATCTTTTCCCAAAATAAACCCTGAGTATTTTATTACGTTTATGGTAAGAACAATAGCTTTTTAATACAATAAACAATGTAAGGTAAAATTGGAATATTGAAGCGCTTGCACCCACGCTAGGGATTATCGGCGTTATGGGTGGCTAGCTGCCCAGCTTTTTAACCCTACATAATAACACATTAATCGTGTTTTTCTAAACTGTAAATAGTTTTCTGGTTAAAACCGGACCTTTTAAAGTGACGTCATTATAAACCGCTAGAGTAACTATGGTCATGTTAGCTTTGCAATAAGACATAGTGTAGTGTTTGTACCACTTTCAATCATAATGTTTTACGTAATGTAATAATTATGGATATTGGGTACAAGGACTAAACTTAAAAAAAAATAGTTTTTTTTAACATTGAATTGGGGTATCATAGCTACAGTTTATCTGATTGACTGAAAAAGAGAATACGTTATAATGTAATGGAGCTGAACTCAGTACAATTTAGTTGAAAAAAAGTTAATACACGAATGCTGTGGTAGTACAATAGTGCCACTAAGATGAGCCAAACGCAGCCCAAGGGCTACCATTCGTAATGTGCTTGCCAATTTTGTGAATATACCAGACAAAACTTTTTTTATTTCAAGTTGGAATAAGTCACGTTACGGCTGGTTACCGGACTTTGTCTCTTTGTTCCCAGGCTTCTTAAACATTCACATCCACTTACATGAAATTTTTAGTAAGATTTCTTTTGAAGACAACAAAAGTTATTGTAAAAACATAACATATGTTCGTAATGTAAGCCTCGAAAATGAATCTGACAATTTCTGTTGTAAGGTTTGACTAGAATGATTAAATATACACTGTCAGAACCAATCATTGGAAGACTTTGAAATGCATTGTTAATTAAAATAATACAAAGGACATGTCGCGAAGAGATAGGCGAGCCTAACCTAAGTGATACCGCAAGACAATTTCCAGCAGGCGTGACCGGCATTTTAAGAATTGGAACGCCTTTTAGAAATACATATCTCTAAACTGTAACCTGGTTCGAACTAATGAAGGTGCATGTACCCCGATTTTTAATGTTTTACTTGAGCAAATCCTGTTCAGCAACAGGATCAAAGCGATATATGTCAGATATAACATTAATTGAACTTATTCTACTTTTCTTTTGTTTCCAAAGAATTGTTTAATAGAAAAAAAAATTAAGAATGTATTGTATTGACTAAACAGAGTTGGTTCAGAAGTGTTAATCTAGAAGTATGCTTCTTCTCCAAAAAGAGTTATTAGTTGTCGATATGAAATCTGGTAAATCGACGAGCACAAAATAAGTTTCCAAAAGGCTGGCTTTAAAATCCCGAACACATTGTCACCAGAGCAAGATGGCGCCGAGACCCCATTCGAAGCTTTGCTCTGATTAGCCAATACAATAAATGTACTTTTTAATTCTTAAAAAATGTTATAAACTAATCATTTAGATAGACAGTAATAATATTTTCAAACAAATCAAATGTGTAATAAGTTCCCATAAAAATTTCCCATAATATTTCTTCCGTATACGTAATATATAGTATCTTAAGCTCTCTTAATGTGTTGTGTTAAAATTCCTACCATATAAAGAGTCAATATTAACTAACATCTGTCAAAAATTTCAAGAATAAGCAACAAGAAATATAGAACAAATTTAATTCAACATCCCGACAACAATATTCGCTTCAGAATAGAATCCGTTGAAGGAAATCAAATCGAATTATTAAAGCCACGATTATGTTGAGTGACCCTCGTTCCTATCAACGAGTGTTTGTCCACAACCTAATCCTATGATGCGCTCACGTACTCAATGCATTGTCCGGACAGATTTTCATTTCCTTCTGTTTGTGAAACGAACGAGCGCATAGATAACAGTACTGAGTATCACTCGTATCGATGTAACGTTAAATTTGAATCATCTATTTACAATTGAAAAAATATATTTTACGTTTTTTTTAAATAAAAAATCGTGTGAGAAGTTTCCCTCGTGGTGGTCACTAATTCTTATCACTTCTACAAAATAGTTAGTATTGAGCTAACCGTACAAAAATTACCATGTACTTGTACACACCGCTGGGGCTAAGTGATTTTTAGCCGATAGAAGACAACACCTACGAAGATTTTGAGTCAGCCATTCGGTTAAAAACTACAATGTTTAGTTACCAAGTATAAATAACAATACCTATACGATGTCAAAGCTTGTTTGTTTGAATTATATTATCGAAATGTTTTTATTATATATATCTCCATGTGAAAATGCTTCTATTAAGTTACATAGTATGATTTTACTCTCCACAGATGTTTTCCAGAAGTGAACCTGTGGTTGGAGTGCCCTGAACAACATATTTTTATATTAATCTTTAAACCCGCTTTATAGATTCTCAGAGAGCATTTATAAAATTGGCAATTTGAACCATTAGCATTACAAGGACCAAATTTAAAACGGTTTAGAGTTTTATTATTTACTAGCTTTCCGCCCGCGGCTTCGCCCACGTGTAATTTGGTTAATTAAGTATATAGCGATTTTTAATGATCTCGAAAGGGTTCCTTTCACGGCTTTCAGGGAAATCCAGGGCAACTTTTAAATTAACGTACAGGCAATTACTATTCTGACAATTTTATTTTCTGATAGTCATCTTCTTATGTGGATGAGCTGATGATGGAAGGTAAAACTCCTCAGCGGTTAAGAGTTGAAAGAAAATTCTTACGAAGTTATGAGTACGAAATATGTACTTGTGAGGTTATTACTTATTAGCTTGACCAAATAATAAAAGGTAAACCTCATTAACGTTAAGGACGTAGGTGGAAAAGTGGATGCGGACAAACGATAAACGTCTCTTCACTCGTTTCCTTTTACTTGTTTGTATAGGTAGTGTTCACTCAAAATAATCATAGGGTAAAACGTTAATGAAAGTTTGAAGTGCATGGTAGTCATTACACAATGGAGCATCTTAATACCGCGATGGATATATTAGCCTAAGTAGAAGTTCTTTAAAAAAAAACTAAGACTCAACCTCGCACACTCACGCACACCACCATTGCACACACTGATACACACACACACACACTAAAATTTTCGTACTTCACATAGTTCCACTTGTCCATGTGTAGATATATTTTTATTTATATTTTCTGTGCGTGTTTTTTTTTGTTATTCTTTTTTCTGATATTAGATTAATAGAATTCGGTTTCTATATTTTAACCTTATTTTGGCTTTATTTTTAATCTATTTTTATTGTGTAAACTGTTTTTGATAAGCTGTATAGGTTTAAGAAATAAAAAATAAAATAAATCTAGGTTGATGACGAATTTATCAACGCCGTCTATCGAGCACATTGTTCAACACTTCAACCGCGCCCGCGCGCACTGCGTTATTTGTTATTTTTGTTACCCCTCATAAGTTTTAATATAAAGATTAACTTATATTAGAACATATTTAACAATATATAACTAATCAATCAATATAAGTGTTTAAAAATTTTGAAGCAGTGGTTGAAGTAAATTTTCAATTGACCATAACTTCTTTTTCTCTTAACCGATTTTGACAAAATAAACTTTTGACAACGCTCCCTGTGAAAACCGCGTTCAAATCCGTTCAGTAGTTTTCAAGTTATAACGTACCAGACAGACAGACAAGAATTCCACGAATTGTATTTTTGGTTTCTATGACTCTTCTTTAATTGCCTCCTTTCAGTTTTTTGGAAAAATATTTAATGTACATGTAGATTTTCGATTTTTACTGTCTTATTATTAGTATAGATTTTAGTTTTAAGTTTAATTGTTGAAACACGTATTTTTTGGTTTATATAACTATTTATGCCATTCAGACGTTAAAATTTATTAAAAAATATACATTTTATATTATCGGGTTGCCTGGATCGCTTATTAGCGATAAGGCCGCCCGTTGCTCTTATATGTATTAACATCTTCTACTTCTACTGTTTAATGGCAATAAATTGTGAATAAATAAATAATGTTCCGACTTCTCAATTAATAGTTGAGATGCAATTAAATATTGGTTCTGCTATATGTTCATTTAATTTAAGTTTAAATAAAATATCTTTGTTAAAAAAATAGACTTCTACATTCGTTGCGCGTTGCTAAAATATGATTGGCAACATCATACTATCAGGTGTGGTTGCGTCCAAACGACTTTTAATTTTTATATAAAGAAAAACTTTAAAACCGTTTTCTTTCGTCTTTTACTAAGTCCATTTATTAATTTCCCACAAAAGTCTTTCTAAATTCATGTATTGGTTAACGATAAAAGACCCGGAACGAAAATTATTTGTTTGCTTTTGGCACCGGTTTTAGATTCTAACTTACGAGCCATCGTTAACGTCTAGTCCACTGTTAGTTTTCGATTCGCTTGTGACTACACTAACTGAAAGAGGCAATTCGAAAATTGATATTATTTTCTAACTTTAAATAAAAACCATAGAACTGTCTATGTCTAGTCTATACTGTAAAATCGTTAAGTATAAAACCTCTTTGGCTGTTTGTCTCCTATTTTGTCTATGACTAAAAGCCAGACTTTACAGAAGTAATGCAACGACTGGGACTTTAATTACCAACGGTTTGTTTCGCCGCTAGCACCGAAATGATTTTCAGTTGCCATCGATGGTTTTAAGATCTGTGGTTAATAACTATTCAATAGTGATTATTAACTGTCTAAACTTACCTTAAAAGTGATCGTAGTATGTAAGAAGTCACAATATTTTTTTTTAAATTTTAATCATTTTAATTCTTTCCAACACACTTCACCCATTAAATACTGTCGATATATCTATACTAAACATTTATTACAACGGCTAGTGAAACGATCATTTAGTTTTCCAAGCGACGATAAAACAAGAACGAGGAACTAATTAAAAAACACCAATCTTTGAACAATTGCTTGCACGCACCACCAGCTGATTACTTGCAATGATTACGCGACCGAGCAGACCCGTTGCCAACCCTATAAAACATTTACCAATAGGCGTATTACTTCGTTACTATTATTAATATGAATACTCACTGTAATGTGATGTATGGAAATAGGAGTTATAATTAACACAGAAATAAAATTACAAACATAATATAATTGACTCGTATCTTAGTCTGTCTTTTTACAGAATGCAAGCGAGAAGTCTTAAAGGCCTCTAAGTCTGTCTGGTTTTCTTCTAAGAAAGAAGAAAGAGAATTGGCTGGAATTAGCATACTGTGTATCTACTACTAAATATTAAAGAACGTAATTGTTTTTATTACAAATTAAATTTCGCTTATTGTGCTTCTATATAAAATTCTCGCTATATATATTATGGTATAAGATTTAGTCTGAACGAAATAAATGTAAGGGAAGTACGTATACATACCTATTTATATATATATAAGTTTTATTGTTTGAGGTATCCATATAATTGTTTTGTGTTGTTTTATTCTCTTATAAGTTTCTTGTTTGTTAATATTTAGCACATAAAATGTTTGGGGAGATTTCATAAAATAAATATAAGGTATAAACTTAAAAATATAACATAAAACTACCATAAGGTGACCCCGTTAAGGAGTTATTTAACTGAGGCTCGTTCACACATGAAACATTATAAATCCCTTTTTATGTCCAAGAGATTCTTTAAGTTTTTTGTATTATATCTACAGAACCCAACAGGTTGTTAGACATAAACATTTCAATAGACTTGTTGCTCAACTCGGATTGAATAAGCTTCACTCAGGCAGTGCGTTGAATGTACAATTAATTTCGTTTTCAAGCTGTGCTCTAGAATTTGTTAACTATAGAGTTCACTTCATATTTTTTTCCCAATAAAAGTCTCTATTCATAAGTTACGGTGTTCATAAATAGTTTGAAACGGAATTCTTTTATGAAACAATATTACAACTAGTGAAAACTGTTGTTTTCACAACAACACTTTAAGTTATTACAAAAGCTATCTAGTTGTCCTTAAAAATGATTTTTAAAACTAATATTTTCTTATCAACAAATTGGTATATCAACTTTTTGTATTGTTTTTATATGCCGCTACTTGCAAAATCTAATTTGATAAAAGAAATATATGCAGATATAATAATCTAATATTTTGGTCGATTTATAAAAGACTGTCTCAAAACTGCAGCTTTTATTGCTCCACAACTTCATCACCGTCGTTACACTCTTGGCAGAGAGATCCTGATCATCATGAAGTCTCGGCAGACTGGGGCATCTAAAGTGACGACAGCTAAAGACTAATACTATAAATATAAAATATCGAATAAACCAATTAAAGTGGAAATGGGCTGGCCACATGATAAGATGTAATACAGAGAAATGGACTCATGAGGTGACAGAATGGTGTCCTAGATATAAGAAAAGAAATAAAGGCGGACAATATCGAAGATGGGAAGACGACATTAAAAAGGTAGCAGGAGTAACTTGGATGAGGAAAGCAAGAGAGAGATCTTTATGGAGAACACTTGGGGAGACCTATGCTGGAAAGCAAGACAAACTAGAAACCGGTGTGTAATATGAAAAATTATCATATATATTATATATATAAGTTCTTATGTAACTAGTACTAAATGATTGTAAATAAAGGCTATTATTATTATGCCACAAATAGAAATATCTTTACATAATCGATGTTATATACGAATAACGTACGTTCAATTTTGGCATATATCACTCGAATTAACGCCTCGCGTACATTTTGTGGACGAGTCATTAATTTCAATGATTGACAATCAATTTTTATTTTTACTAAAAGCTCATTGGTAATGCAATTTGCCCATAACAATGACATCTATACAATATAGGTTAATAGCAGTTCAGTTGAATTGAATTGACATATTTTTGACAAAGAGAAACATTTCACGCACGGCCGATTACCCCCAACATAAGCTGCTTATGATTGTCACAAAAAAAAACTACTTTCATACATTTTACAGCCAAAGAATATTCTGATTACACAAATATTGGCAATCGAACCTGAGGCCCTTTGTTGACAATTCGCGATCAATAGAGAATTTTATTATTTAGTTTAAAAAAGTATGAATATATATATATAAATAAATTTGAATTTGGTTACTATAATTAACAAAGGTTACCATTGTTTAATTTTTTTTGTCCCTACATGGTCATAGATATTAGACAGATCACAACGAACAGAAGAATCAAAAAACAAGGAGCATTTTGTTGAAAGTTAGTATATACCAATTGGGACTTCGAACAACTTTTAAGTTATCGTGTTCTATATGTAATCTTTCTCGACACTTCATATGAAGTTATATATGACTACTAGCTGAACCGGCAAACGTTGTTTTGCCATATAAATGATTAAAAAAGTAGAAATAATTGAATTTCACGGTATTTCGTTTACTACAAAATAAATTTAATTTATACTTTAGCCTCAATAACACGTGGTAGTAATGCTATTGAGTTGTAGCTTATATGACACGCTTGTCGGATTACCATAGCAGTGCCATCTATTGATCACTTACTCAATCCAGTCGAAAAGTATCGACATCTGTTAGAATTTTTTGGAGTTAACAGATAATTGTGACTGTGAATTAATTATGTATTTATGTATTTAGATAAATAATTTGCAATAAAATAAAATTGCGACTATAATTAAAGATCTATCACATATCTTAAGTTGGACCAGACTGCTCACGGTGTGCCAATTTAATTTAAAATCGGTTATGTAGTTTAGGAATCCATCGGGGACAAACATCGTGACAGGATATATATATATATAAGATATAATATACATAAGTAATTAGAATGTGCAATTATTTTATACATAGGGTACAGGTGTACTTAAAAAACACACTGGTTTAACGACGCCAATTTAAAATATAAGAAAAACGATGGAGGCTTCTCGCATCTAATATCTTTAATCATGTGACACTCCATCTCTTTATGTTCTCGTCTCAAAGGGAAAATAAAAATATATTTCCATTGCAAATTCGACCAAGTTCGATTCCATTTCCCTTCACTTGAAAGAAGTAATATGCAAATAAGATCTTTAGTATCTGTATAACTCTATTTATAGAATTTTCGTTGAGGATTGTAACTGCAATGTTATGCTTGATGTATAATTGATCTATTAAAATTAACATATAAAATAAATGATGCATTGATTCTGTCAATGATACATAGTGGCGGGAGCCAAGTGCCCAGTGTCAGAAGTCGGAGGGTTTCCGCAGATGTGGTTTAACTTATTAACTTAGTTTTTTTTTCTAGCAATACGATTATATTTTATTATTTGATTAAATAAACACAAAATATTCTTTATATTAACCTAACTTAAATAATTAACTTAAAATAAAACAAAACATAAAACTAAAACAAATTAAAAAAGTTTGGTCCCTGTGGCAGAGTACCCACAATGCTGGCGGCATTTCCTCGCTGTATGGCGATGCTTACACGCTAAGCAAGGAAAGCACCAGCTCTTGGACCAACGGTACTGAATACCAGGCTCCAACTTAATTCTTTAATAAGCGCATGTGCACTTGCACCCCATGGGTCAAAAGTCTTTACCCCAAATGGAAAAAATACATAGTTTGAGGAAAGACTTTTGTACGTTGACCTTTTCTTTTTTTCCGCCTGCTCTGTTAACTTAGTTATAATTTTAATATTAACATTTTCATAGTCTACTTAGATTATCTATGCATTCCTTATTGAGCCCGGAAAAGAAAAATTGATATGTTAATAGAATATGTTTTATGAAATGCAATTATTTAAAACAAGCTAACGGTGCAACATTTAACCATCAACAAAATTATATATAACACGAAGTGAAAATACCAATACCACTTTAGAGCCCTACAAGAAAAAAGCACACAATTTCCTAATAGGCTGACAATGCATGTTGTTGATGTACGTCGACTTCACTTTATGGTGTGCTCCTCTTGTATAAAAACAATAAGCTTCTAATAATTAATCAAAATAAAATCCTTATCGCTGCGAGCTCCTACAGGTAACCAGAGGAATAGGATGACAAAAATATTAATAAGGGACGTGTAAAAAACTTATGGAGCTTATATACTAATTGAGAGTATATTACATATATAAACAAACTAAACTAAATATGGAAAATGAAACGCAAAAATAAAATGTACAAAATATTCTTTTTGTAGACGGATAGAAACGAACGGCTGTCTAATGTGCTTTCTAAAGGATCCGAACGAAAGCGATAGTGATCTTAATACAATGATTGGCTTAAGCGATTCTGAACCCAGAAAACGTTTGAATCACGTCTGCCATGATGGATTGTCATTCATGTTCTAAATTTATTCGCATATGTCTTTATTTATTCTTATGTATGAAATTCTCTAAAGTTGCCGTACTCCTCTGAAAAGGCTTGACCGATTCCCATGAAATTTTGTGAGCATATTGAGTAGATCTGAGAGTCAGCCAAAATTTTAATACAGCTTAGTGATAAGGGTTGTCCGTTGACATTTATTTTAAGTTTTAGATATTTTTTTATTATGTCGAATTAAAACATACCTAAGCTATTATCAAACCCTATTTTTTTAGTAATTTTATGTCAAAACAACGTTTGCCGGGTCCAGCTAGTAATATAATAAAAATTTAGTTGGTAACTGTAGATATTCCACCGTTATCATACGTGTAGCAGGCTTGACAGTGGCTTCGATCCCCATGTACGGTGAAAAATTATGCTAAAACATAAACGTAATGTATACATTGATAAAAGTCAAATACGTCAAAACTCTAAATCGATTCGTGAGATGTGTTTCAGAATTTAAAATAAAGACCTCCAAACTTCCTTCACATTCTTGCCAAAGACATTTCGACTGGTTTAATCAGTTTACAATAAACGAAGTGTTCTAACTCTTTAAGATTGTATTCGATTCTAATTATTATTTATGGTTTGGTGTTGGATATATTCAATGGATTAATACGTACTAACTATGCTAAGAAAGGTGGGTTGTCTGGAAGAGATCGCTTATCAGCGATGATGTCGCTCGTTGCCCTTATATGTGTTAACATCCATTAACATCTTCTACTTCTACTGTTTAAGCGCAATAAAGTGTAAATAAACAATGAAGATTAAAAATCTAAACCCGTTCTTTGTTTCTATAAACAATACAGTTTCTTCACCTTACATCATCATAGAATGAAGCTAGTCGTAGTCGTGTTACGCGAAGAGAGGACAAGAAACAAATACCATCAAAATGTATTAGATATATATTTCCAACTGGGCAGCAGGGGATGCTCTTGCCTCCAACCACACTAAGTGCAATTTTAACTTAGACACGACACTTAGCCACAATGCACACGCTACATACGTTTTATACAAGTCTAGTTTCTAAGTGGACTCCCGACGAGCAAAATGGGTTGATAACCTATGTATTGAACCTTCACAATTATAGACAGATTTCGCAATTTCTTCACAATTTCGATTCATCATGAAATTATTACAAAAAAAAATTGTAATTCCTAAAAAAAAACATCATTTTAACATTTTTAAAAACTTTATACGTGTGTTTTGTTTTATTTACGTTACTTCTATTAGTTAGGTTAATATTAAGAATATTTTGTGTTTAACTATAATTATGATTTAACATGTTTTATATTCAATCAATTATAATTAAGCTTTCAACTTTATGATATACGTGTAGATAATTAGTTGTAGGTACAAAAGGTTGAGTAGAACAGTAAACCCAGGGCCCTCTAAATGTTTTCTTGTAGGTCCATCCGAGTTGGGATACTAACTACCCCGACTCTGAAAAGCAGAGATGTCAAACACTGCTCCTTTAAGACCAAGGAAATATAATTCTATCTCAGAAAAAATGGACATGGACATGGACACTTACCTCGAAATCCAGATTGATTTAAAAACATCCAACAATCACTCAAGCATGTTTAAGTAACGTTAATACCAAATTATTTATTTGAATATGAATATTGATTTTATTACGATACTAGATGTAATTTATTTAGGTCAACTTACAAATAGAGTATGATAATTAAAATAGATAAAACAATGAGTGAACTTTGATTGAACAAAGTCATTAGACCCTAAAAATCCTAATCCTATGAATCGGTAATAGACTTGTCATCCCTTCAAAGTGCTTTTGATGAAGTTTTAAAATTAATATTGTTGACCGAAATGATTAAAACCCTTACATGTACTCCCACAGTAATCTATAAATAGTTGGTACGGTTTTTTTACGGACGCGTGAATTATATAAAAATTAAATACATATAATTTATTTTTTAAACTACCCTGTCTGTACACGGACAGCTCGAGCGGTCGTACGTCGACCCAGCCTAAGCAGTGCATGATAAAATTCCATCGTGCAGTCGAGCTGTCGCGAGGCATACACCGACTGCTCGAGCAGTCGACTGCTCAAAACTTTAAAACACTATATTTTTCTGAAACCATATATTGACGAATAATATGCTTATCGCAACAAAAATCTTTACATATTATTACACGTTGTAATTTAGTGAATATATTAGTATAAATAGCTTAGGTTAAATTTAGTTGAAATATATTATTTTAATTGCCAAAACCCATAAAAACTGATTTTTATATTTTTTTATTTAATTCTTAACATTTGCTGATAATACGTCTGCGGTAGAAGTTCAAGTGCTCGAGCAGTCAACAACCGAAGCAGTCGACGCCGATCGCTCAAGCTGTCCGTGTACGTCTCTCAGCCGTTAACTGCTCGAGCAGTCTGTTTACGGCCAGGCTTAAAGTGGTCGGCCGGTATATGTGATGGGTCCCTATAGTCACACCGTCGTGAAACTTCTGCTTAATTGCCAGTCTGTCCTCTGCATCACAAGTGTTGCAGTAATCGGACAAATCATATCATATAACATTTGCATAAAAAATTAAACTAATTAATTGTATAATTAAATCGTAGGGTTTCGATAATAATTGCAAGTGTAGGTGTAATATTTCAAAAAACTCTTGAGGATTTTTTATAAAGACATCAGATATATTGAAGTTCAGCCCTTTCAGCCCGTTCGAGGCTTTCATCTTGATTGCAACATGCGATATCGTAAATTTGCAGCCTAACTCGATGGTACTAGCAGTTAACAGTATTGAAGTATAAACAAATTGAAATGTTGGTCATTTTACATTGTATCGGGATTCTGCGATTTAAGGGCTACAAAAAATGTCGGAATTTATTTCAGTTTATTTTAACGGTCAGTCCTACCAAGATCATAAAAAAATTGGTAACACATTTGAACGTCAATAAAAACTAATATTGTATAAGGTAGTATAGTTATATAGTTATTTATTTATTTAGTTATAGTATAGACTAGAGTCCTAATGCTCCACATTGCGGCAGAGGGCAGATACAATACTTCTCTATTCCTGCCTGATCTATTTCGCTATAGTTGAAAATCTTGCCATAGCCAAACACATTAGCGCGGCCCGGATTGAACGGTCACCTTCAAAACAACACTATTTTTCTACGATCATCACATTTATCCTATTATAGTTTCCATTTTTATATAAAAAAAATGATTAAACCTGAACCTCCCGTTCCTCGTTAAAACTACAAATATATATACAGATGTATATATTGTTAGCGTTAGGTATGCGTGCTTTGTGAGAATTCAAATTTTCCAATATAAATGTTTTGTTTTTTTTTCTATTGCGACAGTAATTACCATAATTAAGCGAATGTTTATTTTATATAATTATATCTGTTTCACATAGAATCAAATCAGCTATCACTTACATAGGTCAAAAGTTTTTAACACTACGAGTGTTAAAACCAGTCTGAGAAGATACAATCACAGTTGGTTAACAATCATTTTTAAGCGTCATCACTGTCTCATCTCCTCATCTCAGCATTTAGAGATTAATTCCCAAGTTTTTTAAACGTTTAATTGTCTTTTTCACACATAATCTGACTAACAATAGCTATTATTGTTTACTTTTAGTAAACATTTTTTTATTTTATTTTATTTTTTATTTCTTAAACCTATACAGCTTACACAACAAAAATAGATCAAAAACAAAGCCAGAACAAGGTCAAAACATACAATCGAAAATAGAATCCAAGATCAGAAAAAAATAATACAACAAAAAAAAACACGAACAGAAAAAATAAATAAAAATATATGTATACATATAAGCAAGTGAATGTTTTTATTAATTTAACATACAATTGGGTACTCCAAAACGGACTTGACTATCCCGGGACCCTTAGTTCGGTATTCGGACATGGTTACTTACGCGATCAATTTTTAATGTTCAAACTTTTTTCTATTAAGTAAGGTAAGTAAAGTAAGAACTCGTGAGACTTCGTCGGCAGTTTTTTATAATTGGTCCACGTATGATTCAAATATCCATAGATGATAAATATATCTACTAAACAGTAAAAAAACAACTTTTTTCAAATTAAGTAAGCTGTTTATAGAAGTGTAAGCATATAAATATTTATACAGCTGACCCGGTAAACGTTGTTTTCCATGAAAATAAAATTGAGTTTTTGAATGCTGTATCATCTATATCTATACTAATAATAAGACAGTAAAAATCGAAAATCTGTACATTAAATATTTTTCCAAAAAACTGAAAGGAGGCAATTTAAGAAGAGTCATAGAAACCAAAAAAACAATTTTTGGAATTCTTGTCTGTCTGTCTGTCTGGTACGTTATAACTTGAAAACTACTGAACGGATTTGTCAGTTTTTCTTTCACAGTTGGATTACATATAGTTGGGAGCGTTGTCAAAAGTTTATTTTGTCAAAATCGGTTAAGAAAAAGAGAAGTTATGGTCAATTGAAAATTTACTTCAACCACTGCTTCAAAATTTTTAAACACTTATATTGATTGATTAGTTATATATTGTTAAATATGTTCTTATATAAGTTAATCATAATATTAAAACTTATGAGAGTGTTGAACAATGTGCTCGATAGATGGCGTTGATAAAATTCGTAGATTTATTTTATTTTGTTATTTCTTAAACCTTAAGCTTATCAAAAACAGTTTACACAATAAAAATAGATTAAAAATAAAGCCAAAATAAGGTTAAAATATGGAACCGGAAATAGAATATAAGATCAGAAAAAAAAAAACAAAACCGCGTTCAAATCCGTTCAGTAGTTTTGAAGTTATAACGTACCAGACAGACAGTCAAGAACTCCAAAAATTGGTTTTTTGGTTTCTATGACTCTTCTTTAATTGCCTCCTTTCAGTTTTTTGGAAAAATATTTAATGTACAGATTTTTGATTTTTCTGTCTTATTATTAGTATAGATTAGTTATATATTGTTTAATATGTTCTAATATAAGTTAATCTTAATATTAAAACTTATGAGAGGTAACAAAAATAACAAATAACGCAGTGCGCGCGGGCGCGGTTGAAGTGTTGACCAATGTGCTCGATAGATGGCGTTGATAAAATTCGTCATCAACCTAGATTTATTATATTTTTTTATTTCTTAAACCTATACAGCTTATCAAAAACAGTTTACACAATAAAAATAGAATAATAATAAAGCCAAAATAAGGTTAAAATATAGAACCGGAAATAGAATCTAAGTACAGAAAAAAGAATAACAAAATAAAACACGAACAGAGAAAAATAAATAAAAATATATATACACATGAACAACTGGAACTATGTGAAGTACGAACATTTTAGTGTGTCTGTGTGTATCAGTGTGTGCAATGATGTTGCTGTGTGAGTGAGTGTGCGAGGTTGAGTCTTAGTTTTTTTTTAAAAGAATTTTACTTAGGCCAAATATATCCATCACGGTATTAAGATGCTCCATTGTGTAATGACTACCATGCAGTTCAAACTTTCATTAACGTTTTACCCTATGATTATTTTGAGTGAACACTACCCATACAAACAAGTAAAAGGAAACGAGTGAAGAGACGTTTATCGTTTGTCCGCATCCATTTTTCCACCTACATCCTTAACGTTAATGAGGTTTACCTATTATTATTTGGTCAAGCTAATAACCTCACAAGTACGTATAACTTCGTAAGAATTTTCTTTCAACTCTTAACCGCTGAGGAGGTTTACCTTCCATCATCAGCTCATCCACATAAGAAGATGACTATCAGAATATAAAATTGTCAGGAAAATAATTGCCTGTAAGTTAATTTTAAAGTTGCGATTTCCCTGAATCATCGGATCCTGACTACGGGACCAACTTGAAAGTACCCCCTACTGAACAAAAAAATAGTCATAATGCCTCATTTTTTATCTTATTAAAATACATCTTTGTAAAAAAGAAACGTTTTTCAACATTGGGCTATTCGATGGCTAAGAAGCAACAAAGTTTTTATATGAAGCCGACTTAGAAACGCTTTAACTTATGACAAGAGACAGATGACAGATGACAGGAGACAAATGTCATATGACAGAAGAAAGATGACAAGAGACAGATGACAGCAGATAATTGACAGCTGACAGGAGACAGATGACAGCAGACAAATGAAAGATGACAGGAGACAGATGACAGATGACAGGAGACAAATAACAGATGACAGGAGACAAATGACAGATGACAAGAGACAAATGACAGATGACAGGAGACATGACAGATGACAAAAGACAGATGTCAGATGACAGGAGACATGACAGATGACAGATGTCAGATGACAGCCGACAGGAGACAAATGACAGCCGACAGGAGACAGCTAACAGAAGACATATGACAGATGACAGGAGACAAATGACAGCCAACAGGAGACAGGTGACAGATGACAGCAGACAGGTGACAGATGACAGGAGACAGATGACAGGAGACAAATGACAACCAACAGGAGACAGATGACAGCCAACAGGAGACAGATGACAGCCAACAGGAGACAGATGACAGCCAACAGGAGACAGATGACAGATGAAAAATGACAGGAGACAGATGACAGGAGACAAATGACAGCCAACAGGAGACAGATGACAGATGACATATGTCAGGAGACAGATGACAGATGACAGAAGACAAAAGACAGGAGACAAATGACAGCCGACATAAGACAAATGACAGCCAACAGGAGACAGATGACTGGAGACAGATGACTGGAGACAAATGACAGATGACATGAGACAAATGACAGTCAACAGGAGACAGATGACAGATGAAAAAAATGACAGGAGACAGATGACAGGAGACAAATGACAGCCAACAGGAGACAGATGACAGATGACTTATGTCAGGAGACAGATGACAGGAGACAGATGACAGGAGACAAATGACAGCCAACAGGAGACAGATGACAGATGACTTATGTCAGGAGACAGATGACAGATGACAGGAGACAAATGACAGCCGACATGAGACAAATGACAGTCAACAGACTTATGTCAGGAGACAGATGACAGGAGACAGAAGACAAATGACAGGAGACAGATGACAGGAGACAAATGACAGCAAACAGATGACAGATGACAGATGACAGATGACAGATGACAGATGACAGATGACAGATGACAGATGACAGATGACAGATGACAGATGACAGATGACAGATGACAGATGACAGATGACAGATGACAGATGACAGATGACAGATGACAGATGACAGATGACAGATGACAGATGACAGATGACAGATGACAGATGACAGATGACAGATGACAGATGACAGATGACAGATGACAGATGACAGATGACAGATGACAGATGACAGATGACAGATGACAGATGACAGATGACAGATGACAGATGACAGATGACAGATGACAGATGACAGATGACAGATGACAGATGACAGATGACAGATGACAGATGACAGATGACAGATGACAGATGACAGATGACAGATGACAGATGACAGATGACAGATGACAGATGACAGATGACAGATGACAGATGACAGATGACAGATGACAGATGACAGATGACAGATGACAGATGACAGATGACAGATGACAGATGACAGATGACAGATGACAGATGACAGATGACAGGTGACAGGTGACAGGTGACAGGTGACAGGTGACAGGTGACAGGTGACAGGTGACAGGTGACAGGTGACAGGTGACAGGTGACAGGTGACAGGTGACAGGTGACAGGTGACAGGTGACAGGTGACAGGTGACAGGTGACAGGTGACAGGTGACAGGTGACAGGTGACAGGTGACAGGTGACAGGTGACAGGTGACAGGTGACAGGTGACAGATGACAGATGACAGATAATGATTAAAGATGTCAGATGACAGATGACAGATGACAGATGACAGATGACAGATGACAGATGACAGATGACAGATGACAGATGACAGATGACAGATGACAGATGACAGATGACAGATGACAGATGACAGATGACAGATGACAGATGACAGATGACAGATGACAGATGACAGATGACAGATGACAGATGACAGATGACAGATGACAGATGACAGATGACAGATGACAGATGACAGATGACAGATGACAGATGACAGATGACAGATGACAGATGACAGATGACAGATGACAGATGACAGATGACAGATGACAGATGACAGATGACAGATGACAGATGACAGATGACAGATGACAGATGACAGATGACAGATGACAGATGACAGATGACAGATGACAGATGACAGATGACAGATGACAGATGACAGATGACAGATGACAGATGACAGATGACAGAACGGATTTGAACGCGGTTTTAACAGTTGGATTGCATAAAATTGGGAGCGTTGTCAAAAGTTTATTTGGTCAAAATCCGTTAAGGGAAAAAGAAGTTATGGTCAATTGAAAATTTACTTCAACCACTGCTTCAAATTTCTTAAACACTTATATTGATTGATTAGTTATATATTGTTAAATATGTTCTAATATAAGTTAATCTTAATATTAAAACTTATGAGAGGTAACAAAAATAACAAATAACGCAGTGCGCGGGCGCGGTTGAATTGTTGAACAATGTGCTCGATAGATGGCGTTGCTAAAATTCGTCATCAACCTAGATTTATTTTATTTTTTTATTTCTTAAACCTATACAGCTTATTAAAAAAAGTTTACACAATAAAAAAAAAGCCAAAGTATGGTTAAACATAGAACTGAAAATAGAATCTAAGATCAGAATAAACAATAACAAAAAAAACACGAACAGAAAAAAATAAATAAATATATATATATATATATACACATGAACAAGTGGAACTATGTGTAGTACGAACATTTTAGGGTGTGAGTGTGTATCAGTGTGTGCAATGGTGTTGCTGTGTGAGTGAGTGTGCGAGGTTGAGTCTTAGTTTTTTTTAAAGAACTTCTACTTATGCCAAATACTTAGTCTTGCTATAATATTGTTATAAAGAAAAGCACGATTTTTTTTTTATACGTAACATTTATTCCTTTCATAGTGAGTTAGTTTAATACATCAATATATAACTATTAAAAATATACAATGTTTATTCGAAGTGGTCTCCATTGGCTGCAATACAGTCTTTTAAACGTTGAGGCCAGTTATCAATAGCAGCACGAACTCTTTCTAGAGGAAAATTCTTCACTGCCAACCGAATGGATCGTTTTAGGGACTCCAAATTATCATGGCGTTTAGAGCAAGCCTTACTCTCTAAAACTGACCATAAATCATAATCCAATGGATTTAGGTCAGGACTTGACGACGGCCAGTTTTCAGTGCTGATAAAGTCCGGAACGTTAGTTTTCAACCAAGATTGGGTGGATCGAGCTCTATGACCCGGTGCCGAGTCTTGTTGAAAGCACCATTCTTTGTTATTGAACATGGTGATAGTTAAAGGCTTAACTACCGTCTCAAGAATGGTATTTTGATAAACTTGTGCCGACGTTTTAATACCTTTTTCACAAAAATATGGCTCAGTCACCCCTTCATAGCTAACACCCCACCAAACCATCACTGAAGTGGGATAATGCCCACGTTGTACTCTGTTTACTAATTGCGAAGCTTCTTTAGAGCTTCCAGCATAAATACGGTCATTTTGTTTATTAAAATACTGCTCAATTGTAAAAATTTTCTCATCCGTAAACAAAATTTTTTTGTGACCTCCCTTTGCGTACCGCTTAAGTAGTTGTTTGGATTTTACCACCCTATTCTTCTTTAAATTATCAGTTAAGAAGTGACCAGTACGTCTCTTATAGGCTGCAAGTCCTAAGTCATCTTTTAATATACGCGACATGGTTCTAGGAGCTATCTTCATCTCCCGAGATAAAATCTTTTGCTTACGGACAGGATTTCTTCGAATTCTTTCCCTAACTGCTTTAATCACCTTTTTCACACGAACGGTACGTGGACGGCCAGATCTTTTTCTGTCACAAACAGAGGAGGTATCATTGTACCTATCAATAGCCCGGTAAACAAACATTTGACTAATACCAAGCGGGTGGAGGGTTTTAAAAATTGCACTTTTCTCCATACCTACTTTATGTAAGGCAATCACAGCGATTCGGTTCTCTTTATCACCCCACTCCATTTTAATATAACAAAATATTTAACAATATAATGGCGCGAAAATAAGAAAACACATCAAGCAATCATATAAAAATGACAGATTCCAAATTCAAACGTAATATTTTCTTTTTTTGAATAGTAACAGTATTTATGGCCAGACTAAGTATATCCAATATATCGCGGTTTTAAGATGCTCCATTGTGTTATGACTACCATGCAGTTCAAACTTTCATTATAGGGTTTTACCCTATGATTATTTTGAGTGAACACTACCTATACAAACAAGTAAAAGGAAACGAGTGAAGAGACGTTTGTCATTTGTCCGCCTCCATTTTTCCACCTACATCCTTAATGTAATGAGGTTTACATTTTATTATTTGGTCAAACTAATAACCTCACAAGTACGTATAACTTCGTAAGAATTTTCTTTCAACTCTTAACCGCTGAGGAGGTTTACCTTCCATCATCAGCTCATCCACATAAGAAGATGACTATCAGAATATAAAATTTGCAGAAAAGTAATTGCCTGTAAGTTAATTTGAATGTTGCCCTCGATTTCCCTGAATCTTCCGATCCTGTAAAGCTACATCATCCCTGAGTAACACATAATTATATATAACTCCAATTGTAACAAGTTTTAGCCCCTGAAACAAAGCCCTGTCGAGATCATTAAGAAACGCTATATTGTTAACCAAATCACACGTGGGCGAAGCCGCGGGCGGAAAGCTAGTCATAAATAAATACAAATTTTTATTGCCCATAAGATTCGACGGTGTGAAAAGTTTGATGATTCTCAAACTGCCCTTTATGCACATAATTAAAAACCGTTTCGGGAGAATTTAGAACTAAACACCGCCATACAAGAATATTTAACCATATGGTTCTGTTATTGTAAATGATAAAAAAATGATCACAATTAATATTCTCTTTTTTCCCACTCCCCACCACGAATTGTTCTTACGAAAGTTGAATTGATACCCCGGGGCACAATTTGGATGCAAGGAAACTTCGCAATAGCTATTATTTCTTGTCGGAAAGTAAATGAATTTATGAGTTACAATGAATTGAATGTTTTAACATCGGTGTGAAATACCTTCTTCCTACTCTCATTTGTGAATGCATGGGAATGAGTCGCCCTAAATGACTTGGAACCCGTTCCTCTATATAGGAAAATTATTGACACAAATGATCGCTGATACAATTCTGTGTGGAAAAGATTTAAATTAAATAAATGTACTCTTTTTGTAATTATTGGTTGGGTGAGCCCCAACCAATAATTACAAAAACGACGAGACACTTCTAATTTAGATTGAAATATAAGTGACGAAAAATATTATATACGAAACTCATTTCCCTATACAGGATGGAATTGCATTGAAATTTCATGGCGGAAACGACTTAGTCATATCCTGAATTTGCTGGACATTTGTCATTTTAAAACTTCACGAACTAAATCTGTAAAACTCTGGCCAATCAGTAGGCCAGAGTTTCGTCTTTACAGCGTGATTAATATAATACCCATAACGCGAGGTCTGTACTGGCACAAAGCATCTAAAGATCTCGCAAAAGTTGTAGATTACTGTTATTTATATGATGAGAGGGGCTGTGTTGGCCAAACAGTTCAACCGTGAGGTCGGGATATTGATCCCGGAGCGCACGGTATTAATACTTTTATACGGTAAAGGCAAATATTGTGAGGAAACCATGCGTCAAGCACATGAGGCTAACCAACCATCTAGATTCGTTCAATTTTTATAATGATACGGTTGTAAATTATTCGCATAAGAGTTAAGTTTTGGCATCAATATCGGAAATGCCCGCGCGATACTCGATTCGATGTTATATTAAAAAAATCTAATAAGAAATGTTCTATAATATCTACATTTGTTTTGCATTAAGACTATAAATATTGGTTTTATATGTGCGAAAAGCAACACATTAATTGCATAAGTAAATATATTTGGTTTGTTTTAAAATCATATTACTGTATTGTTGTATTTGATTAGTCGCTACGTAATTATTTAATAGTTTAAAACATTTTAAAGGATTTAAAAGTGCGTTTATTGTATTGACCAATCAGAGCAGGGTTTAATCGCGACGCCATCTTGTTGTGGTGACAGTGTTCGGAATTCCAAAGCCAATCTTTGGGCAATCTGGCAAATAAATTGACAGTGTGACCGGTGCCCTGAACTTGCTGCTCTTGATAATTGTGTACTGGATTTCTATTGTAATATCCTCGGTTTTGTGCATATAACACATATCATGATGTCCACTAAGCCCGTTGAGAATTATGCTTCTCCGCCGAGATATATTTTAAATAGTTATTAGTTCAATCAGTTCAATCAAACATATAAAAAACCGGGAAAAAACATCAGCACATATCAAATATTGAAACTTGAAGATTTTATTAACTCGGTAAAAAATCCGAAGCCTCAAAAATCCGCCCACTGGGCCAACTTTATACAACCGATAATAATTTTGAGCACGTTACAAAAATCTACATTTAACAGCCCCATGATATTCTTACTACGTGTAGCTTTAAAAATTTTCTCCACATAAATAAGATAAAAGAGAGGTGAAATTATTCATGTCTTATGAATTCCAGTCACGGTGTAAAATTTCACAAATATATTAAATATTTGAAACACATATAACAGTATACATACCTCACTGATGGGATGCATCCTGTTGTGAAATAGGATACATTTTCATTAATAGTACGTACATCTATCTTTATCCCGAACAGACATCCTCTGCCCCATCGATGGGACATAAGATCTTACGTCAAGTCAGGTTACATTTATCTAAAAACAGTAGGTATTTTTAATTGTTCAAACATGTATGGGTTATAATAATACATACTACTTACTAGCTAGTATTCATAAGATATTAACTTAGCATAGTAATATAATCAAACTCAAAGAGAAAACCAGATTAACAACAATAAGAAAAAAGACTAATACTATAGATATAAAATATCGAATAAACCAATTAAAGTGGAAATGGGCTGGCCACATGATAAGATGTAATACAGAGAAATGAACTCATGAGGTGACAGAATGGTGTCCTAGATATAAGAAAAGAAATAAAGGCAGACAATATCGAAGATAGGAAGGTGACATTAAAAAGGTAGCAGGAGTAACTTGGATGACGAAAGCAAGAGAGAGAGCTTTATGGAGAACACTTGGGGAGGCCTATGCTGGAAATCAAGACAATCTGGAAACCGGTGTGTAATCTAAAAAAATATCATATATATTATATATATATATATAAGTTCTTATGTAACTAGTACTAAATGATTGTAAATAAAGGCTATTATTATTATTCATAAGATATTAACTTAGCATAATAATAGCATCTTAAATCTCAAACAACAAACACAAAAGAAATACGGACGGGTAAAAATACCATCTATAAATTGTCCTAAACAATGACTTACTAGGTCGTAAGTTCAAAGTTCTGAAATCGGCTGGGCCATTACATTCAGTATTCGCAGCACGGCGCTTTTTCGTTAATCTGTTATTTTATTTGACATTGCAATCGTGATAATTTCCAGTATTGCAACGATCACATTCAATTGGCATTATATAATTGCTAGTAATCTAAAAAATATTAGATAGTCGGTATAATAAGAAAACGCAGTGAAATCATTCATTTTCATAATCATTACATTTTTATTTTCTTGATACGTCTTAATTTTATCAAAATCATGGAAATTCATGCTTTAAAATTCCAATCCCATTTTGTTCTTGCTTGTTTATGCTGTTGTGAAAAAAGATGACTTTTTCGTAATGTATTTCCGACTTATTACAGCGCCATCTAGGATAAAAATATTTCCAATAGTGGTGCCATCTCTAGCGTTAAACTGTAATCTATTTTTTTGTAAATATCTTCTCTCATTTAAATTAAAACAGGAACAAATGAATTAATAAACCTCAGCTTCATATCAAAATATAAAATAACCTTCAGCTTCCTTCGAAATTGTTAACCATATTACTATTAAAAGTATAACCTTGCAAAATGAAAAACATTTTGTTCACTAATCATTTATTATACACTTAACTACAATACACCTTCAAGGATATATAAAATCGTCAGCTAAGCTATATAAAGGATCGCTAAGATTCAGAATCAAAATTTAAGGGCACCGTATGTCAACATAGATCTTCTTCACACACGAGTCTTAAGCTACAGCCTCATGGATGCCGCTCGACTTCCAGCTATAAATCTGGTCACGTGGTCACTATCCGCGACCCAATTTTATGAGGCTGCGACTTTTTCGTCGCTGGAAACGAGCGTCGAGCGGCACCCGTGTGGCCGTACCTTATCTTTGAATCTAACTAACAGATTCAAAACTTATAATCTCCGTAAACTAATCTGTCAAACTATAATTTCATGACAGATTGTCCGGTTCGCGCTCTTAACATTAATATTGGCATAACAAATTTGTTAATTAAATAAAATTTCAGTTCCGATCCGGCAGGTCTATTGATTTATGTCTTAAAACATAATCTAAATACTGGGCATGCTTGTAATCTATGACAAAATTAATTACTAATCAATTCACTTGATTAGCTATGTTGCTTTAACAAACACAGTATTAACAAACGCAGTGAACATAAGAATAGTTAAAGATAAGACTGCTGTACTTCATTTAAGTGGCTTAAATTTCCACACACATAATAAACAACACAATAAATACTTTTACGGTTGATAAGAGATAGAAAATGTATAACTGTAGCGTTTAAATAATGTGTTTTATTAATTGACCCCAATCAGTCACGATTAAATCAGGTGATTTGACCACACGTTAATACTGAGACTCGATTCAGCTCAAACGAAAAGGATCAGATATATTGGTCTTAAACATCAACTTGACTAGTTATACAAGAAATTTGTTGACGTTCAAACACGAAAATATATAATTGTGCGACAAGTTTAAAGCTGTTTAAATGGTGAATCCCACTGATGAATAATATTTTAAAAGAAATAATAATGATACAATTAAGATAACATTAAATGTTCTCATAAATTGATAAGTGTTATGAAGTATACACTGGCTTTTGAACACCTCTACCGAAAATTGTATCCACTAGTTATAATGTTACACAAATTGAATTTCAATCAAACGATTGATAAAAAGATGATTTATTTTTAAAAAAAAATCTAATAACCAAAACACATTTCATTTCGGTAGCGGTGGTGTTATAAAATTTAAAAGACAATCACTTATATCAAATTAGATTAATAAATCAACAATCACATATATCTATAACGTTTAAAAATGGTTTTAAATCACATGGATTAAATACTTTAAGTGTGCGTTAAAAGTTAAAATTTAAGACATAAAGATAGAAGCGTCTCACTATACAAAAGGAATGGTAGATGAAAATTTACACGCATATAATAGAAAATATCGAACTATGCCAAAACATTAAAGTGTTGACCAGAGATTCATTGTTGAAAATCCATAAAAAAAAAACAAATGTAAAACACCAATTGAACGAAAATAAAAACTACTTCATGGAAGTGTAATTGTATGACTGTTATAACTACGGATGACAGCCTTAAATACGATAAAATATAAATCAGTCCACAACTACGGGAATGATACAACACTACAACTAAAAAATAATCATGAGGTATTTAAATAATATGCATTGAACGTACTACATAGAAATAATTAAAAACAAAATTACATACAAACAAAGTCAGCGAGGGACAAGTAACGTCCTGTTATTGAATAGCTCTGTTCCGATAAAAGGCCGCAATGCAAATATTTAGATTGAAGCTTTTTTTAAATTCATAATAAACTAAGCTTTACCGTGTTTAATAAATTTCATTCGCATTATAATTACCTATAATAGTGTTAGTAATGTTCGCATTTAATATGCAAGGATTTAAAACTTCACGATGTAATTTTTAAATAAATAAAAGATAGTGTTGTGTTAGGGAAGCGTTAAGCAATATTGTTTACTTATAATTATTTGAACACTTCTTTAGCCTTATCGATTGTATCATTTATCTGTCAATACAATAAAATATGAAACTACTATCGGTTAGTCAAGAGAGAAAATATACGTCAAAAACAGGTTGTTTTTCATACTTGGCACTAATAACATAGTATTTAACTAGAAATTTAGTAAAAAGTTCTACACATGACCACTGTGTAAAATACAAACTTTGCTTTTTTCTCTTACCAGTCTGTTAGTATATATATATAATCGTGTATATTTTGATGACATTTCATTTTAATGTGTATATAATAGGTTTTGAGATTATACATAGTCTTCTTGGTGTCTGTCAAATAATATACTAAAAGAAAATTTACTTTGTAAACGGCTTCCTTAATAGTAAACAGCACGCGCTGAGCCCTGACGAAATCTTCGAAAGCTCCGAAAAACATATCGATCGACGGGAGAAATCGATTTTCTCACAGAACACCTGAAACGATCGAGATTTTTTTTAAATTTTTTTTTGGGTTTAAAATATTCAAAGCACATACATTATTTGGTTCATTATAGTTTGTGTGATATCAAATTTTAAAAAGGATTACCGTTGGATGAGCAGACTTAAAGACTCTGTCAACTTCCGTTATATTTCTAAATACATTTATTTATATAATATAATTTAAGTTGAAACATAAACTAAACATCCACCAAAGCATCAAACAAATTTCACACATAGACAAATATTAACAAAATTTCATTCAAAATCACATTTTCAATCATCAAAACATTTTGTATGGTTTGCAGATTAAAAATATATACATAACTCACCTTAAAGGACTGAGGTATTTCCTCAATGGCTCTATGTATCAATGTACCATTTACATAAAGGCAATTGGCCGCTTCGTCCTCAGGCACTGTAAGTGTCTGGTAAGAAAAACTTGCCTCCCTTTCCATTCTCTTCAACAATTCTTTCGCTTCCTTGCTTGCTCCAACGCATAAAATATCTGGCCCGGCGACTGTTATGTACTTCTTCAAATGCTGGGCACCTTTAGTAACCTGAAAATTACATAAAATAATTATTGTTTTTACCTGTTATATATGTATCGCCAGTTTAATACTTACATTTTCAAATCTTTAATTTAGTGGCAGGCATTAATAAATATTAAAGTATATGTATGTATTGTTTTAATATCTAAATATTCATTTAAAATAACAAATTCAAGACTGGCCTTGATAGGTGTACATGGGAACTCAGGAAAAGCATCTGCAACTGCACTAGCTCCAGCTTCATTACTAGTTTCACAAATACCAACAAAAAATTCACGTCCTGCAAACAGTATTACTAGGAGTTACAAATGTAAAAAAAATGAGTTAAAGTAATTTTTTAAAGGGACCTACAAATTATGTTTCCAAGAGATATTTTTAGACTGTATGAAAAATATAATAATTATTTGAGTAAATTATGTGCTGAAATACATTTTGAGTCAGCACATTTATTAATGAGCATAGTGAAAGTAAGTGTAATCAAAAAGAAACTACATCAAGATAAAAACACAGGAAATCTAGAACAAGCCAGTTTGTTTTGCCTTGTAATTTGGACTAGAAGAATTGTTTATTAAAAGTAATTTAGGGTTGATAGTCACTCTGCTTTATTTTAGAATCACTATTATGAAAATTAAATAATTTCCTATTTCATTGATTACTTATTAATTACCTGTGAACAAGACGTCAGATCCTAGGAGCTTAGCATCAGGGTCAGACAATTCAATTACTGTTTGGCCAAGGTCACTTTCGAGAGCTTGTTTTACACAATTTACCTTTAGAACATAAAATAGAAAAAGTATTCATTAATCTTCTATGTATAAAGATACTTTTAAACTAAAAAAAGATTGGAAAACGTAACTTACTAAATGTTCTTGTCCCGCTTTTGGTTTGAGAATCAAAGCTATCCCATTGCACACAACAGCAATGTCTTCCAGTAAAACAATCTCTGGGAATGACGAACCAGCTTCGACTTCAATTATTTCCAAATCTAATTCACTAAGTAGTCTTGTGTAGCAATCGTATTGGCGTCTTAAATCATTAATATCGGCCTGGTTTGGTCGCGGAGATGATTTACTAATGATAACATGGGTGTATTCATGCATTTCGAAATTCATTTTAAATTACTTAGTGGAGATGGATAAGAGATTTTTGTAATTATATATTAAACATAAATTCACTTTCATTTATTTATAACGATTATTTTCTTTCATTTATTAAATAACAAATAGCGTTGACCTGGCTTGTACGAAGAAATAATAATGTCTAATTAAATTGAAATAGATATAGCAACACTGTCATCTCTCGTTACGTATTATACAGACTATGAATCTACACTATGTATAAATTACAAAGGTAATATAGAAACACTTTATATGCGAATATTTGAAATATTAATCATTTCTTTAATGTAAATTGCTACAACGGAAATAAAATTGGCAGCAGCCTGTAACAGCAATCTAAAAATAAAGATACTTTATATACGTTTACGTTTTAACATGACATGATTTGATTTGTTAATAATCTATAAGATCGTCCAGATCTATATATTGCACCTGTGGGCCATGAAATAATATGTTTTCTGTAATAATTAAAACAATAATTGTCTGTGCTTAAGAGTACGTGGTCGAAGTAGGAAAATAAGTTGATTTTTTTGTTGTAATAATCATAATTTAATAATTGGTTGTTTTCCGTTATTATTGCAAATGTAAGTTTCAGAGCTTTATGGTCATATTTGATTGTCGAGAGCACTGACTTCATGAAGTGTATGTAATTAATAATTAATTGTTTAACTTAGTAATTAAATTAAAGTGTAATTGTAGCACAAAATGAGGCTGACATTGTGTACGATATTTTTGATTGTTACAATTCAAGGATCTTTTGCCCCTCCAGTAAGTCAAGATAAAGCAAAAGATGAAAGTGAAATCAAAGATGATTTGGTGAGTGGCTAAAAAATATAATCTCCTTCTCTTTTACTTAGGCTAATAATTTTATTACTTTACTCTGGCTGCTAAAGGTATTTTAGAAAACCATCAGTTGTCATCACAAGGTTCCGTCGCGTGTCTATTTTTCTTGTCTCAAAATAACAGAATATATAGCTACATTACTTGTATTGTAATCCATCATTATATAGAAAATGATTTGTATTATTCAAATAATGAGTCGCCACCGCCACAAAATACATGTATTTTTATTTCCTTTAAGCAAATTTTTACAAAGTATAATGTCCTTTTAAAATGGGCTTTTGTCTTTTTGCTTCACCTTATAGTCAAGTGTAAAGTTGTTTTATGAGGCATTCATATTTTGCAACAACAGGTTTGACTTTTAAATTTTTAATAAAATCTTTTGTCATAACTTGTGGCCAATCAAACCTGTAGAGTCTGAAATATTGACTAATGAGTAGATCAAGTTTTACTGATTACAAGTGTTCATTTTAAGTTTTAATCAGTAATTATAATAATTATGTTTCGTTTTATCAGGAAGATTATATGGAGTATCATCGTTATCTAAAAGAAGTGGTCGAAGCTCTTGAAAGCGATCCCGACTTTCGTGAACGACTAAAAAAGGCTGATGAAGAGGAGGTTAGGGTAAGTAGTTAAAGAAATGTTTGATGGCCTTTATGTTTGTCTATGCAAAAAAAAATTGTATAAAGTTATATTTTTTTTCTCAATATGGTAGTTGCCAATTACCATAAGCAATAAATTAAAGGCATACATACCAGTTTCCTGAAGTTATTTTATTTCTATGGGATGACTTGTCACAGACTTGTGGCTTAAATTGCATAGATTTTAACAGAGTACAGAATCACAATTTAGCTGCTGCTCATGCAGGTTGCATTCAGTACTTCAGTTTCCATTATTATTAAGCTAACATAGGTTTGGTTTAAAGCTTCAGCAGGCAGTTAGCCTAACTGTTTAAGTTAGTTATTAAGATATTTAAATAGATTTATTGCGAAAGTATATGTATTAACAAATTTCTCCTTTTTTAAAAACAAATAATTAATTGAGCAATTGTGATATGGGCAGACACTAATGTTGACAATACTTTCTAAGAATGCTATTAATTACTTTTTGTTTTATAAATCAAAGCTGAACTTATGTTAATAACCTACATAGACACTTGTTACTATTAAAAAATATTGGTAACCTATTACTACTTATTAATTTACTGTCACGAAAATGCTTGTAACTATTAGATTTTGTTGTATTTGCTAGCCTAGCATTACCATGTCTCTGCTACCTTAAAGAACAAGAAAGTTGTCTAGGATTGCAAAACAGGTTATGAAGCTTGCACAGTGTCTTTGGTTAGATTTTGCTATGCGTTACCATTCTGAATCAGTTTTTATAAATTAATAAAAGAGTTTGAATATGTTTCCCAGAAATTTATAAAGCTGAAATAGTATATGGTTTATATTTTGTGTGTTATGCTACGCGTTTAATATCTATACCTACCTGCTTTTAAGAGGAAAATATTGGAAAATACTTTCAACTATTCTAATTTTTTACATTTGTTTTAAACAGCATATTAGCGAAAGCCCATTGCGACTTTTATGTATTAAGTTTTAAGGTGTTTAGTGTTCTCTTCTTAAAAAAATGATAATAATTTTTTCAGACTGGCAAAATTGCGGAACATTTAGATTTTGTCCATCACAACGTGAGGACCAAACTAGACGAAATTAAACGCAGGGAGTTAGAACGCTTGCGCCATTTAGCTACGAAGGTATATTATTTCTTCAAAGTTGATTTGTAACCAATAGTGATGCAGACAAGCAGTAATTAGGGTTAGCCATATATAATTAGTAGAATTGAATGTGTATTTATGTCTACAGCAATTTGAAATTACCAACAATCTTGAACACGAAGGGAAAGTTCCAACGAGTGATCATTTAGATCATCACAATCCACATACATTCGAAATTGAAGATCTCAAGAAACTTATAAAGAAAACCACCGATGATCTAGAGGCTGCTGACAAGCAGAGAAAAGAACAGTTTAAGGTAATATACAAATATACATGTAATAAATAATAACAACAAATAGTTATTATTGATTTATAGATAGATATAAGTCTTAACACTATAGTAGCAAACTTGTCTATGATCCTTTCTTTACCAACAGGAAAACATAGAATGCTTAATATTATGAATATTGATTTTATAAAAGATGTATCGGGTACAGGATTATGAATCTAGGAACAAACAACAGGGATTTTTTCTAACACTAATTTGAAGAATTTAGTTTTTTTTTAAAAAATAAACAAAAATGTTTGCAGCCTCATTTTAAATTATCTCGTATACTTCCAAATATCATACTTATGTTTAACACAAAGAGCCTGCGATATGTGTTAACAAATTTTGCCAAACCCGCTCATGCTTTTCAAATTTGAATATATATATATATATTTATTGAACGATTCAGAACCATTATTTTTGCCTTAAACTATACGATATATTTAAATTTGAAATATATATATATATATATATATTTACTGTACGATTCAGAACCATTATTTTTGCCTTAAACTATACGATATATTATATTTTAATATATATATTTATTGCTTTAAATTGTAAGACTAATGATATGCACAGGTACACACAGTATTTGAGAATTTATTAATTCTCGTTTACATCATTCGTGAAGCAGAATTCCCTTGTAGGCTTTTAATTATATTGATAGAAGTTACTTGAGTTCTGAGGCCTTAAGGATTTTTTAAAAGTTTTTATATGTAAATTTCAGGAGTATGAAATGGAAAAGGAATTTGAGAAGCATCAGAAATTGGAGGGTATGGATGAAACACATAAGAAAGAGTACATGGACAAACTGAAGACTGAGGATGATGCTAAGAAACATCACAAACCGGTAAGATGGATACAGATGTATTTCATATACTTATCACTTTAACAAGTCTTTTTATTTATCATCTTCTCTTTCAATTATAGATGGTATTGTTTATTTGTTGTTAACACAATAATATGTTTGTTGCTGTATTTCAATAAAGTGAAGATAATTTTTTGTCGTTACATTTACTACGGTAACATGGTGTAGTATGTTAAAAAGTTAGTCGATTGAATAATACAAATTGTTATTAATATAAATAAAAACAGTATTCCTCAATTTTGATTCTATATTATACATAAAATACAACACACAATTTAAATAAAATTGGCCGTTATTACAATAATTAAAAAAATATTTAACAATATTATGCTACAAATTAAGTAAGAATGTAGTCAGCGTTATCATATCAATAACATGACCTCACGCTGATATTTTCCTCGTAATATTGCGTGTTTATTTGAATTTATAACAATAACAATTTGGATACGCTTAATAATTTAATAACACTCAATTTCACATTCGTTCGAGAAATATAATGTAACGTCGGATTATGTACGTGCGTTTAGATAAATTGATCTGTGTAATATACAAAGTACATTAAAAAAAATCATACGAATCCTTGTATGATTATTTTTTAATCTTTGATAATCCTATCAAAGATATGCGAAATTGTATAACATTATGTATGACTCAAACTCAAAATATCTTTATTCAATTAGTACTTTATAAAGACACTTTTTATTAAAAAAAAATACTTTATTAGATTATGTACGTGCGTTTAGATAAAGAAATTGATCTGTGTAATATACAAAGTACAATAAAAAAAAACATACAAGGATAATCAAAGATATGCGAAACTGTATGTATAACATTATGTATGACTCAAACTCAAAATATCTTTATTCAATTAGGCCTTTATAAAGACACTTTTGATTAAAAAAATTGACACTACCACCGTTTCCAAAGAAATATCTACCGAGAAGAACCGGCATGAAACTCGATATCAGCTCTTGTATAAAATATAAATTATTACTTACATGACCAATTCAAATCACTATAACATTTTTATTAGCTTTTGTATTAACGATCCCGGTGATTTCACCGGGTTACGTATTTACGTAACCGGGGAAAAGCCGAGTGCATACCGAGTAGGGTAAGATAATTTAAAAAAAATACTCAATACATACAAGGATAGTTAAATGCATTACTTTTTTTTTTTTTTACTATATACGACTTAATTGTCGTATATAGTAAAAAAGTCCATCTAATCATTTCTTATATCATTAAACATTTCCTCCAAAAAAACCCCATTTTAATTTTCCGATGGTGGTGTTGGTACAGTAAGCCATTTCACTTTTTTTTTTAATGAGTAAATACATTGACGATCAGATCCACCATCCGGGTTCCAAACAGCAATTAGAGGAAGTATGGGAGAAACAAGACAATATGGACCAACAATTTGACCCTAAAGCATTCTTCATGATGCACGGTGAGTTAATAATTTGTATGTTGTCTGTGACAGCTTCATCATCCAGTGACGAGAGGTCAATTGTTAGAATTGTGGAAAAACGAAAAGGTGGACAGAGATTTCGACCCCAAAGTGTTTTTCGTGATGCATGGTAAGCCATTGCGTGTCTATGCCTAGTGTATTTTATAACACGAATCGATATATATATATAGTTTTTCAAGTTTTAGTTTTTTTTATAGTTTTTAATTTAAAGTTGTTTTAAAACCGTCATTTATTATCTAGTGTAATCGTTTGCTTGCTCGAAATGTACAGTATTAATCTAGTTACATTAATAGACTCAAAAATGTAGAAAATAACTTTATTCACATAGGTAACTGTGGCACAAATTTTGAATCGTCAAAAAACTAAAAGTTATAAAAAAAATTGACTCTACGTTTATTGCCAGTTCCCATAACAAGGGCGTAGAACGAGTGGAACTGGCAAGAACTCTCCGCTACTATTATGAAAGTTTTTCGAAAAAAATATTATGAATAAGATATATGTTTTGTCCTTATCGATAAATAGAGGGTTAATGACATATGAGATAGATTTATAACAAGTTTTTAAAATACACTAAGCATAGTTGATATTGTGTTAATTCATTTTAGATTGTCATTTGCACGCATTTGGTATTTACTGTGGCATGTTTGGATTTTACTTTTGTAGTTAATTCATTTTTTATTAAATTGCAAACATATTCATATTTAATTTTATACAAACTCAAACTCAAAATATCTTTATTCAAGTAGGTCTTTATAAAGGCACTTTTGAATCGTCAATTTTTACACTACCACCGGTTCGGAAGGCAGTCGTCTGCCGAGAAGAACCGGCAAGAAACTCAACTATCGAGTTCTTTTAAAATAAACAATTAATACAAAATTGTGCTACTGACAATTAAAATAACAAAGCATTGTAAGGCTACTCAAGAATTGAACTGTCCCGATGCTGAGCCAATTGCCGACACATTAAACATCTTTGTCCTCTAAATACAATTGTATGAATCAAACATTTATGCTTGAATGTTTTCGTATTTATTCTGTGTATTTATGCCCACTTGCATTCTTAACAGGAACAAATAAAAACAATTGTTACAACAATTAGCAACGCTAATTACTAAACCAAGTAACAGATGACAATAACTAAAGGAAAAACGTTAGACAAAGACAGACTATGTTTTATTTGTTCCGTCCGTTCGACGATGTTTGCGTTAAGTTTCCTTCAAATTAACATATATAACTTCTTTTTCCTATTCCTATTCCTACGCCCATACAATATTATTAACCTTTCACTTAAATAGATTAACACTTACGCTAAAGTGTTGCCTGCACCCGGCAATACAAAGCAGATTTTTAAAGGAATCTGTTGAATCCCACGTGGGGATGACGCGGGATAACGTGAGTGTCCTCTCACTTTTGGGTTTGAGGGTGGAAAATGGAACGAGTGAATCATGGTATGGGCAAACCGTTGCTCGGTTTTAATGCCTGTTAAAATAAGCTTTAAAATAGATGTGAATTAAGCGATAAACTCTATGTCAACCTTAGATGTTGACGGTAACGGTGTATGGGACGCGGACGAGGTGAAAGCCCTATTCATCAAGGAGTTGGACAAATTGTATGGGCCAGGTGGTCCCAATAAGGATCTGCACGAGAGGGCCGAGGAAATGGAGAGAATGAGGGAGCATGTGTTTAAAGAGAACGATAAAAACCACGACGGTCTGATTGACTTCCACGAGTTTATGACTGAGACCCAACGGGCGGAGTTTAACAAAGATGACGGTATGTTATCAACTTAGATATAGGAAAAAAAAATATTTTTGTACAGGATATACTTGGTTCGATTCCTGGTCAACAATTTTTGTGTAGCATATTTATTGGTATACATTTAATATAAGCTATACGAGTAAATCGTATTGAGACCGAGGACACATATGTCTAAATTATTAAAATATGCTCATTATTAATTCTTTTGTGGTTGAATAATATATAAATTTAATTGCTGAACGTTGTTTTTCCAAAAAAAAAATGTCTCTAAAAATAGATGTTGACCGATTCTCAGTCCTACTCTATATGGCCACAAAATTTCAGGAGAATCGGTCAACCCCTTTGAGGAGTACGGGAACGAACACTGTGACACGAGAATTTTATATATTAGATAATTATATTATGTGAAAATAATTTTAGGCTGGAAATCCATTGATGAGAATCAAATATACACACAGCAAGAGTATGATGAGTATGAACGCAGGCGTTTGGAAGAGTTGCATTATCTTCAGCAGCGTGGTTTGGTAATGTTATTTTTAATTTTATTTTATTTTTTTCAAACAAGAGCTATATACACAATTGAAATATTTATTTTTTATTTTATTGTTTTGTATGTGAGATATTTATTTATCCGTGTGATGGTTGCTGGCTCAGTACAAAAGTTCTTTACTTGAAATTCAGACTCAGATATTCTTGGAGTGTTGGAGAGTTTATTGTCAGTTCTTCTTGTATGCTATTGATTAATTGTAAATGTAGAGTGAACCATTTTTTAATTCTGTAACGGTTAAGTCTACATGTGTAAAAGTTAATTTTATATATAATTAATTCAATTCTAAATTATTTTTTTTCTATTTAAATTCTATTCATCTATTCATATTTTAGATTTCTAATATAGAAACGTTATGTATCAGGTCGACGCCCATGGTCGTCCAGTTCCGGGCGCAGAACACCAATTGCACCAATACCAACAGCAAGTGTATCAACAACAGCAACAGGCGTACCATCAACAGCAACAAGCATATCAACAAAACCAATATCATCAGGGCAACCAACAGTATCAACCGCAATACCAGCAACCGAACCAATATCCAGGACAGATGCCACCTCAGGGTCAGGCGCCACCTCAGGGTCAGATGCCACCACAGGTCCAGATGCCACCTCAGGGTCAGATGCCACCACAGGGTCAGATGCCACCACAGGGTCAGATGCCAGCCCAAGGCCAGATGCCACCTCAAGGTCAGATGCCGAATCACGGACAAATGCCCCCTCAGGGACAAGTACCGGCTCAAGGACAGGTAGCACAACAACCACAGATGCCTAATCAGGGGCAAATGCCACCTCAGGGACAAATGTCACCACAAGGACAGGCACCAAACCAAGGGCAAATGCCACCTCAGGGACAAATGTCCCCACAAGGACAGGTACCAAACCAGGGACAAATGCCACCTCAGGGACAAATGTCCCCACAAGGACAGGTACCAAACCAGGGACAAATGCCACCTCAGGGGCAAATGTCCCCGCAAGGCCAGATACCACAAAGCCAGGTCCCCCAAGGACAAGCTCCACAAATGACTCAAGGCCAATATCAAGGACAGGTCCCGCAAGGTCATGTTTAAAATCCAGTTCCACCATGCAAAAATTATATCAATTATAAACGTGTGCTGATGATAGAATTCAGCCGATTATCTTCAAAAAAACTAAAACTTAATTAATGTTCTCAAATTAGTTGAAACAAATAAAATATAAATCACTTCAAGACGGGCCTTTTTTTAAATAAAATGTTCGATCTATAAGTAGTAACTAGACAGTTGTTGAATCATTGGAAAAAAGCTAATTTAATGAATTTCAATTGATTGTCTACTAATTAATACCGAGTTTCACTTTTCTATTATAATATTGTACAAATTAATATCACAAATAAATTTATGGAGATTATTAGATTGAATAAAGCGTTCATTCATATGTTTGTTTTTAATGTATATTAAATTATTGGTTTGCAATGTTGGTTGTATGTAATGGCTCGACCGATTTTCATCGAATTTTATATGAACATTGAGCCTACTTAATAGTTTCAGACCGCTTAAGTGATAATCGTGGCCCATCTCAATATTTAATTTATTAAAATACAAGACAAAATTTTCACTTTTCTTTTACCCCTACTATAGTGTTATTATTACAATGATATTCCATTGTATGTGGGTCTAATACCGCAGCTTACAATTTTATTTTCAACTTATACCGAAACGTTTGTCAGCTAGTGCTTTTGATAATTTATAAAGAACTTTTAAAACACCTGTTACAAGTGACAAAGCTTATCCAGCAAGCTTATGGGGTTTACTGCTAAGGAGTTTTTATGAACAGTGGTACAGAACAGAGCTGTTCTATACATAGCCGAGTTTAATTAGAAAAAAAGAAATCTAATGTTTTAAATAAATATACATTTTTAACAGTCATTAAAGTTTCCAGAAACCCCTTATTTATTTCAGATTTAAATATATAACGCTATCTGCTATGCTTAAGCTGTTAGACCGTAGGGTCAGCATAAAAACTTCCACTCTGATTTTATGACTGTTTGGGCTGTCGCAGACCTGATAAATAAAAAAGTAAGTGACTATTAAATTTCGTTACGATCCAGATAAAAGGTTTTAATATTAGTAAGAAAAGTCGATCGAACACAACAGTATAAGTCTCATGTCTGCTGTGGCCCTAAGATGGGCTTGTAATGTAACAAAAATAAGTTTTTATTTGAAGTTTAATGTGGTATGGAAACACCTATCAAAAATTCGTACAGTTCTACAAAAAGACCTCAGTCTACGCTTATAACCTTGATATTTTTTGAAGTCTTCTATACCCGACGCTAGCCACACTTAGCTATTATACGCTCGCGTTGTATTTAAAGCTTATCAACGATGTATTGGAGGAAATAACCGTACACCAGATGAGTCACTGCTTTATATTCTTAGTATAACTTGATAACAAGGTTATATTCCTACTGTCACATACAAACTATCAGGTTACAATAACAAATACTTATCATATTCCTGAGTAACGCCCAATAAATGCTACGAAGCGAGTTTTTTTTTTCATATACAAGTTTCTTCTACTATTGAGCTGATACTCGGCCACAAGAGATTTCAACAGGTAGATGACTTACTACACCAGTGACGCTTTAAAAACTTTGAACGTTATTTGGAGAAATACCACTCTCTCACAGAAAACCAGCGTAAAGTGATACAATTGGACTTTCTTCATTTTGTACTCGCGTTTCGTTTGGTGAGTGAGATCTTCCGGTGCCCATCCTTTCCCCTCCCCCGTCCTCTTCCCCTACCCCTCCATTTCCCAATTTTCCTTTAAAGGCCGGCAACGCACTCACGAGCTCTCAGCCGCGTGAGTGTCTGTGGGCGGCGGCTTCACCTTTATGGTAGGCCTCCTGCTCGTTTGCCCCCTCTTCTATAAAAAAAAAAAAAAAATTTAAATTTCAAAGCCTATTCGTAGCGAAATCACAAAATGATCTTAAATAATTCGAATATTATTTTTGGCGATGAGAAGTTATAAATATACTAATAAAACAGTTTTTATTGCTACGATTATACTCCACTAGTACGGGTCGCTGCGAGACATGATACCCTAGTCGCTGCTTCACTCCTGTTCTGATTAACCGTATATAACAATGATGTAAACAACTAACATGAGACTGTTAGTTATTTCTGATCAAATAAATTGAAGTAGTATACTTGTATATAAGTATATAAGTAGTATACCTGTATATAAGTAGTATACTTGTATATAAGTAGTATACTTGTATATAAGGATAAAAAGAATCCTTTGATATAAAAAAGTTATATCAACATCGCGTCATTTACGTTAGAACCTTATAAGGGGTAGAACTGAAATCCGGCCCAGGATACATTCAATCAAGAAACCCAGACAGCAATGATGCTGTCTGGGTTTCTTTACGAACCAGTCTACGTCAGCTAAGCCCAATTCCTACACCATGTGACATATTTTTCACAGAGAGAAACTTAATTAATTTAGTCTACTATGTTGTATATTGTAGTGAAACTTATTTATACATGGATTTGTCATTAAGCTAATCACTTTCGTCATTTTCCCTTTATAGATATGTCCTTTAACATCTCAGGATATGTTCTGTTATATTAAGAATACAGGGAGTCATGCCTTTCATTTGAGACATTATATGACTTAATTGGTTGAGGCGGAGAGACATTCAGACATTCAATTATATGATAATTTAACCTTTCTTGTATGTACCTTATATACTATATCTCTTCGTGGTAAACAATTACTGAAGCGAGCTTTTGGCTGAGCTCGAGCTTTTCATTACAATTTCTTTAAGCGAAATAAAATATATTTTTGAAATATTGATGCGCAAATCTGTCATGTACCTACATGTTTATAGCCTAACCGAAGGTACCTATTTAATAATTAATAGTATAATATTATATTAATATTTAATTTTAGTTTTAAGTTTTGTTTTATTATAAGTTACTTATTTTAGTTAGGTTAATATTAAGAATATTTTGTGTTTATTTAATTGATCTTTTATTGTGTATGCTATATCTGACATACCTTAATTATTGATTACAAGCCTATGATCATTTAATAATATATTTGAAGTGGTTCTTACCCCTTTATAGTGGACAAATGTCTCATCTAATAAATAGTATACCTATGTACTCTTGATATAATTTTATGTATGTTAATAGTTTGTTTTCCTTTTTTTATGTAACAGAAGGCAATCGATTATTATTATAATTGTTCTAAGTATTTTGAAAATAACATCCGGATGCGTGAGGACGTGGTTAGGATCGTCGTATCGCACATGGACGACATAAATTGCTGCACATATAATGGATTAAACACGCTCTGAGTTATATATATATATATATATATATAATTAACCTATATCGTTACATAATATAATATATGTAAAATGGTAAAATTTCAAATGCATAACTTTGGATTATTATTGCAATATTTACCGTCTTATGTAAATATAGTAAAATGAAAATCCTCGCAGTCACTGCTTCTTTGGTTGAAAACATGCATAATACGTGCCTAACTTAGAAATTAATAGTCAAATTGTTAAAACACTTAGTTATACTTAAGTACAATAACTACCCTATTAATTTAAAATTTAAAAAAAATGAGGGTAGGTAAAAATATTTGTGAATCAAATGAAGATTCGAGAAGGCAACCATTGAACCGGGGTATCATTTCATAGACTATAAAATTTATAGATCTATTTTTAAAATTGGTGATAATTAAAGGCAAAAGACATATTTTTACTTAATAACAAGCAAAAAATTTCAAAAGGGACACAAACGACCATTTAATTTTTAATATTGTGAATATAAATATTATAATTTATTTAATGTTATTATAAAATTTTGTTGGTAAAAAAATATATTGAAATATAACATAAACATTCTTAATATTAACCTAACTCATATTAATTGAAATAAAATAAAACACAAAACTAAAACTAATTTTAAAAGTTTGGTCCTTTTGGCAGAGTACCCTGGTCCAGCCAGGTAATGGTGGCGGCATTGCCTAGCTGTATCACTAAAACCTTAACTTTTTAACTTTTCTCGCTGTGCGAGAAAAGCACCAGCTGCTGCATCACCAGTACTGACTACCAGGCGTCAACCCAACTCCTTAATAAGCGCCTGTGCACTTGTACCCGAAGGTTCAAATAAAATATAATTTGTATAGTGAAAAAAAATATTTAAATAGTACGGAAAGTCCTTAGTACGGAAATAGCAAAATATTAAAAAAAAATTAAACTTTAATGTTTAATAATTTACTTATACAAATATTAGTCCCTAGTTTGTTCAGCACCAATCTCAGTGAGAGATAACCGCCTATTATTCCGCCTTATCTGTCCGTAAATTAATCTTTGACCTTTTTGTGCATGTGTGAGTGTTCACTCGTGTGTGAAGCACGTTAAATTTAAAGTGCAAGTCGAATTCGTAATCACTTACTGACCGACAGCAAGAGCGAACAGACCTGACACAATTCACAAGGATGAAGATTATTTTGACTTTGGCGGGGGTCTTGGCCCTTGCCGTATCTACGCCGACTCCTGCACAATCCAAGGTGGTGTGCTACTATGACAGCAAGAGCTTTGTACGAGAATGTAAGTAGATTTTTTATTACGAATCCGTTAAAGCGAACAACGCTTTGCGCTTTGTACGAAACGCTTGCATTTTATAGTTGTTAAATTTAAACCGCTTAATAAATTGGTTAACTATTAGGTTTAACTTAAATATTATTCTATATTTTAATAAAATAGCTTTTAAATAATATAAGGTCTTTATAAAATGTTTTATTTTGATTTGTCTCACGATTGCTTTAACCTAGACCGGGGGTCAGGGTCATACGATAATGAACCTTGGATAAATGTTATTTTTGGACAGGTTTTTCTTGTTTCTAAGCTAATAATTACATAGGTAATACAAATCCCAATCGTAGCCAAATAGTTTTATTGAATACAATTTTATTTTTACAATAAGCGGATATCGTAAATATATATCACATGCTGAAACTCGACAAATGTATTTTTACATCACTTTGTTCGAACACCCACTTTAATTAAACTAGGTATAAAAAGATTTATTACTCATGGTAATAGAAGTAGAATTCTATTGTCTACTCAGTGTCAGCCAGCGCAAACAATTATGCTGTTTAGCAGTTATCACGACACAGTGAGATCCTGACTCATGCTTTGAACAAAAACAACTCAACTTAAAACTGTTGTATTTATATATAAACAAATATATATAAATGACGAATGACCATCCGCGAGGTCATACGTGATACTTAAATTGATCTCTGTACGGTAATGCCCTATTGATATTTTTCCTGTGCCTCTTTGTAACTCCCCAAAAGTTCAGTCAATGGTTATATATCCTTCCACGTCAAATACACTTATGTGTTTACATTATTATGTAACAAAGAAATTGTTCCAGAACAACCTTTATTGTTCTACGTCATTTTTCGTTATTAAACTACTTATTGATTCAGATTATAGTCGATTTTGAACGTTGATTGAATACAGTAAACACGTTATTTAGATTTCCAAGTTCACAAATAACATGATTATTTTAATTGTTTATAACAATGTGACCTGAATGTCAACCCCGATTGCAAGTGTAAACGATTCTAATAATGTTAAAGTTAATCAAAATATTATTATATACCTACAAAAAGGTTTTATAAGTGTCCTTATTGGATAATGCCTGCCTTAAAAAGGAAAGCGACACTTAGGTCCTTTGGCAATGACGTCATCTGTCATATTTTACCTTCAGATTACATACACCTACGCTCATTTAAACTATATTATCTAACCGTTTGTTGATATTTGGCCTCCGATATTCAAGTGTGAATTCGTTTTAGCAATGTGTACAAAATATTTCTCACAAGTTGGTTGCTAATCGTAATGAAAGTACTCACTAACTATTGTTAGCTGTGCGTCATCAGAGTACAGAATGAAGCCGTGTTTCGTATTTTAAAGTGAACATTAGATAATGACATCGGTAAATATTGAAGACATATAGAGTTAGAGATTTTGACTGTTATTTACAAGTTTACAAAATATCTATTGTTAAATTGATATGACGTAGGTACTTATCCAGTGAATAAATTTGACGATTTTTTTAAAGTTTTATATATAAGGCAGACCAAATCAAAAATATACAATATGATTAAGATGACTACCGGTATGACTAAAAATGTAGGTATTATTTGGGAAATATTATTGCGTTTGTGGCAATAAGATAAATAACGTGTTACCAACCTTTATAAGGTTTTATATTGAATAATAAGGCATGCGTTTATCCAGCTCAAGCACGTATGCTGCCATTGGACTTGGATCCAGCGCTGTCCTTCTGCACTCACCTGGTATACGGATATGCAGGAATCCAGCCTGACACATACAAGATGGTGCCATTGAACGAAAACCTGGATGTAGACCGTTCACATGCTAACTACCGAGCAATCACAAATTTCAAGAGCAAATATCCAGGACTCAAGGTTCTCCTCTCAGTTGGAGGTGATGCTGATGTTGAAGAGGAGCAAAAATACAATCTTCTGGTAAGAATTTGAGTTCGTACAAGGACCTCTTACGTAATACGTACCTCTGGTATTGTGAGTGTCCATGGGCGGCGAGATCACCTTGCCGGTAAGCCTTTTGCTCGTTTGCTCTTTTGCTTTAGCTATTCTAAAAAAATACATATTACAATATCGTTAATATGATGTGACTGATATGTTTCATGACATTTGAACCTTTTTAACGTTGTTTGATCTGTAGCAAACTTTTTAATGCTTGTTTAAATAACCAATAGTCGTGATTTTATTTATATATATTTTTTCCATATATAATCGTGTGTACGTTTCTTATAAATAGAGCTACCAGGGTTCCAAAATAAACCGGACATACAACATACACTTATATATCATTTGTAGTTTTGAGCTTTAGCATAATTTAAAACATATATCTGTGTCTGTGAGTTGATGTTTTTTTTATAACACAATATTAAAACAAGTTTTTATGCCGTGTGATATTGTTCATTCAATTGTTTTTTTTACTCCAGTTAGAATCGCCACAAGCGAGAACCGCGTTTGTGAATTCCGGTGTTTTGTTAGCTGAACAACACGGATTTGACGGTATCGACCTCGCGTGGCAGTTCGCACGGATCAAGCCAAAGAAAATCAGATCCACATGGGGTATGTCTCATACGAATCGAAAATTTAAGGTTTTTTTTAAATCAGTTTTCTTTTCATTGCTGTAGTCGCGGGGCCCGATCCTGTACACATTCTTTGCTAAGCGTTTGATTATAAGCGTCGGTTGATTTTTGGTTAATTATAAGTAAACTCAACTTGTAAGCCTCCTGGTGTCGATGGGCGGTGGTTAGCACATCACTCGAAGTGACCCGCCTCAATCTCAGCCACAGTCCTATATAAGTTGGATGTTAATATAATGTTTATTACTTAGGTTCAATCTGGCATGGCATCAAGAAGACATTCGGCACCACCCTTGTAGACGACAAAGAGGCAGAACACCGAGAAGGTTACACCGCCTTAGTACGAGAATTGAAACAGGCTTTAAGTCTCAAACCAATGCAACTGTCTATATCTGTTCTCCCTAACGTCAATGCTTCAAGTATGTAGTAATTACAAATATTTTTTCAGATAGTGTGGCCCGTTCTATGCGCGCTATAATGTTTATTTTGTTACAGTTTATTATGACGTACCGGCGATTATTAACTTGGTAGACATCGTTAATCTGCAAGCGTTCGATTACTACACTGCTTCAAGAAATCAAAAAGAAGCTGACTACACCGCACCCATATACAAGCCTCAGAACCGTAATGAACTATTGAATGTGGACGCTGCGATCTCTTACTGGTAAACAAATTGGTCTAAAAGAAAAGGCAAAAGTCTTTCCTCCAACATTGATTTTGCCCCTTTTCGAGTAGGGACTTTTGGACCCTGGCGTACAAGTGCACAGGCGCTTATTAAGGAATTCAAATATTATATTTAAGTACAATTATGGTAACCTTTTATTAAATAGATGTTAAAACTATTTTTAGGTTAACAGGAGGAGCGCCCAGTTCTAAGATCATCGTTGGAATTGCAACCTACGGTCGGACATGGAAACTGGATTCTGACAGTGAAATAAGCGGCGTACCACCACTACACACCGACGGCCCAGGAGAAGCAGGTAAGAACAGCTACCGCGATTTATTCAGTGATTTGGGTAAAGACAATATTTGCTATAACTTATAACCCTACAGATAACAATTCGCGTTAATTGGCGATGAAGCTACATTCCGATTTGTCTAGTAGCAGATCTATGGTAGAAATAAAGTTTATACGATATTGTTTTAGGACCGTACACAAAAACTGAAGGGATCCTCAGCTACCCAGAAGTGTGTGCGAAACTCATAAACCCGAACCACCAGAAGGGTATGAGACCACATTTGAGGAAGGTCACTGACCCAAGCAAACGCTTTGGTAAGTTTCACATTATAGATGCAGCGAGGCAACGAGTTCGAATCAAGGGGAATAACTTGTTTGATCATCATCCTATGGGAATTATTAATTTTTCATTTTCAGACAAGGGACTAACCAAGGATGGAGATTTCTTTGGTTGGTACTTATTGACACGTGTGTCTATTCCTAAACTGTTGTGCACACAATTTGTTATAATTTTACATTTCACATATATTCTTTAACCATTTCTGATCATTCACATACACATCTTCATTAGATATATGCTTTATTTCCTCACTTTTGTGTACAAAATATTACAAACTAATATATTAATCATAAATATAAACTAACTATGATAGCGGAGGAACTAAGAAAGAATGACACATTTACACACATCATTACGAAAGCATGACACCAAAACATTATAAAAAATACTTCTTTGGTGTAGGTTGTGGTATGCCTTCACCAGCATAGTCTGTGCTGGGTGTGAAATTTCGTTTCTCCCAGTATTAGACTATATAAAAAAAAATATAAATAATAAAACTAAAAGCCGTTCTTATTATAATTACACGTGTATATATTTTTTCAGGAACCTATGCATTCCGTCTGCCTGACGAAAACGGTGATCCAGGCTTATGGGTGAGCTATGAAGACCCAGACACAGCTGGACAGAAGGCCAGCTACGTAAAGTAAGTAGTATTGAACTGGAAGACTTGTACTAGTAGTCAAAATACTGAAATGTATCACACTGACCTAAAGAGCTTAACGAAAATGTGCTTTAAAAACTGTGCTTTCTGTTTATAGATCAAAGAATTTGGGTGGAGTATCCATTTCGGACTTGTCTATGGACGATTTTCGCGGATTGTGCACCGGTGACAAATACCCGATACTTCGGGCAGCTAAATACCGTCTTTAAAAAATAACATTGTATTAAATTACTTATTGATGGAGATTGCTTTATAATTGCTTTAACAGATCTGTTGCTATACGAGAGAGTTTCTGTATATTTTCTGGTAAACTTATAGATTTAACGCAAAATACAACCATTTTTTTTTTGTGTACAGCCATTTCCATATCACGCAGTAATAATGCTCATGCGCAGAGTAGATTCAAATAGTGGCGATGCATTATCCGCTGAAAATTTTGTAAACGGAGTTTTGTAAATTTAATAAAAAAAATGCATGCATTTAGATATAGTGTTTCATTACAACAGTGTTATTAATCTCATTGCAATATACCGATTAAATACAACATCAATTATAAGCTGCTTTAATCTTAATTGCTTCATAAAAAAAGCAATAACTTATAAATTAATAAAGATTTATGCCATTAATTTGATTTTCAATTACTGACCGACAAATGCAAGACGTGGGCATGGTTATCTTAGTTATAATTTCTTTTTATTTTTCTGGTGTTCTATCATCAAATATAACGAAGGGACCAATCGATAAAGGTAACATTTATTTCATTAAATTAATGAAGCTTGAATTCGATTAAAAAATCGATAGGAATCTGTACCGTCCTTGCACCTGTGGTTGATGTATTTCAAGGTATTACCTTGAAATGTTTGACGAAACTGTGCTAAGTGTGAGTCATAAAAGCACTCGGTTATTAAATGTAACTTGAATTTGTATGGAGTAACCACTAGAGCCGGAACCACTGGAGGAACCACTTGTTCCGATGTAACCACTAGAGGCTGGTTGTAGTAAAGATATTGACCCATTCGTGCAAGCTTTAATGGTACATCCTCGTCCGTTATACGCCCTTGATTTTGGAACAGGCCGTAAATGGAATTATAGTCATATTTTGTAGTAGAAGTGTGTCTAACATATACGTATATATAACATACATTTTTATATATAATATATGCGTTTAATAACTCACACTTAGCACACTGTACAGTTCGTCTATAAGCAAAGCAGATGTAATTTGCTGTATTCGATAATGCTTGATTAATTTTCAGAACTCATGAACATCGATTCGGACTTAGCGTGCAAAATGCAACCGAACGGTTATGACTGTTCCGAAAGGGGTACATTTACACCAGTGTAAGTATATGTTGCATATATAACCTAACAACGTACTGTTAGTATAACATACCTAATAATAATGCAGATTTTATTACGACGTACTCCTGAAGGACTGTAAAACAACGTACATTGGGCAATGTCCTCATCAGTTTAATACCTACAACAATTTACGAGACTGTAACGAAGCATGCAGAGGTGAGATATTTTCGCACAGATCACTCATATGGGAAGTTATCTGTGGATATTTGGTTTTATCGGTTCAACGTAATGAAGTTCGTGCGAGTGGCACACGTTCGCATTCACGGCAAGTGACTAACTTCAGAATGTTTAGGTTTTTCACGACCTCCTGATAAATTGATATTGTATTTAGCAATATTATATGTATGCTTTATCATTAATTTATAAACTTAAATATGAAGATCTAAAATCTCTTATATGCACAATTTTCATAAATAAAGTTATAAGCTCCGTTTCTGCGCAATCTTATATCTATCTATTATGAAATATAGTTGATATAAATTTATGGGTTATATTTTTTTGAAGATGCATCAATGAAGGAGATTAAAGGGAATCTTTCACCGAAAATATACTGCAGATTTCAACATGACTTCGGTAATTGCAACAGCTATCATCCTATGTGAGTTTACCCTTCATCCTAACCATCACAGCCAGAACTCTTTTTAATGTCAAAATTTATAGTTTGGTTTTAGTAGTTAATTAAATTATAAGTACTGATAAACGCTTTAAAGTCGTGCACATAGTTATTAGGTAGGGTAGGCCATTATTAAAAAATATGATGTCTCAACCTAAATTTCAAATGGGATCACGTGACCTAATTTATCGCTTAAAACGAGCGTCGAGTGGCAACCATGCGGCCCTAACTTAAAATTAACAAATTCGAGATCATGTGTTTTATTCTCATTGTAAGAGTAAATAATTTTCACTAAACGGTTAAACTGAAAAATATCACATAAATCATTTTTTAGTGTACCTATAACAATGACGAAAACACAAATGAAATGTAGATTAAAATTTAAAATCGGACATGAGAAATAATAAGAGAAACATAAATTTAATGCGCAAAATGATAATAATTCTTAAATTGTGCGTTTCATATAGGGAAAATACAACATAAGTAACTTTTAATATGGTCGTATAATATTCGGAATAGTTCGTTAGCAATCGGGCATTTCGTCGCTGTCCTTACACTTTATAGGCATTAAGGTACACTAATTCTCATTGCTGTGTAAGCAAACATATAAGGATTTATGCAAAAGATATTTCCGCCATAGCGGCTAAGAACCTTCACCTTTTAAAGTTTTTTTATAAAAACATAGATGATACAATTTCTAGTAGGTTTTAAAATATTTTGAATCTTGTACATTTTATATTGCTGGTAATTTATAATTAATAACTAAGAATATATCGAGTCTTGTCGATGTTCACCATAAGACTCAGGCCAATATTTTGAATGAGCTTTATATATTTATTAAATTTATTTCGTATACGACACAAGAATAAAATAATATAACTTTCTTCTGAGGTGGTACTTCGATTTAACTACTCGCACCTGCAAAGGTTTCTCGTACAGCGGCTGCGGAGGAAATACCAACAGATTCACCTCGCACCAGGATTGTATTAAAGATTGTAGTGAGTTTATATCGACTTAAATTTACGTAAACCTTAGTAAATTGGTAGTAAACATGTTTCGTTCTAAGCATTTTTATTTTGCTCTTAATAAGGGCCATCCGTTTCCTTGGTTTCCCCCTACGACATCTCTAAATTTAAATAAGTAATATTATTTCCTGATACACACACAAACACTGGAAAATAAGACCAATCAAGTCTTTATTGTTTATTCTCGTCAGACAACCCCTACCCCAAATCTATCCTTTAAATACGACATCCATTTCCACTCAAGAAGCATTCCTCATCCACTTCTAAACATTGTAACATACTTTAAGTGCAAACGTTCTTTAAGCGTTCGTCTCCTAACCGGTCAGGTGTTCGCAATTTTAGATTGCTTTATTTTATCTAATTACGCAATTAATATTTAACACTGACTCCTACGGTGAAGGCCAACCTGAGAGAACACCTTTTAAACCGAACGAGGACATGTGTCAGGTACAGAAGACTCAGTGTACCTGCAGATCATATATCAAGATATACATACTACATAAGTATTTGGTATTGTACGTACCAAAAATTATATTCTATTCTATTAAAGGCTAAGGTGCTTTTTAAAGAATTTAGAGTAAATGTAATTTCTGAACAGTGCTCTTAGCGCAATATGAATTGGCAACGAAATAATCACGTGATCAAACGTTAACAAAGCATATCAAAGTAGCGTTTGTGATTTATGTTACGTTTTCGTATCATTTATATAATACATATGAACGAAAAATTTAAAATATTTAATATCTGTACGATTAAATTATACTGACAGTTACCAATATATGCGCATAGCACTCCATATTTATTTGCCAAGCATGAGTTGCAACAATTTAATAATCTAGTCTAGATTGCACCGTGCTACAAATTACTGTTTCTAGTTTGTTAATTTATCGGCTTCTGGGCATTGTCTGTGGCTGTGCTCTGTGTGTAATCTGTGTTAAGTTGTAACTTTTATCTACGATTTTGTTACAACTTAAAACATAATCTTTCTATGGTAAGTACATATATACTAATGCAATACAATAGTGAGTGGAAGTACTATAACAATGTGAATCAAACAAATAAGTAACTTCTAGGATAATATACTGATTGATTAAGTTTATGGATTTTCTCAGTGCATCGCTTTGTAAATCAGAAACACAAAGAAATCAGTGATGCAACCGTTAATATCTCCAGTTGGTATGTTTTATTGATTTTTTTAATAGAATATTTCATTGTTGCGCATACTCGTCCTTAAAATCAATATAAACACAAAGACCTAGATTTTATCGAACCGAATAAAGTACGCTTTATATATTTTCTTCTATCGTTTTATAAATTGAATATTGTAATGTAACATATAATGTACTACGATAAACATTTAGTGTTTGGTTACAGAGGTAAATATTATATGTATATTATAATAATGGTTTAATTGCAAATAGTACATAGGAATGATAAATTTTCCCTTACAAGTTAAGTCCATTACAATAGCTTTGATAACAATAGCGTCCAAATTTTACTAATTAATAATAATTTTAAAAAATCTACAACAAACACAGTAACATAATAACTAATAATAGTGAGAAGACGTAAATATGTACTTATTTAAAAAATATTAAATTTAGGGTAGCATAGTTTTAGTAAGTCACTTTATGCTTGGCTAGATATTTAGTTGAAGTAATTACAATTAAACTCATACTGCAAAATCATTTTTAAAAATGTAACCATCTTCCTATTGAAGCAAATATCTGTAACATATATTAAGGTTGTTGTTGCATTGGTGCAATATATCATTTTAAATATTAAAGTAACTAAAAGGCCCATTGGAATCATTCAAAACCACAAAAGCACATGTCATGCTTGGATGATTTTCTTGTAGTGTTTTCCTTCTCTGTATATATGTCACTGATGGGCTTAAATACACAACTTTTAAATATCTTTCTGATGCCCAATGACTTGCCCGAAATGCTGAGACAAAGACAAATGGTGATTCCACTTATAAAAGATGATAGTTAACCAGCTGACATTGTGTAACTGTGTAGCTGTCTAGTTTGTAACCCACATACCCATCCTTGCCTATAAGAACGAAGCTGATTTGTGGAGTGCTCACTTTGATACCTCTTATTGAATTGGATTTGTTTGATGTATTATTTGAAGTAAAACTGTAATAATTTTTTATTACTTGGTTTTTAAATTATTATTTTCATATAACATGGCAACATATTATAAACCCATAATATTACTACAAATTTGGATTAGACAGTATAATATTTCAATAGATAAGTTTGTAGCATGTTCTTTGATTGCATTAAAACCAGTCATATCTGTTTTGTCCGTGGACATGATAATATGGTTGAAATTGAAATGAATCACATCGTAGGTATGTTTTAATATCATATAATGTAACGAGACAGTGGCATTATTCAAACATATTCATTTATATTTTCCACATATAATTGTATCAGCAATCACTTGTGTACATCAAAAAAGCCAGTCTGATGTGTCTATATAAAGAACAAATGAGCTGATTAAGGAGTGTGTGTTTATATTTTTTTCTTTAGATCATGAAACCAGAAGGAGTTCATTTCAACGCACAGAGGAAGGCATGGCAGACGAGGATACTCCGCTTATAAATAGATTTCCAACTTCGTATGGCAGAGAGAGACATGTATCTACCATTATCACAGTTGGATTTCTACTTGGGATTCTGTTAGCTGGATTTATTATTGGGGTCTATTTACTTGTTTTACAGAGTAATTCAGGTACTGTATCACCTAACTTGCATTTATTTCATACAAATATTTTAGTGTAACCATTGTAACTTTATTATGGGTCATATAAGGCACGGGATAAGCCATGATATGTCGAACAGCATGTTAACTAAATAGAAATAAAATTTGTTCATAGTGGATAAAATTTTTATTGCTCAAACATAATTTTATGTAACAAACATGCTTCAAAACCTGCACAATAAAAATCTATGACTTAGTCTATTAAATGTTGTAACTCGAGCACAGGAGACGTAAATAAATATTCGTTAAAATATTAAATTACAGATAACATATTGCCGCCCATAGAAGATCCGATTCCACTTCTGAGGCAAGGTCTCGATGCGTTTCCGCCATTTAAAGCACAAAATGTGGTTATCCTGCAAACTGATACAAGGCAGTGTGTCAACCGCACTGATTGTATTCATTTACTGACGAATGATTCACAAGTAAGATAACTTCTATTACTACTTTACTTTATTTTTAAAATGATTTTTTTTATAAACCTTTTAAATATTGTTAATCTTAGACAATACTGTAGTTTCCTAGTAACTTTTATTTTGTTAGCGAAATGATTTTCTAGTAATTTGAACCATTCATTTGATGGTGTTAAATATTTTCTCAACATCTAAAACTATTATTTGGACGACAATTTTTTTATGACAGGAACAAGCATATTCTTGAGTTATTTAAAGTGATTGTTACCATACGATTATTATTATTGTGGACTGTTCACGTTAAGTTGAACTCTGAGATTCAACCAATTCAGTCATATTTGTATATCGTCCTTTCTGATATAGGAAATGCTTGATAACAAATCATTACATTTTCATAATACTTATATAATTTGTTACCTTCCTTTATACACATTTTTAGAACATTATTTTCAGGTGGCAAATCAAACTCTGCTATACAACTTTTTAGTGTCCTCTAACGGTTTGGTATTTGAAGCACTTGGGTGGAAGAGATCACCGTCTACTGAGCTCAAGTCTCTGGTCTTGGCATTTATAGGTGACTATTAACATTTCTTAACTTTGGACCGGTACATTACTGAATTTAATTATAAACTAATGTATATGATTTTTATAAAATGTCACATTCTTTTAACTTAAAAATACAATTCTCCTATGTTTTGTCTTTATTTTATTTATAGGACGTCACAGACTTCTAATGCAGTCAAATCTGTATGCGGAGTCTGAGCCTAATTAATATAGGTACATATGTCTTATTTACGTATTGTTGCAGGTAACTTCGCCGATGTGCCGCCGTCCCATCTTCAAATCGAAGCGGCCAAGAGCGTAATAACGAATGCCGTGAGTAAACACTATTTGCCACAAGAGTTTACGATTATCGGTAAAACAATCAAATATCGTCCAACGGAATTGTTCAACGCCCTCTCGAAATTACCACAATGGAGGATACTATCGAATATTTAAATGTGTCAAAGTCTGATTCCCTACTTAGCAAAGTCAATTTGTCAAATGTTACGGGTATGGTATGTCGGTCTAATTTGAGGTCATTGTACGAGTTGCAAATGTGTATTCTGAGCGTTACCATGGTAACGCGTTGCTCAAGTTACCATGGCAACGCGTTGCTCAAGTTACCATGGCAACGCGTTGCTCAAGTTACCATGGCAACGCGCGGAACAAACAAGCCAGAGCGTAGCTGTTTGCCTGTAATTACATTATATTATGGCTTAATATAATAAATATTTTAGTTATTTGGGTACAAAAAGTATCGACATAATATATGTGACACGTCATACACATGAAGGAGATTAAATTTATGTAATTGTTTTTCAAAGCAACAAGACAAACATATGACACTTAAATTAGATGGTATATGATTCATGAGATTTGACAGTTATAAATTAGGTATGTGGTCTACAGTGCGACATGAAACTGTAGATATTGGAGTGACTCAATTTCGTTTCCTGGCAACCCTTTAACTTATGGTTAAGTATTGCAAAGTGCTTTCATTTGTAAATTATATCGTGAATAAAATATGTTTTATATATAGCCTTAACAAAAAACCGTTAATTTTAAATTTATAAATCAGTAAACCGGTTATGATTTAGTATTCAAAATATGGGAATGAAAGTTTATCGTGTAATGAACTAAAACATGAAATAAATTTATTTATAGTAGTGTTATAGTCCAGTTGTAAAATACATATTCTCCAATTACGTACGCACATATGAATTTGTGATTAGTAAATACTCGTAGTATTCATATTTATAAGGTAACATGTTTATTTTAAATTTTTTCTCGAATTCGAAATATTTATTTGATGTTTTGTACCAAAATTATATTTTTTGAATTGACGCTACCTACATATACAATTGTAATATTAAAATTATATTTTTTTTATTCTGTTAAGAATTTTTATATATATTATCAAGAATGTTATGGGATTGCGTGTATTGTGATATGAACGATTGTGGCGCCTCCATTTATTTCTGTGTCGCACTGTATGTATCTATAAGTAGCTTAATATTTAATGTTATATGACTGTTATAAATTTAAGTATAATGTTATTCGGTCCGGGCCGATTTTAAACATAATAAAAGTTAAATAATAATTATTACCCATATATGCTACTATAAAGATAGTTAAGTGATTCTATTTTTTAGACAAATATAAAGCCAACCACTACCAAAGGACTATTTTGAAACGTGTACTGTGTCAATTGTCAATTCGAGGTGCGGACACACGCCCATTCGACAATGTGGCAAATTTTACTTACTTGCTTCTGACAATTGACACATTTGGCACATGGCGCTTTTTATGTGATATTAATCGTAGGTAGCCAATTCAGTTAGTATTGTGTTAAAGTTTATTTATTAGTGCTAAATTGTTATATACTAGATATTTATGTATTGCATACATTAAGGTGATCTATCGAATATTATAACTTTATTGGTTATGTTTAATTCGTTGTCGTCTTTGTAAGTGCAATTCTTTATGTGATATAACTGGTTTCTTTTTAAATTTGTTAAAAATATAAAACAAACGAATGTCTTTAATAATACACACTTTACTACAAGAAACTAACAAAAATCAACATTTAGCAAAAAAAAAGAGAACGCGGCTTTATCGCTAATAAACGATCGAACAATCGTCATATTAATGTAATATACGATTTGTTAAATTAAAGCAAGGTCGACGGGTACTCTAAAGCATTAAAAGCTTCTTTTATTATTAGGCATAGATATTTTTATTTAACACATACGTCTGTTCTCGTCTTTATCTAATTAAACAAATAAATTAACCCGCTGTGTTTAGATACTTGAACATTTATCCCCTAAAGTATGTTTCGAGTCAAAATGTAATTATTACTTTAGAAATATATTGTTGTCATATGCCTAGTTATAAATAATATTTATGAATTTCAATGTGGATTCATAATTAAGAGATAATATTAACGATTATGTAAGAACAGTGACGGAATAGATAAACATGGTTGGCGGTACAAAATCACGATTTCATATGGAAATTTAAAATATTAAAGGAACACCATTGTTTAACTATTCCGTGTCAAACAAACACTATGTGTATTTTCACACATTGGCAATAATACTTGTATGAAATGAGTTTAGGTTACGTGTCATACATAATATGCATATCTCTTAACTTTAATTTAATAGTTCATAATGAAATTTGTCTCTTTCTATCGTATGCTATTTACATGTAGTGAAAAGACTAGATATACATTACTGAATACAGTTTAATTAATCTATGAAATTCGGCGCATTTTTCTATCGTAATTTGAATTCTGACGCAGATAAGCATATTAAGCGCTAGATTCTCATTTATGTCTAATGGTATTATTATATACAGCGCTATTATTAAGCGTGAGTGGATTGATAACACAGTATCGATTAGCGTTGTTGGTAAATAATTTTTGCACCCACCTTTTTTTGCTGTCTGTAATTAATATTTTATTTTCATAGCTTTCATCCGTTTTCTTTTATGGTTTTTATTGTGTAAAATTGTAGTGAATGTAAAATAGCTCTGATCTGTGTCTATGAAAATAAATGTTAATCAATATTTTTTGTTTTAATAAATAATTGAACTGACATTTGAAACAATAGACCATTTCTTTTAATATTGAATTTTTTTTTCCAAATTTCACACAAAAAAATACACATATTAACCAGCATTTAAACCGCGCAGAGGTTTGTCCATGCCGTGCGTTCACTCGTTCCAGTTTTACCCAACTTTACTTGGAGCAGGTTTCAACAATTAAATTCCAGGAATTTCAATATTTTTTTATTATACTATTATTATACAAGGCAAGGGAGCTTACGTTTAATTAATTATGCATCTAAATTACAAGCATTTCCAGGAACGAAATCCAAGATCTCTTTACACCTTTCATTTAACATTCCGATCCCTTAATACATACAAGACACTTGTGTTGGCCACAAGGTGATTGTCATTTTTGTATTCTTTTATTTTATATTGATTTAAATTAACAAAAATCACATTCCCGTAATAAAATGTAAAAAAAACTTTATTCACGGCTGTATTTCAAGACCCATTGATCATTGTCAACACAGTACAAACAAATTATGTGTTCACTTACAAAATATATGCACTTATCACATTACCACGTACAAGCCCTTAAAACTTACAGAATCTTAATAAAAAAAAACAGTATAAATGCAATTAATCAATCTCTAACTTCCGAAAACTGCCTTCTACTGAACCCTCGGGCGATAAATTCGTATTTCTGGACGATATGATACCTCTCGTGCTTAAAATCTCCATTTGATCCAGGTCAAGTAGTACCTGACGCTTCTCTTCTAGTAGTTTATGCGTGAATTCAATCATTTCTTGTTGTGGGACCTCACCACCGAAGTTTGTTGGTAGACAAGAGATGTCCATTTCTTTGTATAATGTCTTACTTGTTGAATGTAACTGAAACATTTTCAATAATTAGCACAAAATCATTTTTTACACCATTCTTGAATTGACAATAATGTTACAAAATATTTTTAGCCTGTGGTGTGAATTCGAATTCTTAGTCTATGGTCTCTTCAACGTTATAGAAAAAGTTAACAAAGCGTGTTACAAATTACTCACATGTAAACGCTCGCTGATTTTAGGCGACACTTTACTAGCAGCAAAGTCGATGATGTATTTCAATGCCGATGGGACATTGAACAGCTGAAGCTTTTTGTGGCGCATCGGAAATGATTGCTACAACAAAAAAGGGGAATTATATAGTCAACAGGCAAATGTTATATGTATCTTGTTCTATTCAAAGCTAGGCAGAATCCGGAACAATTCTGCCGAGAATTAACCTTTACTAAAACTAAGTTTACAGGGGTTTATTGTGCGCCCTCAACTGCGACGATCTACCAATAAATGCAGAGGCGTTGTCATTGTCTGGTAATCGTTTTTACAAGTCGCGTAAACGCTTAGGCTCTTATTCGCGAGCAAAAGCTAATATGATAATAAATAAAAAGTTGATGAAACAGACAAAATTTGTAAATGTATTCGTTCTATAAATACGCTGCCATATTATAACATGACCAGAGAGCGACTCAAACAAGTATCTTGTTTCTTTTTTTTACAAACTGCTTTTTATAAGCATGTACATGAGTCAACTGTTCCAAAACTAGTAGGTTTATCGAGAACGCAGACGCGTTTCATTTTTTGACCTCACGTTTTCATTGTAAACTCTTTGGCAAGAACATTGCGTTTTTAAGTTCAGACTACGGAGCCAGTCTGGCCTTAGTTTTCTCATAAAACTCGTGGAATAACTTAGTTATCTTTATATATAAAGAAAAACATATTAATCTTATTTTCCTGTTCGTTTATTAATAATTCATTTTATAATGTTTGTCTTACTAGGTTTGTTTTTTTAATATATGTATGCAAACATGATTTCGAAATAATGTCTCTCAAAAGTATAAATATGGTCTATTACCTAATATTAATAGTTAGAATTAGTATTATAAAAAATATACTTCTCGTTCACTTATTGCAAAGTAACAAATATACAAAAAGGTTATATTTGCGAGGTAACAAAAAGGCTCTTAGTAGGAAATTGAATGCGTATGACTCACTTAGGGTTAATAACCTTGAAACCTTGTTTTATCTACATTATAATACTAAGAAAGAATTTATCGAACCTCTCTAGATTTTTCACAAAGCTGAAAATTTGTTTATAAATTTATTTAAAGATAAAAAAATATGTGAATAAATAAACAACGCACTTTATAAATTTCGTGAAAAATTGTCCCGTAGTAATTAAAAAATTAGAAGTATCCTGAGATGTATTATCTTTTAACCGTGATAAGATTTTATCAATATGGTGAGCTTTTTATCGTAACTTACCTCTCCCCACTTGATGAGGCGAGCGAAGTCGACAGGGTTCCAAGCTGTCACGTAAGTCTTACTGGATCCCATACCATCACCAACATGTACGAAGCCATGAACTTGATCCATCTGGTCTTCCATTAATGTTTCGTATACCACAATGTGTGCGCGCACCATATCCCAGCATGTGAATTTGTTAATATTGAATTTACCTACGAAAAAAAGTAATTTTTAATACCATCAAGCATATTCATACCATATAAAATAACACACATATAATTTACTCTGCATATCAATCAATATCATACCAAAAATGAAAGGTTTAAAAAATCTCTAATGAAAAGTGTAAATCCGTGTCAGAAATGGCATCAATCATCGGACTCAAACTTTTTCATACCTAAACTTGAGTTTTAATAGACAAAAATCATAATTGAAAAAAAAGCATTCAACCCATGATTTAGGCTCTTTATTATGAGCGCGTCTTAAGACCACTTACTAACTCATTACGACTTGTCAGAGGGCTGACAATGTAAATAAACTACGGAAGTTTGGCAACAGCATCTCTCTACCAAACACAATCGAAAACTACTTAGGATTAAATTGGTAACATAAAGTAACCCATCTTCATCAACGGTTACACGTAACCAAGTGAGGGCAAACAACATTTCTCTAAAATATTTACTTTTCAACATTCTACAAATATTAAACAATAGTGCATCTTGTGTCGGCCCACTGTACTGTAATGTCCACACATGAGTTTTTGCTTATTACCTGGCTTTTGTGTTCATAGCACTAAAGAGCAGGACAGGTAACTTTTCTTTCTTTACCAGTGTTAATCGTTCGTTTGTCATAGATAATATCAACAGATAAATTCGCAATGCTGTCTATTCAATTCGCATATGTCAAAGACATCGATACTTTGCGTTCTAAACTGTAACGTTCAGTTAATAACGCTTATTAAAATAAGTTATCATACAGTTATTTTGTACAGTTACAAGAGTTTAGACGTCGATTGGTATTCTGGTCAATAACTATTAAAATGACTAGTTTCTATATGTATTCGAAATATATTTAAGTTTAATCTAGGTAGGCTTTAGTTAGGCTTTATATTACAACAGAACGAATTCACAGCACAGATTTAGAGTTAGAGAATGGAATAATTTATAAATAATCGTGTAAAATACTTTTAATGAAACACAAACAATTTATAGCAGGTGTGACACGTCTTTAGCGTTGATTTCGTTATTCCACTTACTCATATTATAGACAATGACCCTCCGACCCGAGCTGTCACGAACTGGTGAAACTCCAATATACCTATAATCGAGAAACGTTTGTTAACTATTTGAATCATCAAAAACTTAACGGCTAATACAAATTTTAATAGTTGATAATTATATATTTTATGAGTTCATACACACGATATATATGTCTTAAGACTTAACCTAAAGTATAATTAAACGTAATTAACAAAATGCTGTTGTGTTTGGAACAGCGCTGTCCTTCATGTAGATACATGTAAACGCAATGTAAATTCACGGGTAATTAATTTTATGAAAACCAAATTCTATATTTTATTAAAGATCAAGCAACAACGGCTTCGATTCGAAATTCGATTTAACTCACGATGAAATCTGTGGTTAATTTTATTGCTAAGGATTTTTACTTGGCACTATTTGGAAAATGGATGTGTGTGCATTTTCACAATATAACATTGTATGCGTCTTGTCGTTGCAGGTGTCCATGGGCAGCGGTAAGCACTTCACTCAAAGTGACCCGCCTTCTTGTTTATTACATAAACATACATTATGATAGATAACTATAAAATTGCATTACTCTTGTATCTATCTTTATAATTATCGATTCAGTTGTCATGCTCTGTGGTTGCCGTTAAACTAATTAAATAAATTAAGTAACAACAAAACGTTAACCGTCGTCGCAGACGCGTACTTTCATAATACTCAAACAGCCCATTATGAAAATTAAATTATATAACAGTCGAGTTCAAGGCCCACATGGCTTTCGAATAACCAGTCCGATTTGTACCATAAAGATTATAAAACCTTATTTCATAATATACCATATTTTGTAACTGTGTTAGTGGATTTTTCGTGAGATCGAGGCCAACGCATTGAATTCACTATACTAGCTTTAATTATCTTCTACTAGTGAGTTCAAAATAGTTAAAAAACATTTGATATGAATGTGGCGTTAAACATTTAGATTTGTGTTTTGATCTTGTTTGAACCCTGTTTGCCCACCGTATCGTTTGGGTGTAAGATCGGCCAGATTCCTCACGACATTTCTCTCATAGTTGAAACAATACACCCTAGCAATAAATAAATCACTGGCTTATCAATAATTAATTGACAACTTTTAAAAAGAAATCTGTTGACATGGCATTGGTTATTAACTAATAATATACGCATCCTAGCAATAGAAGAGAAGTAGACTTAATCAATACAATCATTTGGTACCATATAAAAAGTTCGATTTTCCTCTATCTTTACATTAGCGCACCAAACCCTAAACAGTAACCTATTAACGTTTTTGCCTCATAAAACCCTCAAGGATATCGTCCTATTAGATCCATTTTATAACGCAAAGCATTGCCCTACGTCCTAACTCATGCGTTTGCTTTACAGACTACAAAAGTCCTAAAGTGCTCCGCGTATTCCGGCACGAATTTATTGGAATGGAATGGAATTTATTGGAATACTTCCATACCAAATGACCGATCAGACTACGTTTGGGGGAGTACATTTCTAGACTTTGGTACTTAAGACTCCATCATAATTTACAACATGATTCCTCTAGTTGTTTTTCCAGGCAATCCACAAAGTCTCATACACATATTGGAATATCTATTTTTTATATAATATAGTATAATATCTATTTCCTACGATCGCATGTATAGTTTGAAATTTATTCGGCCTCCAAGCGAGAGGAAGTTTAATTTGCATATAAACGCATACATTCAAGAGCGGAAGCTTATTAGATCTCATTTAAGGATAACATTTAGTTTTCCTTAGTAACTTGTTTATATGGATAGATTCTAAATAACAAATATAATGTATTAATAAATATATATAACTTATATATATTTATGTATATAATTAAGCTTAATATGATGAGAGTGATCGTTTAACTTATTAACATTTGAATTATTGTCTAAAATTATAAGGCAAAAAAATATTAAAATGTCTTTTGAAGCTGTCAAAAAATGTTAATTTATCTACATTATATGCCCAAATTGTTCAAAATTCAATACCATTAGACTTCTTGATATAATGTGTTTTTTCATTATTATCCTCAGCAGTACATTGAAAGCTCTAAATCATACTATAAGCTATAAACTAATGTCATCCACAAAAAGATTCCATAGGAGGTTGAATGACCCAGACATATAATTTCTTCACCATACAATAAATTATAACACCTACCCGCTGTTAATAATCTCTTTCAAATTTGGATCCTCGCAGTCCAGATTCATCATACAATTATTGTAGAATCTTCGTAGGTTTAAGTACTTTAGTAATGTCTGCTGGGCCATGGGCACACTGAACTTCTTGTGCCGGAGAAATCGTAATAAAAACGTATCGTCTGAAATATAAAAGCACTCTTTAAACTGTGACAAATAGACGTTCGTTTTTGGCATTCCAGATAAAGTATGATTACTGTACTTTGACAAAACAGGCTATTCTGACTGCATTAAGTGTAAAACAATTTAGTTATTTAAATGGTTAATCAAGTCAATGTCAAAAAACCATAGAATTGTAAATGACAACCCCACTGACTTTCATACCTGTTCTTCTCCACTGAGGGCACGCGGCATGTAAACATTTTTAGTTACGTTCAAAAGTGGTAGTGGTAGAATCCTAATCGAATAAATAATTTTTGACTTAATCTTGACCTGTCAAGTAATTATAACCCTTAACTCTATCAGAATATACTGTTTTATTAACTCAAGTAGAACATACTTCACTTCCACATCTGTTAACTCACTATCAGGAATACCATTAAGTCATCATACACACCTTGCCTTACGTTTCTGATATCTGGATTCTTCTGAATCCATTCTCTCATATTGATTAGCGCTTGTTCCCTTGTAGCTGGAGACTCTCTTAACTCAACAGCAGCTACATCGGCTGTGCTTCTCACTTTTCGTACAAAGTCATCCTTTTCACTGTGGTCATTGTTGGTTTTCCAATTCGTAGAGACGGTTAGCAATACGCTTGCTGTTGTCATCTTGCTGACTTGTGATCCTGCCAATTAGAAATACTTGTAAAGTCTTATATATTTCTCTTATATTACAAAATTAAACGCTAGTCTTATAGTTGTATATGCAGCGGATGGTGACGACCGGGGACCCCGTGAAAAATGAGTGGTGTAGAAATCAATTATCACACAAGTAGGAGCAGTTTCCCAGGCGCAATCCCGCCGTCTAGTGCAACATGGTAACAATATGTTTATGAGTTTAATCTTTTATAGTAATTTTTTTTTCGTATTATTTAATTTACCTGTAAGATAGATATATTTTACGTTGTGTTGTTGCATTATACCTTGTGTGTGTACTAATAAATGTGTTTGCTTTCTTACTTTATATTAAATAACAAGATGAATTGATTGAGGCAAGAAGTTTTCAAACCACACGGGCAATATGATGTGTTATGTATTCAAACACAAAGAGTACATTATAATATATACATATAATAAGATCCAACAAATAGATAACACAAAAGTTGACTACACCGACAATCAGTGTGCTGAGTGTTACATTGATTATGAGTTTTGTATGGAATTTAATAAGGGCCTCTGGCTTACGCCGGCAATTCCACACAAATACAAGTATACTTTTAACCGAGTGCTTACTCACACATAGCACACCATTCCGATTCATACTTTGACGTGGGGCCCATGGGGCAACGGACCTCATTAGATTAATCCCAAGTATCAATCAGGTCTTAACAAAGACGTCATATGGTGCGTGATAAAGTTATATATACAACGTCAGAATAAAAAGTGACATATTTGTGTTAAGTTGTTGAATATTAAAACAAACAGAGTAATGGAGACGAGTTCGCTAGTATTACTCTCGTGATGAAGCACATTTTATATAGAATCCGGTTTTCCACCCAACGTGTTTACGTTTAGTGAAGCCATTTGAATATAAAGTGCCTTGCAAATATTATTATTGTGGTATTATATTGTTTGATTACAAATAATTTGTTTCTTCTAACTAATTTAAAACGCGCGTAAATAGTATTCTGGTTGAATAGGCATAGGATAGGACAAAAGGCCGAAAACCCTGTGTCATTAATAGCATCGGGACATTTTAATTATTTGAATTAGTCATGCAAGGGACATGTAATGTTTATTTTGAAAGGGCAGCTATCGAGTTTCTTGCTGGCTCTTCTCGGTAGATAGCTCGGTAGGTAGACTTGTGAACTGGTGGTAGTGTAAAAATTGACGATTCAAAATTGTCTTTATAAAGAGCAACTTGAATAAAGACACATTTTTTATTTATGTAATTTATTTTCAGAAGAATGTAGTGTTTTAGTTTACAACTTAACAATATCGATAGAGAACGATCAATGTCTTCAAGGTCTCGTCTATATTGATGTGTTATTTTTTTTAAATAAAATATAAATGTTATTTTTATTAGTTACAGCATAATATAAGGAAAATACACGAATTATAAACACTGTGCTATAATTAACTATGACTTAAGCCAGAATTAATACGCCAAAGAGTTTCTATTCTACCCTTCCTTAAGTTTCTCAATCCTGCCTTGTATTTCTTTAGGCAAATACTCTCCCAGGACGCCGATAGAACTCAAAACGACGTTATCCCAATATTCCAGCGATCCGAACGCCAAATTGTCTGTTGCCAATTTTGCAAAACCCCTTAACACATCACTACTGCAGCTCTTTAATTTACCAATTTCCACAAACGCTCCCTTATATGCTTTGGGTTGAATTCTGTCTATTTCACTCGCATTAAATGCACATAGTATTTGATTCAATGCAACCAGATCATAGCATGTGAAATCACTCGGCTCTTTAAAATCATCTCTAACGCGGTCAGCAACAGCTGCCAGTTGATTGTCGCTCAAGTTATAATGATTCCCAAAATTTCTTATTACATCAACACTGCCCAATGTTAAGTTATAGTAGTCTTCAGCTGGTATTACCGCAGTCACCCAATGTAATGTCGCGAGTATACTTTCTGGAATGTTCTCAACATCGCCGTAATATATTTTTATTGATTTCCAAATGTAAACGGCTTCCGAAGAACGCAACGGTTCCTTACCAAGGTGACCTAAACATGTAACAATATTTTTTCGTTGTGTCGTTTGTAGTTTAAGTAGCGATATGTTATCTGCCTCGTCAAGCATTTCCTCACACGTGAAATTTTCAGCGGAAGCCGTTTTATTCAAAATCAACACGATCAACATTTTTAAGAGCGTCATACTGTGCTGGTTTTCAATCGAAAACTAGGTTGTATTGGGTCTCATTAAAACAAATCAAGTTGTAAATGTATAATGAAGAAATGGATATGAATAATGGAGTTGCGTGATCAGAACTAGTTCGAGTAACTTAGAAACCCAACACGATTAACTAATAACAATTGCAATACAACAATTGAACGATGAAAGAAACATATGAATTAAATCAGTAGAAATACAAGATAAATTCAAAGGATCTTGTTCGTTAACCAGCAGTCAAAATTTTAGCAAAATTTAACTGAGATATCTAAAGAAATATTGATGTCGACGTTGCAACCCATATCTTATTCTAATACCATAGACCATTGTTCGGATGAGATGTGCGATCAATGACTTAACCAGACGTAGTTTTTAATTGAAATTTGTATGTCTTTCTATTCTTTCTCGTCTTTTATTTCTATCCATAGTAGTATTATCTGTATTGTCAAAATAATATAGGAAAAAATGGCATCCTTAACCAGTGTTTGATGATATTCATAATATAATCCTCCATTAGCTAGAATAGCTACATAATCCTAATTGTTTTAACAACAGGCTGATAATTTTATGACAGTAATTGTGGTAATATAGGTGCTTGATTATTAAAATTATATTCTTCCGTACATTAGGCTTAACCTCAAGATTATTGACAAGTATAACATAGGTACGATCATAACTTATGTGATATACGCTGTATCGGTTTAATATCATTAAGGATAAAGTATTTTTCCATAATTGTGTATAATCGTTCTGGTTTTTTTATCAATACATATATAAAGTGTACAGCCTCAATTATTATGAACATTGAACTCTAGCTTTCGGTAATGGTAATTTTAATATGTTATTTATTTCAACTTTTTCTAACTAGCGATTATTTGTGTACCTTAAGAATGTGCATGAAGTGGAATCGATGTGACATATCAAAAAGAGAACAAAGACAACGAGGGTTGTAAACTAGAACGATCTACGAAGTTAACCCACAATAAACTCAGCTTCTATCATTTTGTGAATAATATTCTTAATGGCGATAAAATGGAATTAAATCCAGTTATAATTGTTATATTTCGTGTTGTTTACGTTCGCCGTGAGCGGTAATTAACATATCATCGGATCAAAATCGTGATCGAACTCCGACAATACGACAATTCAAGTTCCCATATAATTGTTTTACGTGTATACCTAGTTTTATTATTTTATAAGTTTATTGTTTTTTTTATATATATTTAGCACATAAGATGTTTGGCGACAGATGTAATAAAATAAATAAATACGGTTGATTGCATGGCGGACCCCAACACAAGTGTACGTATTTTTTTTATTAAATTGGTAATCGTTAGGTAAACATATTATCAAAGCGGATATAATTTCAATATAACGGCGCAAAAACACTGCCATCGTCATAACGATTACTATGAATTAATCCTATTATAAATTATAATTGATCTCTACTTGATCGACCGTTTCATTATACAATTCTTTTGAATAATATTTTCAATCGCATGTCCGTGAGAATTTGTGGAAATAAAACGAATATTACTTGAGTTGTAATTTCAAAACCACTTTCTACGTATTTATTTATATAATTTATTGAGAAGGTACTATGCTAGTTAAGGACTATTTAAACAATACAAAAGCTTAATTAATCGTTCTAAATGCTGAGAGGGCATTTGTAAAATGATCATGCTTAGAAAAATTATAGCTGAGCTTTTTGGTTTGGACACATAGATACTACTCGTGGAGTAATGCGTTGCCGACCTTTTAAAAATTACGGAACGCAAATTTGAGCGGTTCGTTTTATTGCTAATTATCCATGTCAAAGTCGGACATTAACAGCGATATAATTATAAATGAAGATTTCCAAATTGGTGCCTTTGTCGACAAAAATGTTATAAAAAAGTTCGTTTTTATTTAACATTTACTAAGTTTTCCTCATATTAACTTTTTACAGATTCCTCATAATTACATTTTGTTAATCACTAGACAAGTTATTTGAGAATCACACATCAACACATTAACTTTACAAAACACGAAAGTTCAAAATATATCGATTCTTTGGAATATATGTCTACCGTACCCACAAATACTTATTTCAGTAAATTGTCTAAGTATATAATATCTAAATAAGTTTGTATTACACTTTTTATGGATCAAGAATGGCTGAATAGATTTGTATGAAAATTGGTGGAGAGGTAGCATTAGAGATATAATTTTTATCCCGACCGCGTTTCTGTGAAGTCAATAAAACGTTTTATAAACAAAATAGCATATGACATTGAATAACAAATCAAAAATCTGCTTATTTATGGCTTAGAAGGTGGAAAAAGTTCGCCGGGTCAGCTAAATATATAAAAAACACTACTCAGTACCAGAGCTACCGTCCTTGATGTAGCTTCTATAAGCTTAATACTCCATTGAAATATTATATTTGCTTTGCATTTTTAGGGGACGGAATATTATTCTTGGGACATGTGTGGTCATTAAAAGCTTAACTTGAAGTTTGTACTTTCGCCAACCTTGTCCCCCGGCCGCCATCTTGGAAAAAGGGGTGAAAACATGTTTTACGCAATATCTCGGAAACTATGACTCTTAAAAAAGGATGGCCAAACATGTCATCTAATACCTAATCCGGTCCTTAAATTGTAACATTTCAATTATCTAAGTATATAATAACTATAAATAATGTTGGGCTTAATATAACTAGAAAAAAAGTAAAGTTTTTAATTAAAAGAGTATGCTTTGTCGGCATATCTTTTGTTCCATACAAAACTATGCGGTTACGTAATAAAAAATTGGCCCCATTTGTGATTACAAATTACAAGTGGTAAAAGTGGAACACGTAATTGCCAAGAAATTTCGATAATGAACTTCGAAAGACTAGAGAACCTGTTTATTACAAAACATCATACGTTAAAATAATATGCTGTGTTTAATTGGTTAACATCAAATGTGATAAACTATTAAATTTATGAAATGTCTGTTATAATTGTTTGAAAAACAAAAGCTTATATTTATAAGCTTTTTTTAACAGCGAACTACACATTCCTGGTATACTTCGCAAAGCTTAAAGAGATGTATTATTATACAGAATATAAATGTAAATGGATTTAATACTTGAACACTTTTATATAATTCACATAGATCGAGTTCAACTCTTTTACATTGGTGGCCAGTGACTCTTAAATTACTCTGTTTTCTTTTATTTTAATGACGACATATAGTCGACAAGAAGTTATCCGATGCCAGTGCATCAAAAAGTACTTCTTTAGAAATACAATCAACACTTGCTTCTGCTGTGAAGGCAAACAGCGTGAGAACATCAGAAAAAGACAGAAGGGAGACGACAAAAGACAGAATTAACCTTAGAGTAGCCTAACCTACTTTTCTATAACATAAGTGATGTTTTAAACCCGTGTTGAAATTATTTTAACGTGAAAAGCTTGAGCGACAATAAAGCAGAAAGTAAAAAAGTAAGGTAGATGAGTAGAGCCACAGAAGCACAAGATTAATTTATAACTTCACTTAAATAATTTAATATTGAGTTGACGCACACAAGTGATCGCTGACACGATTCTATGTGGAAAAAACCAACAAATCATAATCATAAAATAGTAATTTCAAGTACTTGTAACATTTATACTAAGTTGTCAATACTCAATGTTAATAAATTTCAATTCAGTATACGATAAGCAGTGACAAGAAGGATAGTTCTTGAACAATCGTTTCAAATTACATTTTCATCAAAGGTTTATTTTGTCAATAACTTCCTTTCTAACATCAAATCATAATTGAACTCGAGATGTTAAATCTGCAATTAAAATTTTGGGAGTAACTATTGAAATAAAATAATTAGAATGATTGCACTCAATTAAAGATTATATGACGCTTCGGTCTATTGATGAAAATAATGCAATCGTCTCGGTAACGAAAAAAAAATGTTTTAACTACCGTTCTGAGTGTCAAGTTTTCACACACGTAGCAAAATCTCTTTTTTAATTTTTAATGCAGAAACACAACAATTGTGTTGTAAACAAATTGTGTAGAGGTAAGTCATTTTTTACGCAATCCGAGTTTTGGTCACAGTTTATGAACACAATTTGATTGTTACGTTTTGGAAATTGTAGACGATAATTATCCTTAATCATTCTAGTTATATAATATGATACAATTTTCTCTTCATAACAACATTATCGTTGTATACAACTTGTAATGACATAATAATATCATTAATTTATGATATTACACACAGATTTTTATTTATTGTTCTTAAGAGTGCCTCTCGAACGTGTTGGCAGTTTTATTTATGAACGCATGTAAACGAAAATATAAGAGTTCAAGTTCTGCTCTTAGCTTATTTATTGTACTTTATTTTACCGAGCTGAAATTCATTTGCAATCAATGCTTGATGCTAGTTAAATCTTCAGCTGAAACTAACCGTGAATTTTAAATTAATTTTGTTATTCGACGTAAAGAAATCCTCTCTCCATTTCCATGGGTCCAAAAATATTTATTGGTTGCAAACAGTTTTCGATTTTTACGAAATCGTGATGACGCCACTGGCCTGGAAGTACCATTATGTCATCAGCGGGTAGAATTTGTTTGAGAAACCGACAGCCAAGGTGAAGTGAGATCAGGTTTCATTAAACTTCTTACGTTGTTATACACATGCGATAAATAGAATACACGGCGTAGCGTGTCGGTGAGTTATTATATATATTTAAGAAAATTATGTTGGCGTTTTAATTTTAAAGCATTTTGCACATTCCAAATGACGGCTAGCACTTGAAAACCTTTCTCATTTCGTCCTTTAGTAAATAAAAAAGGAGTTTCAATATTTTATTGTAAGGCTTTTGAGACCTCGGTTTATATGAAGGTTGACCTGCCATGTTATAAATATATTCTTGTTTCAAATATTATGTGGTAATAAAAAAAAATTGTGACACACTTTATGTACTAATAAAGGCTTTAAGCGAAGAACTTCCGTATACGCATAAAAAAATTCAAATTTTAACGGATTTTAATAATATAAAAAACGGCTTTATATGATGTTTTATTTCGTGTTGATTAATAATGAAAATAATCATGTGAGTTTTCCTGTTCCGGACAGTCGTCAGAGTTCTCCTATTTAGAATGGAAGCTTGGAATTAGGATGAATGAAGACTTGGTAAGACGATCCTGACTCGCAATATATGTAACATTTTTATATTAATTAACAAAGTTATTATGATATAAAATAATTTATCTTGCCACATATTTGTGTACTTTTATATATAGCTGATTATTTTTTTACTAAATTTGGCAACGTGTTTTCGCTTGGAGATACCTAATGAAAAAACTAATAACACAGCCATTCAATTTATTAAATATTTTTACAAGGATATTGGTATCATCCCACTCAATTCGCTTGACAATGCTAATAACGTGGTTTTTTTTTTTTGACAGGCCAACAATTATGTAACCGCGCAACTATCCTTTAGGTCTATTCCGTGTTGACATTGGCAATTGAAAGACTCTTGTATATTCTAAGTGACAATTAAGGCCTAGTTGTCAGATAGTGTGTCAATATTTTCGTTAACAAACATTTGTCTCTTTTCATAATACCGTAAACATGATAAAAGTGAGAAACGCAAAACGGTGACTGTGTCTACTAACAATGACTAACTAAATACAGTTGTACATATTAAAGTAACAGGTCTTATCGGCTAAGAGATCTCTTCGACAACCGGCATAAATAATAAACATAATATATTTAATTGTTACATTTTTAACACAGATAAACTATCTCAAAATCACTTTTACAAGTAGTTCATAAAATTAATTAGTTGTGTAATCGTAATGGGAATTATTAGGTTCATAAAGCTAAAGATTTTAATCTAAGTTTCATTTTAATTACCTTAAATGCTTATGAGGTAAATAAAGGTAGTTATTATAACATAGTGTTCTGTGTTACAATATTGGGACTGGGTTAACACTGGGGAAAACATAATTGAAAATTCATTTGTGTACATCAACACATATGAACAGCCACAAGAAAGAATCCCTGGTTCCTTCTTCTTATACCGAATTCTACAAGGGTTACAAAGAATACCGGACCGATTTCTATTAAATGTGATAAACAGATAGATTAAATTTTAGGGAAGGCTTTTTTTCGCGGATAAAACAGGCTTGAAAGGATTGAAATATGTAATGAAAGTTTGTATAAAATGTCATCAGAACTCTGTCATTTATAAACCGATTTTCCAAAATCCTTTTGTATTTAATGCCCATGGTCGAAGTCGCGGGCATTAGCTACTATTTAACTATATAGCAGCTATTTTATATATATATAAATATATAATATTAACAAATGAATCGTCTTGATTGATTTTTACACGGCTCGGCCACAGTTAATTAGCGTATACAATGCGATATTTTATTGCAATTGTAATTATTAACCACTGTGAAAAGTTTGCATAAATCATTTAATTGATGAATCTATGTACTCTTTCACCATTCTAGACGTTGTTTTAACACAAAAAGAATTTGAATATTTATGTACAAAACTATGCTATTTATGACGCACTTCAATATATGGAAAAAAAACATTTTATATTGGAACGTTATGTGTACACAGAATTTAATTTTATTATGATATTAAAATCTGTCTAGTTTTGTCTGTGATATCGCACATAATAAAATAAAAAAAAAACACAACACACATAAATATCGAGTTTTATGTGAGACCACAAGTTTTAGAAAAAGAACAGACAGATTTTTTCATAAATATATCGAGAACCAGTTTCACCTTTTAATTTGTATAACATTATAGATTCTAAATCTCATTTGTCCCGCATTTATCGTAGTTACACCACATGCTGTTGAATATTACAAAATTAAATTCGCAAATCTTAAAATAAATACCTGGATATCACTAAATATATGATACTTTAAACTTTTACCGAAATAATCACTAGCACTATCTTTTACTGATTGTTAACTATCCTAATTTAAATTAAACTGTAATTTATATAACTTTTTCAATGTATTTATTTACACATTTTTTTTATTAAAAAGCACAGCATAATAATTCGCAGGCAGTAAACAATGTACTTACAAGTGGTCGGTTGTCCTTGCCTTCCTGTCAGCAAAAGCAGTTAACGCGACGGCGTACAAACGTAAAATGTTGACACGCAGCCTGCGCATGCGTATACTTTACAAAAAGCCTGTAGTAAGTGAGGCAAGTAGAACCTTAAATATTTATTATATTACACATTTTTTTGCGAGATGATCTGGGTAACTCTGTAACGCGGTTCTCCTTGAGATAAAAATTATCAACTTCTTTTGAATGTATCACAGATGTTTTAATGCCAGAAGGTAAACACAGGTGCGATTAATAAGTTTCTTTATTTCACCTAATTAATATTTTATAAAACATTACTCTTTGTTTAGTTTAGTCTTCGTAACGATATTCACATTCATTTTGTGGTTCGAAAAAACATAGACGGACCGACTCAATTGCCTCATTCTTTAATCGTGGCAAATTTAAATTCTACAGATGTTTTTTCATATAAATTACAGACATTAATTTTGGTATTAGCAACGACATAACTTCCGTATAAATTATTCTCAATACATCAATATTGATACGAAAAACGAAATAACATAATTCCTCTATTTTGTACAGGAAATATTTAATTGTAACGGTATAAGTTTAATTGTGATTATTTAAATAATTAATTTTAATTTATTTATAAAAACAACTTACCAAATCTCATATTAATTCACTATTCTTTCCTCCACAGAGGCATTTGTAAGATTCACGGCTTGAAACAAGTTCATACGACATGTGATCAAAAATATCAAAGATACGATTGGAAAAGACACTATTATTATTTGAAGCCAGCAAGGCCGATACAACACGCAAGTCAAGATGCATCCACGGAAACAGGTTCGCTCCGCATACATATACAGTATTTTTCTAAATAAAAACCAGTGTAGGAACAAAGAAATCTACAGCTGCCGCTTGAATCTTTGAGTTGCTGTTGAACCCTAAAAGCCGGGTCAAACAGATCTATAGTATTGAAGCCTGCCGTTTTTCATGCAACTAACTAGTTAAATATATATTATAGACATAACACAGCAGTTCATACAATTATATTCTTATGTAATCTGGCTGGCGATTCTCTAGCTTATATTTTTTAAAATCCAAGTATATCTTTTACAATTTGCTCCATCATACTTAACTTCAGTCTCACGGTTTGTCAGGAGAAAATAATTCAAAATTACAGTAGTAGTTCAATCGAGATTTAATTTAAATAATTTATTTATAACCATAATGAGATCTGTTTGACCAATCAGAGCAGAGTATAAGGGTCTAGGCGCCATCTTGTTGTGATGTATTTGGTATTTGCAGAGAAGTATTTGGTTTAAAATTTTACACGTTTGGCCGAGTCGGATCGTAGACACGTCTGTTAAAACTGAGAACGGTGACCAGCTGCTCTTGACAAGTATAGTTGATTAATATTGTACCAACCGTACTGTAGAACATACTTGGAGATTTATAGGAGTGGCTGAGAGTTTCTTGCCAGTTCACCTCGTCCTCTCCACGCCCTTGATTGGGAACTTACAGTAAATCAATAACATATATATGTCTATAAAATATTAATTATTAAAGGAACTAGGAAAAAGTACGGCTCCTTTAAATTATTATTCAGAATATATTATACAGGTGTGAAATGTGGCAAAATATTCTAAGTAATAAATTTACATTTCATAATAATTCAACGATCTTTTTAATGACATTGCTTAATGCGATTTTGGCAAGAGTTGATTTTACACTCAGAATACGTGCATACGCTGTAACATTGGACTGGTTTTTAAAATATAATTAGTACTCGGTAGAAGCCTTAGAAGTACGGTGAATTCAAGCCTATTTTTTGTATATAATTGTTGATAACAAATATTATGAAAATGATTTAAATAAATAACTTAAATTAAAAAGTATAACACAATTATTAAACGTTTGGTCATTGTGGCAGAGTGACCATAATGCCCGCGGCATTCCCTCGATGTATCGCGATACTTTTACCCTGAACGAGAAAAGCATAAGCTCTTAGGTCACCCATTACTGACGACAACCGACAATTCCTTAAAACCATCATAAGGACGCCATTTTAAATATTAAAAACGAATAAAATAAAACGTACAAATTATTTATTTAAAATTAGCTTTTTTTATTTAAATTAAAGTCCAATTATTATTGACTAATGGCTAGTGATAGTTACGTATTTTCAATTTTAATTCATAAAGTTTTGAAAAAAAAAATTTATTCTACATAAGTTACATTTGAAGTGATGTTTACGATATGAGTCTACAGAATATTCTTAAAAGTAGGAACATGTGGGAGAAATATCTTCTATTTAATCAATTCATTGTTTCGTTCTCGAAGCGAACCTGTGCCATTGTTGGCTCAATGTAAAATATATTGAGGAAAAATGTTACCAATATTTCGACAAGGCTGAATTTTATTTTATTACCATAGAGTAAATACCATATTTAACACAGAGCCTGTCATCGCGCCTACAAACTTTGTATTTTATCTGCGATCTCTATAAAAAGTTTAAAACGAAAAAAACTTAAAAAGAAATTCGTTATTATTCATATAATTTTAAGTCATATAAGATTACAAAATGATGAAATATATATGTATTTTAACATGCTTCCGTATTTGATGTAACCTCGAGATTTTGAAACGTTCAAAGCATATTCGCTCTAATAAATCTTAAAATAAAGTAATAGTCATAAAAGTTCAGACATAATTGCTTAATCGCAAACATGTTAGTATGTGTACATCGCAGACTATTTTTTAACAAGCTTATCGCACTTTCAATGTTAAGTGTTTCTTAGACTGTAGACAATCGAAATGGGTTTGGATTATGTCATAAGAGCATGGGAGTGTAATACCAGCCCATTATCATTATGAATTTGCTTTTGGAAATATTTTTTGGCGTGGCTGGGAGCTTATGAGTGCCTCGATGGCCTTTTAAGGAGTGGTACGCTTATTCCTTGAAAAACGCTAAGCCGTTTTGTTTCAGAAATTTGGGCATGGATAAACATTTAGCTAATAACCAGACAAACCCCATTGTCTGGAGTGCGTAGGAAATTCTTGAAAGCATAATTACCAAGATCTTTACAGCACCTTCTTTTTAGAAGATAAAAAAAGCTTTCGTTAGACGAATAAAATGATCACGAATCCTGGAAGCATTGACGATGGCTTGAGTTTTAAAGCCGACATAAATAAAACGATTAGTAACTGTTAATAAAGCTTTTGTCTCAAATAAACTTTGGTTTTGTCAAAGCTCAACTACACTGATGTGATTTACGGTCCTCGCATCTCGCAGACAAATACCACGAACAGCAGATGTAACATAATTTGATAACCAGACATGAAGAGAGAAAAAGAGATTGGCGTCATCAAGTCAAAATATCCGTTGTGTGAGCTCTTATGGGCCTTTGAGCTTACCTGACGAGGGCTGTTTCAATGCTTCCAGATAAATTCCGGTTAGAACGAAAGGTTGCAACAACCTTCAGAGATCTAATTTTACCTTTTCATCTATATTCAAAGAGAACAGTACAGATGGAAATGGGGAGAAGACTCGGTAGACCATTATTTTCTGATTATTTGGTCAGTTTTCAATTATTTTATTTGGTATGTTTGTTTTTTGACTTTTGTAATTTGCTGAAGTGGATTTAAGTTGTTTCTGTTATGTATTTTTATTTATTCGTTCATGTCTGTATATATTCCTCGCTGATTGTGTTGTTGTCATAAGCTTTGAATGACCACACATAATGTACTGAGCCTAATTAACACAGCGTACTTTAACAACTATAAAATATTAATGTATATATATTAAAGTTTGTGATTTTTTTTAAAACTAAATAGATATTTATCACTTATAAGCGTATCAGCATTGTAGAGATAAAGAGAAAATACGTCTTAACGAGTTCAGTGCAATTACAAAAAAATCGCAGAAATGCCTGACGGATTTAAGCTAGCAAACATTGTTATTCGCGTCTTTTGTTTGATATACCATTCAAGTTAATTATAACAATACAAATTCTGATTTGTCTTAGAACATGTGAAACATTATTAGGGACAGTTGAAGAAATATACACTTATATGAGTGTGGGAGTTTATTCTTACTATACTTTAGCTTACGCCCTTGATTTGACAACTGTCCACTATTCAAATAATCTTTGTTTTGACGTGCCTATGCAATTGTCTTTGACATGATATGGCGCTGTGGTCAGGGGGTTATTAAATAAAAAAAATCTCCTGCTATGCTCCATTGACGGATGTCAGGGATATCCGTCTCGGCGCACGCAGTCTCACATATTAAGATATATACTTTAATGTAGACAGAATGTTACATCGAAACCCTTAATAGAACATTGTATCCAATGAAAGCTCAGTTATTTTATGTATAATCGGTACAATATGGCGAACCATTACAATCTAAATAGTTTCTAATTCATATATTGACACATTAATTGAAAAAAAAAAACACATTTAATATACGATACACGAAAATAAATTGGAAATAAATCTAAATAGAAATAATGTCCTCTACATCTATAATATAAACACATAAAGTAGCTACAATAATTACTTATAATTTGTCATACACGGTATTAGCTTAACACAAACACGACCTTACAGTTTCTAGAAACATTGTGAGACAAAGAAACGCTCGCATTCAAACCACCACTGTGCAAAAAAAGGTTCTTACCACCAACGATTCCCAACAATTGAGCCGAACTCGCCTACGCTTAGTCAACTAAGTATGATTAAATCATAGCCATGTTCGTGAACTTATACACTTCGTCTTATTATTAACCGATGAGCGATATTCTAATGAAATGATTCGACTACCGAATGATTCCTGCACAAGCGGCTCACCGAATGAATGAATTGAGCTTTGTATACGAAACATTCGATACCGAGACGTTGATAACGACGTATATTCTCGTCCTAGCCCGTGAAAGCACTGAATGGTCCAACGCTCCTTGCATCGCATTACCTTAGCTATATGATATCTAAGCCTCGTCACCTAAGCTAACACCCTTAATCTTAACTCTTACACCCAATTCTAAGTGGCAGTGATGGTCAGCAGTTGTCGGGAGGGACATGCGTCGACCTTACCCCAAAATGGTCAACCCAAAATTGTATACATCAAATCAATTCACGTAACTTATTTTCATCATACTAATAGCTGTCGTACACACAGCTGATAATCTACGATTAACTTACACCTAATATCATTTAGTGCCCCCCCGAGGTCACTCGCTTAGAGACACTTGCTATGATATCTACTTTTGTGAACAACGGTTGATTTCGATCAAATTTACAAATCACTTAAACTACAAGATTAAGATATAGACGGAAATTAGTCTAGAAGATTGTCCTTCAACTAGCGAACGAGCGTCGTTGAGACTGGAATGGCGTTAAGCGTGTCAGCGTTACCATGTGATTGAAGGGAACGCGCCTGTCCGTAATTCATCTTATTGTACGCGCTAGTAAAAATTGGTCCTTACCGCATTCGTTCTGTGTGCTTTACGTCGAGCGCTCTATACGTAATACTGGCAACTAAATCATCAATGGAAAAAAAAGTAAAAGAGTCGTACGACCAAAAGATTCCTATCGCCGCGTTCCCTGCAGTTCCTACGACACTGCCCATACTAACAAATGACACATAAGATCCCAACATTGGTGAACCATGCATCGCCCCAAACTGCTATATAGGTCTGAACGACTGATCAACCAAATAGAACGGACTAAAATTAATGATTCGGTGAGAACAAAACGTTAAGAGGCTGGTGAATTCATTTGAACAACGCCACTGCGGGGAGTACAGTCTTTGCTGAGTATTATTGAACATTTGTGCTTCGTACCGATGAAATCGAGGTGATGGCCCGATGTCTAACACCTATCTAACGACATGAATACGCTGATGATGTGTCTGATATTCACAAAGCAACAATAACCGCCAAGTTGAAGATGAAGAGTCAATGAATATGGAGACATAAAAAATTCAATGATTATGGGGGTGTGATGAGAGAAAATATCGTAAAGTATCCGTATAAAGCATTAAATCTAAGCTTACTATGAGCTAAGTTAGTATGTATTAATCTAATTACCAATTAGTTATCAAGTAAATAATATGGACGCCAATTAGAAATGAAACATGTTCTATTATTTATGTACATTGACGGTTCCTTGAAAATAAAAAACACTCCGAGCTATGATTTTACAAGTGTAGTGTAATATACCACTATTCCAAAACACGTACACTTAAGTTAAATTTGGGTCACATAAGAGAAAGCTCCAAATGGGTAATTGTATTTAATTTTTGATTTATTTTTGACTAGGGAGACATGGTTCTGATACGGATTTCTTTAACGACGTGTATGGTTGCAGCGGTATCATTGATTGCGATGATGATGTTGATGGTTTTGGCAATGGAATTTTAACTGATAACAATGGAAGGGATCTCGATGAACGAATCGGTTTCGATGGGAAACACGTGAGAGCTGCTGAAAAGGGCGCCGACATTGATGGGAATGGTGATATTGGTGGTGACTTTGGTGGTGACATTGAAAACGGTGACAATGATGACAGTGTCGATGTTATTGATAGAGGGGGTGTTGCTATCAATCCTTTTAAAGAAACCTCCGGCGTATGTGGTAAAGATCCATCGTTTGGTTGTGGTTGTTTTGGGAACGGACGCGATTCAAGGAGAGAGGCTATGAACCTCATGCGTGGCAAGAAATGGGGCCCCGGAGGCACTGCGTTGTGGAAACACGATTTCATTGGGTGAAGATGAGGATGCATCGGTAGATGGGTCGGAAATGGAAAGCAGTTCACTGGCGGCGGCGGGAAGGATGACGATGATGATGATGATGATGATGATGAATCGGGCGCCGGGGACCCCGCCGGTGAACAAGGGATGGATACGTGAGGTGACAACTCGTAGTTTGATGAGTGAGACGTTGATGAGCGTGACGGTGATGAGCGAGACGGTGATGAGTTGGAGGAAGCCTCGGAGGGTGACGGGGACGGCGTGACGTCGTGCATTTTGCTAATCGAAGCGAGGGAAGATTTGGTGGAAATGTCACTTGCGAGTATAGCGCCGCTGACGGGATGGGCAGTTAATGTTATTACACTCTTAACCTTAAAAACCTATTACATAATATCAAAAGTTTACGGACTATGAATTACAATAAAAATTGAAAAACAGTCTTCCAGAAGTTCGATTACTATCAAAAATTTGTAAATTGTAAATTTTCTTTCGCGCATAAAAAACCAATAAATTATAAAAAGGTTATCCAAAATTCTAAATGCACTCAGCCCTTAACGTTTCTTGATACAAAATTCCCCAATTAACCATAGAACTCAGCCAATTTTTTGGTATCAATTACACTAAGACTTACGTTTATAATTTTCACAACATTCAATGTAATCTAGACGCAGGTGAATATGAGCACTTTACACCTATCACGACCTAACACGAAAACGTCATGAATATGCTCCCTACATTGGTATATACTAAACCACGATGTCCGCTAACCATACGTGACCATACAGTGTGTCACTAAATACTTACACTAAATTTATCCAAAAACCTTTAGTCTACCAATTGAATATTATGATTATCTAACGGCGTAAGTATCTAATTCCTTACTTGATAAAATACAATTCAAACCTGCTGTTACAATGATATAAGCATCGAACACCTTAAATCGACGCGACGTAGACACAGCAAATCTAATGGGTTATATGAAATAAATGGCGACACGTTCGCGGCCTCAACTAAAATGAACGGGAAAGACAAATGGATTTACACGCTCACAATATACAGAATGCAGAGTCACACTCGCTAAGTGTAATTTTGCATGTCGGTATGGCGGGCGATTATATTTATCTAGGAATCGAACGGGTTAAACTAACGGCTACCGTCTCTTCGTGTTTATACAAAAGGTGAGTACAGCGCCGTTCTATATGCGGGTGGTGCGACGGCGCAGTTCGAAGTTATTGTTTACTTCTCTTTCTCCTTCTCCTTTTCGTTTTCTTTGTCCTCCGGCTCCTTCTCGGCCAGCTCCTCTTTTTCGTCCTGGAATTTGTGATAACATAAACATATATAACATACAATAAAAGAAAACACGAAACTATTTTTTTTTAAAGTTTGTCCCTGAACGAAAAAAGCACCAGTTCTTGGATCACCAGTACTGACTATCAGGCGCATACTTAATTCCTTAATAAGCGCCAGCGCACTTGTACCCAAGGTCCCTACTCCACAGACAACAAAATCCAAGTTGGACGAAAGCTTCTTGTACTTTGACCAAGTAATAATAATATATAATATTTAAAAGGCTAGATTTTAATTAATTACCTTTTCCTTCTCAGGCTCCTCCAATGGCTGCTTTTCCGGCTTGTCTGTGCCTTCCTTGGTCTCTTTGGCCTCCTTCTTGGCTGGAGCAGCGATCTCGCTAACACAAATCTCGTCCCAATCAGGGAAAGCACGCTCCTTAATACGGGACACGAGACCAACTAGGTTCGGGAACGAGTCGTTCATAGCATCGCGCAACAAATGCGACACGTCCTTGTCAATGAAGTGAAGTTGGGCCAAGTTTGAGAATGCCACAACGTCCAGCTGCAATTGAGCAAACGGTGATGTCAAAAACAGATTTTAATCGTATAATGTATGGGTCTCATTTGTAAATAGTCTTCATGGATTGACGTGGATAGACTGTTTTGTTATACGTGTTCAATTAAGGCCACCAATTTTTCAGAAATAAATAGAGAAGAGATGAAATATAGAAAAGCAAGAAAAGCAATAAAATAGAGAAACGAAAGAACAGAAGGAAATAAAAAAGAATCAGAGGCCCGGCTGATTAATATTGGACGTCGACTTTCAATATCTAGATTATAGATATTGTTGACTGGCAGTGTCCGAGCTGAATTATTGATTGCGACGGAAAATATTTGATACCTACAAACCCCCCCCCCCCCCCCCCACGACAATGGACGCAGATTTGAATGATGTTTAAAATCGCCCAATTTCCCGAAACATGGGACAACCCATTTTGAAATGGAAATGGAAAAGGTAACTTAACGATTAATACACTCCCAGAATCTTAACGTTAATTCTTTGTGTTGCATAAACAATTAATAAAAATATTGATGTTAATTTTAAGATAGTTATTTAAAGACAACAAAGAAGTTTTTAATTAAATTAAAATTTAATTAAATTAAATTAGGATCTTGATAACTTTTAAGTTATTATTGTCAAACTGTTAACAAGCGCTCCTTAAGTCAAAGTCTCATTATTCCGTAAGGTACATAGGACCATTCCGAGTGATTCTACGCCGCGAACAAGCTGAGAAGAAGCAGCCAAGAAATTCGGCTTTTTGATTTTTTTATTTATTAAGCATATACAGAACTGATGGCGGAGCAATGTGTGAACCCTAAAACCTAGCAATGTTATGTTTTATACCGTATATTATGATTGCAATAAAACTAACAAATGATTTAAACCACGTCTACCTCCGCCTAAAAATTCAAACTTTGAAATAAAATTAAAAAAATACTCACAAGAGTGGGCTCGTCTCCAAAGAAGAACGGCTTGTCAGAGAGCAAATCCGAGAGCACACGGAGGTCGTTTTTGCCGAACTCGATGATCTCTTCTTGGCTATGTACCCCGATCCCGTGGGCTTTGGCTTTCTTCATTCCCTAAAAAAATCAAAACAATTTTATCACATAAGTTCCAAAATCATTAACGAAGCTAATTATAAATGAGGAAGCAATACCAATTGTCGCAGGTAATGATAGTCTAACTAGTGTGCCAAATTATATGAGGAGAAAATATACCTTTTCCAACATTTCGCTATCACGGTCGAACGCGAAATGGGAGTGCAACAGGTGCATCGTTAATAAAACTACTCCAATGCACCCCCAGGGGGCTGGGGGGTTGGGAGGTGGCTATGTAATATAACGACATGGCGCCAAAGGATGGGGTAAAATGGCTGCGATGGACGGGGGGGGGGGGGGGGGGGGGGGTATTCCCGGGATCGAGCTAGCTTCGACCTAGGTTCCAGATATTTCCGTTGAATAGCAAAATACATTAAGCCACCAATACAGATGTATATACCACATAACAAATTCTTAACTAAAGACAAGAATAAATGATACTAACCTTACGTCCAGAAGTGAGTTTGTAACAGAAGTTCAAGATGGCATTGGGCAGACGTGTGTTAAGAGCGTTCTGCAGGTTGACCTGGTAACCCTTGATCACGCTATCCGGGTACTTGGCACGCCACCAGAGCATCACCCATGATAGATGATTCTCGATCATAGATACCATAGCGTGGGTGACGACGCGTTGCTCTGGCGTGAGGGCTATACGAAAGTCATATAATATATTAGCATTGATGACACACCGATTGCACATGCGCGCCGGTCTAGGCAACTATCTAGGATCAGTTATGTAGGCTGCCTGGGATTTCCAGGGTCTCAAACGAACCTGAACCTATTTATTGATTGCGGGAGGTCATGACCCGAGCAAAGCCCCCGCGGAAGTCTAGCATCGCTAAATGACTTTGTGTCGGGGAGGTCTCCAAATCTAATTATTGATACATGTAAACCAAACATCGAACCAATTGCTGGGTTTAATACATAGAAATATTGCCTTGTTTTATACATACGTGCCTGTCTACTTATCACCAATCCAAAGAGATGTGTTCGTTCAATTGCGAAGTTGGTAATTTTTAATTGAGAATTAGAATCCACTCAAAGTATCTTTGTTTAATAAAATAGTTTACCTGCATCAAGATCCTTGCTGTACTTCTCAGAGAGCTGTTTTATGATGAAGGTGCTGTCAGCGATCTCCTCTCCGTTCAACTCAATGAATGGAAGCTGGCCTTTCTTAGACCTGAACTTCGCTTTGTGGTCTACGTTCTGGAACAAAGAGTCATCGTTCATTTATATATTTCTTAAAACTCATTAAGAAAGTACAGGACAATGTTGTAAACAATTCAATTTCGAATAAGTGCGAAGACGACGCACTGTAGCGCGAGTATCCAAAGATCTTTCACAGCAACACACAAAAGAGATTCGCTTCCATTAAATAGATTGAGATAAGACGTATACAATTTCTAAATTCGCAGCATATTAAAGTGAGAGATTACAGTTAAAGACATTATAACAAAGGCTTTGTATTCTACGATGACACTCGTTTTATACGAGTATCATTCTCACAGATAAAATGCATTCAAACTAATGCTCTCGCAGAATATGATATGAATTCTCATAAAGTTACACTTCAAAAGAGTAATACTTTACTGATTATTAATATTAATAGTTTATTACTATTAATTTCGTTGCAAACATAAAGTTAATACGCAGCATACGGATTCGTTCGCAAATTTAACATCAAATATATGGCACTAGCATTCGAAATTTAAATTTTCGTTTACCCCGTATTTAAAGCGCATGCGTTGTAAAGTGCACTGTCCGATAAAACCTCGCGGGCAAAGTTCATAGTGGAAGGCGTCAGTAAATCAATTTTCACCCGCCATGTTGGGTGGACATATCAGTCTATTTTTAGCGTCATAGCAACAACCTGGTATAAGTAAGGGCGCATGCGTGAACCTGGCCGGGGTGTCGCTTCCGACATTTACCTTTCCACCCCACATAGATATGTGTACAGCACACATGTAAACACAAAGGATTTTATAAATACATACATAAAAGACATCGCCAGCTACATACATGACTATAACAGTATATTGAATTATTATGTGTCCAATGCGAAATATCACCAAGTTTCAGTCGAAGTCATCGCACCTGTCTAAATGTCAATAGTTTTCGTCTGGTCTGATATTAAGGCTCGTCTGCAGTAACTAGATTTGTGATAATAATTTTATTATATTTACTATGTTATAAAAGTATTATCTTATCCTTGTTGAATCTAGTGTAATTTTATTTACATATTGAATTAAATTTTTAATTCGGCCCATGCATATGTTATTTTTAATTTCTATATTGGTTTTGTCTAAAAACGGATATGAACACTTATTTACATACTGATCGCGATAACTGCAAAGCTTTACCGTTTTCATAGAAATAAATTGTGATGATACTCAAAATTTTACAATTCTTAGTATTTAATCTATGTTAGAGTCTACGTATTCCAAACCAGTTAAGAACGTAGAAGTTAAGATTCAAGGCACTTAACTCAAAATCGTCTATTGGGCATGTACAACAGGTTGGCACATGTATCGGAAGCTCGGTTATAGTTAATTCCTAATATATGTATTAACGTTAAATAATACTTGAATTTCTAAAAAAACCAACATAGTATAATATATAACAAGGGGCATTTGAATTGTTATTGTTTTCGTAGCAGAGCATTAATGTTTACAATCGATAAGGATCTGGTTTAAAATTACTTTAGTACAACTTGACTAACGTGTATCATAAAAATGTGTTAGCTTTTAAATTACCATGTTTAAACAATATCTAACAATAGCACCAGTAGATTTGTGCGGGTGGTTTATCTCCGGTAACTATGGCGACGGGCGGACGCGCGGCGGAGGGCGGGGAGAAAGGCAGCTGTATTGATTTTGGGTTCAGCGCCCTCACCACTGCCTAGCGCCCTCTACACAGCTAAATGTGATTCGATGCCTTTATCGATATCTGGGTGGTTGCGGGCAGTGGTAATCTTATCTAACATAGATAATTTAAGCTACTAATACTTAACGAATGTTGCGTGTTCTAATTTCAAAATTTACAACAAATATTTCATAACTTAAGTTTATTTCAACCTATTTGTTAGAAATATTTGAAAACGCTTAACAAAACATCAACCGAACATCCCTACACAGTAATAATGATTGCTTTTGTTTTCTCTTTGACGAACAATGAGATCCCACGGAAGGAGGACAAATTAAACAATTAACATGCTTCGGTCTCGCTCAACTGATGTTATCGCACAATTAATGAATCAGCTTTTTAACTTATTGCCTGTATACCCTTCGCTTTACTGAAAGACAAAATTGAAACGATAATTAAAAGTAGAGTTTTTAACGATTTCACAGTCGGAAGTGCGTCAGAGTACACAATCATCCACATCACAACACCACTTCCATTACGGTAAGTATCGGTTAAGAAAACTCTTATCTCTTCTTGCAAATGACCGTTAATGATACGAACGTTAGACTATCAGTTTTGCAGATATACTTTGTACTCGTTACCAAGAATTTCAAAAGTTCGAAAATTCAATTTAAAACACTATACCCAACTATATGTAAGTTAAGCTAATTGTTGACGCACACATAAATATATAGACAGTGTTTCGCCGTTAAATTACCTAACGCGCTATGGGCCCGTTCAATTTATTAAGTACAAGTATCGCGCTGTGTACCTTGTAATTTCAAACTATTTACTGTTTTTTACAAATATTTATCGATGCTCCTAAAAAAAGATATTTAAAAATCGATTGTGTCGTAAATGGTGAAGTATAATTCAATTATTATTTTAGGTATTTAGGACTAATACAATTCTGTGGACAGCGAAGAGGAAACGCTTCCTGCAGTTGAATTTAGAGATAATATAAAAAAATATAATAAGATATGTCACAACGTGATATAGGGATATATTCAAAATGGACGCTGTATTAGCATATTAAGCACACGACCTCAAGCTTCCTGCATTCAGGAACAGGTTAAAGTACGTGGGTGGAATAAGGGTGATCTGTGATTTCAATCGGGGGATTTTAATGGAACTCTTTGTAACATTCATTAGTAAAAATATCTATAATGAAAACTATTATTAAGCGTGAATATTTAGAATATTTTACCGTTCGATAGTCTATTTATCAGTAACTTTATTTATATATGAAGTGTGAATTACATGGTACATAATTATACCTGCACAACAAAAAAATAATAACAAAATAATCAAAAAGTAGGTCGTCATTAAAAATAATAATTATCATCGATGTTCAATTATCATTTATAGCAAACTCGCCTGGTTTGGCTTGATGGCAATTTAGGGTTATTCATATTTCTTTCTAAAATGTTTATAAATATATATCACGATCGCACACTGTATGATCTATATATTATTATTATATATTTATACTCTAATACAAAATGTGAGATGAGTTCATAATGAGCACAAGCCGTTAGTGCTTAGTTGAGAGAGATCAAAGTGCAGCATATTTAGTCGTAAATTTATATATTTAGATAGATAGACCTACAATATTGTAATTAAAATCATCATTGACAGTTATTTTTATATAATATTAATCTTGTATGGTTAAGAACTATCCATTTAAGTGAATAGAGGGCCGAAATGAGTTATGTGTATTGTCATCCCCAGCTCATTATTTCTATAGAAGACCGAAATCAAACATATCTAAATTATAGCGACCGTGTTAAAGTATCGTTCAGTAATCATGATTATTAATTAATATTTTCAAAAATACACCCATGCGCTTTAAGCAACTGCTAAACAAGCTACAAAGCTTGTTTAGCAGTTGTTTTGGCGGGACTACGAATAATTAAACCTTTGTAAAAGTAACAAATTAATTCATGTTAGCACTAAAGGCCTAAGGACTTAAGTTATACACGTGTCGAGGTGACAACGGCGTATGAGAGCTTATTTAGCATAAGAGAGGGTTTATTTAAAAATTTGCACCGAGCATAATGGATTAGACTAATATTGTATAGAAAACTGTTTAACCTATAGTATAATCTATTGGCTAATCTTGAGTTATGTCTGAGTAATATGCAGATTATATGTGACACGCAAGATGTAGTTGATATGATTCGAATGTCTTTAAAAATAGCATAAGGTTAAAGTATAATTGTACATTGCTATATACAATAGTATAGTTATTGTCTGGTTGTCTATCAGACAGGGTATTGTCGGGCACACCCCGCCAGCCCGGGAACAGCGGGGCTGGTTGGTCGATGACAGGGCCGCGCAGTCGCAGACGGCGGGGTAACGACCGACATTGGACGCGCCCTGTTTTACACTATATTATAAAATAAGATATATGTTGAATACTGTAAAATAAACGGAGATGAGCACAAAATTTGATACAAATATGAAATCGAGAGATAGGGATTTAATAAAAGCATTCCGGGTGAAAGAGCTTTAATCACGTGTCCCATGTTACATACGTTCTCATCAAACAACATACAAAAATATATATATTTCTACTTTTATTGTAATTGATTTTAATGAAATGCGCGGTGACAAATATGAAACGGAAAATGGCTGTAGTTTATGATAATCACGTATTTTCACAGGAGGAAACTTTCCACTGGCCATTGGCGCCGCTTCGGCGATCCAACTTTCTCCAACATTAACAGGGCAATGCTCAGCTATGGTTTGTCGAGAGTCTTCTATCACGGGTCGGCCATCACTGTGGTCGATTGATTTTTTAAAGTTATCAACGTGCGTCTTATTTCTGCCGAGTGCCAACCCGGATGATATTAAACAGTACCGTTAAGTAACTTGAAATGATTTGTGTTAAATAAGTAGTCATAAGCCGATACTTCTCTCTACAGACTATTCGTAAATTATGCGTATTAATGTTATCAAGTAAAATCCTTCTATGGCTATTTAGAGAACGCCGCGCGTTGACCCCACTATCAAACAAACCATTGTACTTACAACCCGCATTACTAATTATAACATGTTAAACGCCACCCGCACACTACACAATATTACTCGTTATACAATGAAATTAACTTTTATATACGTAATATTTAATAGATTTTTAAGTTCGCTTAACGTAAGCTAAAAAGGTATATTTACTGTTAGAACGATGAGGTCTGTATATAATTAGAGTTATATAGGTTATTTAAGTGGAACGAATTGTGTCTTAATTAATGCATTTGTATTATGGTAATCAAGAATTTTAATTTAATTAATTCCACAAAATTTCAACAGCTTTCAGTGATGCAATTGTGTATGATACAGTGTATGCGGAAGTTCTAAATCGGTGTTAATTTTGAATTAAAACGTAAACAAAGATCAACAATGCACCGTTACTTACATGGCCTTTCCGAGAAACCGATTTGTTGCTTTAGTGATATTTGTAAAACAGCGTTTTCTTAGAGTTACGTCAAAATACTTAACAATACTTACAGGATACTCTTTATCAGTAAAAACCTAAGGAATGATCCGGATCATAAACGCATTATAGTTATGTTATCAGGAGCTCAATAAATTTGGTTCCTAGAGCCGCGTACACATAAAGATGGCACATTGCATTCTCAAGTTTGGTTCATACCACGATGACGTAATCGCTATGAAATGTGTCACCCTAATGAACTCAAGTTATATCCATTAAGTGCATTGAGGGGAGTTAGCAACCAAGAAGTGGGGCGTTCAAACAATACTATTGTAAAAAGTATTATAACAAGGGAACGTAACAAAGAGACATTAAATGCGATTCTTTGCTTAGTCAATTCGTGTCATGGTTTTTGTATTTTAACACGTAGTACGAGACGGGAATCATTTAAATTGAATAATTTCAAGTTGAGGTATTTATTTCTTCCCTTAGTCTATTGAATTAGACTTCCAACTAAATTTTATTTTTACATGCTGTTATATGAGTTTCAATTTTGTTTATAAGGTTCCACACTGTATTTCGATGCTCCCAGGCAGTGGTGCGGCAACCGTATTCTTTTTTAATTGATTTGTTTTAATTAAATGTGATTTAGTTACACCTTTTTTATGTACGAGGAGGCCAAAGAGCAGGTATACAATAAAGTGACCATTTAGGCATATTGTCTATAAAAGAAAGTGATACAATGTATTTATAAATAGTTGCATTGATAATAATTATCTTCTGCGAACTATAATGTTACTTTGTAACATCTCCACTTAGTTGGCCACTGTGTGAAACCTGATAGTATTGATAAGTAAGTTCAATGAATTATCTTTGTCTGCTACGAATAAATGGAAAAGGATGCTATCTCTACAAAGCGATAGCCTTAAAGAGCAAACAAACAGTAATTTAAATAGATAATCAGTTTTTTTTTTGGGACTGTTACTTGGACCGCAGTTGGTATGCAGATGCGGTTTTAAACTATGCACGTGGTAACTAATATGGCTCGATATTTTATACTTCGATTCAAGCAATTATACCGCAAATACGATGTAGAAAGTCGATTTCCGATAACTGTAATATTGCAAATCAAGGAAATAATATTCGAAGCTTTCATGCCAGTTTCCGTAAATACAGCACTGAATAATGCAGCATCTGCTTCCCGTGTCGCGTGATTGCCTTGCTTTGAACACAATTAGGAGACGGCCATTTCTGGCAGCTTAATAAGTAACATCACCAAGCATTTATTAATGCTTTGATACAATTGGTATACATTTAAATGTTTAACAGATGAAGGCTCTATATGTTGTGGCATATTACTTTCAACATTAAAATTACTAAAAAGCGTTTCCACGACTTTTACCAAATTATCTGAGGTATGGTTTGGAAAAACTGATAGCTTTTAAACCGATATATTAAGTGTAATTTTGAACGTTAGTAAATTAACTTTGTTAATAAAACTAGTCTTGGTTAATACTCAATCGAACTTTTATTAGAATCAAAACCATATGAATCATCTGTATTAAAAATCACTCGGAATAATAGCTTAATTTTAGAAAATTTCGTTATTCAGGGCATTGCGTGTGCGCACATTGATTTATGAAATGCTTTTTAATAACCCACAATTGGCGCTTCCTGGTGTAATGAGCTCAAGATGTGATCTCTGCTTAATGTTTTGATGGCCGGAAATGTTAGATTACAGGCACTCACGAACTATGAATTTTGTTTGTGTTACAAAATGTTTAATGTAAACACAATGGTATTCTGAAATGCATTAAAGAAAATAGCGAAGTTATTTTAAACAATAAAAAGAACTAACAGAGGTCTTAAGAGCAAATAAAAAGCGTCGATTCTGAAGTCTGAGAAAAGTTATTAGCGCCATCGTCTGCAACGAACTATAGGGCGTGACTGTAATAATTTTGTTAAGTACTTGTGGACGGAGAAAGCATCTCAACTTTAGTTACCGTAACATGTTATATTTCATTCGGGTTTAAGTGTTCATACACGTGCTATATAAAATAGAACGTAAGTATATACTAGTATCGCTCTTCTGTCATGACGAACAGCATTGTCTTTAATTAACGCTAATGAGGCTATGGGCTTCGTTATAACGCGATGAATCAGGATTGTTTAAGTGTGCTTCGCTAAAACTATTGTGCAAGGAATGTATATGCCACACCCACGCGGCCACTATATATCGAATACGTCTTGCAGGTTCAAAAAAGCCTTTACGAATTTGAGATATTGGATGATATTCAGTGCGTATTAATGTTTTTATCTTCTTCCTCTTCTAAAAAATCCCGTACTTTAAGTTTAAATACACACACATAGACAATATGTTTTATGTTAACTTTATACTCCTACGCTTGTGATTCTACACCTCTCTGTCTCGGACTACAGTATCAACTGTTCAACTATCATTACATTCTTATCTATATAAAATAAAAATTCCCTATTTTCGTTAATTAATTTATACTGTTTTAATAATGAAAACATTCCGTAAAAGGATCTGGACAATTCATTGACCTCACTAAGGAAATCAACATCTAAACCGGTACTAGACACAAATCGTTACTGGGTTTGAAGTACGGGTTATACTTTTATACATACGATTCTCGAAGAATACCTGCTTCATGATTATAGTGTTTCAAGCCATTTTACATAGTATTTCAGCTTACAGCAAGCAACTGTAAATTCCTTTTTTGAAAATAAAAAAGGAATTTACAGTTTATTATTGAGGTTTATATGTCAACTTAAATATAGGCTGTATCTCTGGCTGTCGCGCAAATGTTAAAAGAAATGTCTCTTCGTACTAACATAACTGGCTAAGTAAAATTGTATGGGGGACTTTGGATTCGATTTAATAACTGTCGATTCAACACTGCAACTAATCATAATTGATCTAGATGTACCAACTAGAAGGTTAAATATTATTATATTTATATGTTTAGATTTAAATTCGCTTATTTTTCCAGTTTTACTTAACTTAATTTTGTTTTATTTTACGCACCTCTTGCACCAATCCAATTGTATTATAAGTATTATTTTATGTTGTGGGTTGCCCGGAAGAAATCGCTTATTCGCGATAAGGCCGCCCGTTGCGCCTATATGTACTAACTAATGTGTTAGTGCAATAAAATGGGAATAAATAAATATTAAGTTTCGACAACATTCCATGTAAATTAGCTTAACACTTCAATCGTTAATTAGTATGCCCTTTAAAATGGGCTCATTGATTTCACATAGTTTACTCAGTCAATACTCAAAGAGTATATAAATCAAGTCAAGAACCTTGCATCTTCAAGGGAGACATGTGCTGAATTTAAAATACTTAGCAACGAATATTTAGTACTTTGCCTTTTGAAAATCGTTGTCATAAGGGTGTCGTACTAGAACGGGATTGTCATAAAGATGAAGTAAATGAAACCATGATAGACCAGCAACCTAAGAACGAATGATATCACAAATAAACTAGACGCCGGACGGAGATAAGAAACACGCTAAATACACAAAATTCCGCTTCATAGGGTGCGATGTCAACTTTGAGATGTAAAAAGATAATTTTTAATCAATTTAAATGTTACATTTGCTTTGTATTTTTTAGAGGACGCAATTTTATTTTTGGTACATGTGTGGGGGGGGGGGTCAATAGAAACTTAAATTCGTCCCGCGGTCGCCATCTTAGAAAAAGGGATAACAATTTTTTCACAAAATCTCCGAAATGCGTCCTACAAAATAGATTATAACAAAGCAAATAGTTTTTTGTTCAAAAATTGTAAATTAAAGACGTTATCAGCTAAAAAGTAAGATTTCTTACAAATAAAATTGCGTCCTCTAGTAAATACCTAAACGAGTTTTTATGAATGAGTTCTTCATCTTGAAAAGCCCCAAGTCGTATTGGTTCGAGAATAGAGTGACGGGTAGCTGGTTTAACAACCTGGTGGTGCGTCGTAGAGAAGAAGTACCTTACATAACGCTCACTGGTAGAACTACGGATCGAAGGATTCATATTAATAAACAAAACTAGTATTGCATTTAAGTTAAACATTGAACATTTTCTGATTTAAATTTAGGCGATTGAGATGTTCACCTTTGTTTTATTCAACGTTATATTCCTGCAAGTATTAGCTTGTTAATTTGGTATAGACCGAACAACGGGTTTCTTTTTATAATTTGTACCATCGTAATGTTTCTATGTATAGAAATAGTTTCAATTGAACTATATATTTAAATTGCTCGGAAAGTGTCACTTTTAATGAAAGCCCTTAATAGATGAGTTTAAATTGAGAGGGATATCTCGAAATACCATATACTAGCTTATTTAATACAACTACGCTTTGAGAACTACGACTTAAGTACTTGCGAGTAACTAACACAAATCTAATTATAAGTTGCCTGTTATTAACATTTATGCGTGTGTCATTTTTATAAAAAAGCTATAAACTAACATTTATTTATTTATAATGCTAACATTTTTTTTGTTTGTTTTTTCTACACATCAAACCGCCATAACAGTCTTTGCCAGGTGATAAAATAACTGCTAATCTGTACATTCTCAGAAATTCATTGTTTGTTACATCGTCATCTTTTTCATATTAAGCAATCATTAACTTTAATTATGTTACAATGTATGCAAAAAAAATATGATTCAAGCACAAATCACTTGCGCAAGTGTCACATACAAAATGCTTATTTGAATGAATATTTTTCCGAACATTTGCTATAGATAATTTTAAACCAAAAATCGTGGCGGCAAGAAGAAGATCGATCCGTCACTTCAACATCATTTATGTGATAATAATAAAGATTATTGCTAGCGTGAATAAAAGCACTAAGATAATGTAGCCCTAGTATGCTTTCACGTAACTAGGTAAGCTTTCCGTGAATGTAGAACGCAACAAAGTCAACTTGACCGGTTCTCAATTTCCGAAGCAACGCGTTTTTTACTTGGGAAAGCGCAGCTGGCATATCTCGGCCGCGTGACTTTGTTGCTCACTGGCTAACTTAGTTTTCTCAACATGCAACAAGCACATTGGTGCTCATTCATAATCATAAGTATCATGCTATATATAGATTCACAATTGTTTTCAATCGTTTAATACGAGTTTCATAAAATGTTCAATAGAATAAAATGGTATTTCATGGATCAGTTAAGAAACGGAATAACGACTCGTAAACTAATCAATTAATTAGGTGGTATTAATATTGTAGACAATTTAAAAAATAATTTTAAAATGACAAAGGACACTGTGCCGGGGATGTGAACGTGGCCTGCGCGGGCGCGACTCTAACTATACCGAGAAATCGACCACAAAGTGTCAAAGTTAGAAATTTACTCGATTAAGAAAACGATGAATTGACACGTCGATACGTACTTTTTGACTATTCGGTGAGATTTCAGAAGTGGACGTCGTAACGACGGTTAACTTTGGAAGGTTTTTTTATGTAACATTGGACACCTGCAACGCCAGGAGGCATACAATTTGTTGAGGTTTGATGAATTCATGCGATGCTATTTATTCAAGTCGCGTTGCTAATGTCACAATTTGATTATCTTTACAGAGTGTAGGAACACGGAATTACATAGAAGGAAATCGTTTATGAGTATGGAATATTAATCATAATTAAATATAACTTTCGATAATATACTTATTGATTTTACATCTATCGTAATAAAAAGAAATTGATGAATTTTTATAATTAAATAATTGTTTCTTTATATTTCATATTTCACTTTATATTTCATTTTCGAAAATTTCGTTACTTGTTTTATTTGTAGCAAAAGTGTAGTTTACTATATTTAGTATTAGCAACATTATATTTAGTATTATACAATTGCTTGTGTGTTAAAATAACAAAAATTTATCTTCCCATGGGCCTCGTTATGTGATAAAATAATACCTTACACTTTTAGTTCCAACCTTGTTGACATCAAAGAAAGTATTTAATAAAAAAAATCATATCGGGATTTCTTTATGCGCCTACTCGTCTTTGCGGGGCGGTTAAGCAAAGGTTTCCGTAACGAGGGCCATATGAGCCCGTCGCATTCCATACCCAAATAAGTATGTCCTCTCGAAACAAAGCACCGAACGGAATAATTAATCAATTGCGTACATCTGCCCCTATATGTATCGTCGAATCATTCTTTATTGTTGTATAAAGATAACTGGTCAAGGCTTTCAGGGAGATACGAGAATATGGATCGTTGATGCAATTATTTTAGACCTAGTATAACCTAGATGGACACGATATTTTTTTAAACGTATACTTATTCATCATCTTTTAGAACTTGAAAATAATGTTGATTAAAATTTAATTGTAGTCGACACTTAAATATCATGAAAGTTCACATTAACGAAACAAACACGTAATATTTAGAAAATTAACGAAAAAAAAAATTAATTCCAATAAATTTTCAGTATTCACAAAGGTGTGATCTGCCATCCATTGTCCCCTAATTAATTATGGTCTAGCTTTGCGTGACTTTCACGATCTAAGGCCAGCCTTATTCCCTCTTGAGTTACTAACACGCGATTGCTTTGTCAGCTAATTAGCCTAGCCCTTTTTGGAAGTCGTTGTATCCAAGCAGATTTTATATTAGACGTACGACCATTGATATGCTAATTAAAATCAACAGATACACTGTACTGTACTTCATAACTTTGTTGCCTGTACACGCCGATGAAAGTGTGCCGGGGATGTGAACGTGGCCTGCGCGGGCGCGACTCTAACTATACCGAGAAATCGACCACAAAGTGTCAAAGTTAGAAATTTACTCGATTAAGAAAACGATGAATTGACACGTCGACACGTACTTTTTGACTATTCGGTGAGATTTCAAATTATAACAAAATATCCATTTAACGTTTTGTACTATTGTTTATGTTTTTATTCACGAAAGGATTTTAGTATCTATATAACAGCAACGATAATATTTATTATGGGAACCGGTTTTAACCATTCGGCTACGGTTCCCTACTGGTCATGTAAAGTCTCATACAATGAATCCTTGAGACGTTAATGTCTTACGAATAACAAAGGTCGCATCGATTGTCGTTTATTTAATGAATTAACATGCTTTTATTTGACTTTCCCTATCTTAGTCCAACACGCGTCGATACCTCGATTGTCTTTTGTATAGTCTGTATGTGTCCACCATAGTCTTTAAGACGTTTTATTTTTAAGTCTACATCGAAAGAAGAAGCTCAAGATAGAGTCTGATTGATAGACAGAAAGAAATCGTTCCAGATGATCTGGAACTGAAATAAAAAAAAAACTTGAGAACTAAACGGAATAATCGATTAAATATATAATTATTGTCTGCATAATGAAGTATATGAAACAGTTATTATTGTTTAAGACTAAAATCATTACTCGATCTATTTCGTCGAGAGTACGAAGAGCATTTGACATCAGTACAAGGTTGGGGCAATGACATTTGGCCCCCTCCGAACTAGTACCGCAACTGTCAGCATTGTTCGTACGATAATCTGTGAATAGTTTTAACGCCCTTATTCACAATACACCGTCTCTTTTCCCCATAGCGTAAATACATTAAGATTAACAGAAAGGGAATACTTAACCATTAGGTTGTAGTATTCATGATTTTATATCTTGTTTCGTTTGAATTTGGAATATCGTATATTTAAAAAAAAAGCATGTTTTGACGTATTGTGTTTTTCTAAAATATACGAGCAAAACAGTACCCACCAAATAATTATTTGTTTGATTAATTCAATAATAATTTGCTCTCAATGTACTGATTTAGTTACTATTAAATGAGTACTGAAGAGCTTATACAGAAAATGCGAAGCGTTCAGTTTCCAATCGTGTTTGTATCTATTTTTAGAACACAAGGACCAACAACATAATATCTCGGTTATTAAACTCTCAGTAAGTGGTAACTGCATTAAGACCCTGTTACTATATCGAAAATATGTGTCGTTATTTTTTTATACATAAAAACACAACTTTTTACCGATATTTATGTTTTTTTTGTTTCGTGTACACGCCTTCAGAACTTCAATTACCATGTCATATATTATAAAGGCAACAGGCAAGTCATTTTTTAAATGTAACAATCAAAAGTAATGAATCTGAACGAAGATTTCATTATAAACCCGAATGCTTTGCAGCATCCAACTAAACACTTTAATAAAGAAAAACTTATAAATATAGTTAAAAATTCACGCGTTAAAAATATATAAAATTATTAAGACAACATTGGAATCCGTTGTTCGAAGCTATGTTATACTTCATTACCTGATTTGGGATCCAAACTTGTTTTATCTCGCCTTACATTCATGTATAGCCCGAGACGATCGTACCTGGTGTACGGTCATAAAAACCCTCGACAAAGATCATTATAAACTTGCTTTCATAGTAACGGTTGTACGCGTTTCAATTCTTCGATGGGTTTTTATATTGTTAACGTAATGCCCTTATTGTCTATATTTACGTGATGAAAGGAGACTTTAAATGTAAGTTTACTTAGTATGACTAATGGGTTGGGTATGAAGTTATGCGCTATACAATTTGATTTTATCATTTCCCGAAGTATATTTGTTACTATCTCCTTTGACGATGTAAATTCTAGATGCGCCTCCAGAAATTACAATACCGACGCACGCTGAGGAGAATCCACGAGTATCAAACTAAAAAGCATTAAAACCTTGAAAAAGACAAAGAATCGTCTGTTGAAATTATTGCACAACGCATCAACCCCTACATGATCTCTGAATATAGACGCTGGATAAAATGAATTGTTATACCAAGTGGAAATAACTTTATGAACAGTAAATTAGTGTTGCGCTACCGCGTTCATTTAAGTTCGGGGTTAGTATAAGATTTATTGTATTGCGTGGCTTATATATAACTATCTTGGAACTACATTGTTTTATGGATTTTTTTAAAAACGGCGCCAATTCACGTCTGATGCGTTGTACAATTGATTGTTTAAGAGAGATGTTTTATATATACGTAGTAATTCAATGATCTTATATTTTAAAACGCACTTCGCATTATTTAAAGATTGTTGTGTGAGTTAATATTTTCCACGTGTATAGAACATGGTGTAATTACGAAGCGTAATAACGATTACAAAAAATATTCACAAATATTCAGAGACAGTAAAGAACAGAAGAAACTAGATTCAAACGATATTTTATTTGCATTAGCGTCGTTATGACAGTATCGAACGTTGAGCGCCATTTTTACACACGCATTTCAATTAATATATAAATAATTTTAGGACTTTGTTAATATACTTTTATAAAAGTTTTCTGTGTTAAAACAATACAGTTATGGACATGTAATTTAAACATTCGTATACATATTTTGATTGTCTTAAAGTCACCTTGACATGACGCAGATAATACTATCAACGAAACAAAAACAAAAAAAGGTATTCTTTCTTTCGACAACGCGTTCACTCTTAATCTCAACAGATTTTTTCATTTTTATTGTGTCAAGTCGACGCTTTTTTTCACTCACTTGGTTTTTAAGTCACGTAGTGTTATTACAATATCACAAAAGAGTAAAACAGGCCATTTTTAAATACAAAAATATTGCGGAAGCATACTATAAATTTCTCTTGTTCTTATAATTTTTCCCTTTAAAAAAGATTCTTGACCGAAGTTATGGATCATAATTTCAATTGTCTATGCGTATGAACGGTATGAACTGTGCTCTACCGTACTCCAAATGTACGAAACCGATTTTTATACGCTATATCATTCCGGGAAAAGATTATAACAATTGCCGCCTTATAACTTATTATCAAATAAAACTGCGAGCGGAGAAAAATATAAAAAACCCTATATATATCTATATAAAATAAACCCTAATTTAAAGACGATCTTCATCAGTGCTTTGATTAAAACTTTAAATTAGTAGAAAACTTTGTAAGTTATTTTATTAACTATATTGACGCTATTAACTAATTATATTGTGTTAACGCGATGTACTTAACGATTCACTATTGCGTATTCCATTTCACATCTCTACAAAATCTGAAATAAAATATTGATTCTTAATTCTTACCCAACAAGTTATAAACATAGAAAAGTAATTACGATTGTTAATGCAAATATATCTTATGCACATATAAATAGGAGATACACGAGTCACGAAAGTACCTACCTATTATTGAATGAGACGTGGTGGAATTCTGTATTTAATAGGTTGTCCATAAATTGAGACCCGATAGGTTTATGAAAATTAACAAGTAACATTGTCAAATCCTGTTTCTACTTTATTAAATTTGAAACCGCCTTTTTAAAAAATAAAGGAAACCTTAAATAATAAATCGCGAAAGAATCATTTACGCAGAGTGAACTGAAGTCGCAAAATTTTATCACCCTCAGAAACATTATAAATATTAATTGTTTAATTTTTCTCTGTCAACATCTGGCAGCCACGCCTCGAACTTTTTGTATAGAAAAACTGGAGAACGAAAGACATTTACAGTGCTTCTGTCCATTGTTCCTAGTCTATTTTTAACTGACATAAAATCAAAGGGTGGATAAAATTATGACTCATTTATTTAGGTATTGTTTGAAAAAATAAGAAACATTGCCGTATTGAAAATAATATATAAATATATAACAAATAATATCATTGTGTTAAACAGGTTATACATAAAACTGAAAAAAAACGTTATTTTTTTGACAAATTACACATATCTACAAGTGGAACTGAACAAAATTTATATGCACCGTTGTGCCACTGATTAAGACATGTACCTTATGATTAATATTGTATGTTATGCATAGTGGCATTCCAATATGCATTGTATTAATATCCGTTGTATATCTAGAATAATAATTAGTAGAAAATTAGCTCACTGCAATACTAATGTGTTTTAGACGAAGAGCCTAGTCCTGTTGGTGTATAGTGTATGTTTAATGTTTCATATTGCTTTCATTGTGAGGATTTAATATATGAAGCTTAAATATTAAATTCTGTAGACATATTGAATGACCGGCCTGACATATACAGAATTTTATATATAAAATTAAGGGTCGATAAAATATTTAAAACAGTCATTTATTTAGTATAAAATAACGATTGGTTTGAAAAAAGTTAAGTGTAGACCACGTTTGTAAAATAAATGTCTAAAAGATTCTCAAACAGCAATGTTTATTGTACACATCTATTTATATTGATTGTAATTTAAAACAAAAATAAGAATAAAAATCAAAAAATTTAGCTAGTATTTTAAAATCGTAACTCCAACCAAGCCTATTCAGTATTAAACGATGTTTTCATGTAAAAAAGTTCGCATGGCGTAGTTCGCTGCAGCAGTTCCTATTAAAAACAATTCTCAAACACTACATGTTTCAAAATAAAACTGTATAAATGTTCGTTGCATCTCTCGATCCCCAAACCTACGCTACAACCCCAAACTAAAAGAAAAAGTAGGCCATTATGAAGCACGCCCTGCGCACAAAGAAATTTAAATTTCAAACATGGAATGTTCGATTGATCGCAAGCAATTTTTATAACAAAGTACATATTAACTTACCTCATATTTGATGCCGGCCAAGCGAAGCCAAGTTTCGACTTTCAAGCAATACGGGGATGTAGATGGTAACAAAGGCGTCCTGGCGAACTGGTAGAGATAGACCATATCTTGCTGAAAGTTCGCTTTGTGAACATTCAGCTTTGGTGCTGGCGGCTCAGCTTTTTTCTCTTCGGCCACTTTTTCTTCAACTTTTTCTTCGGCAGTGTTTTCTTCTTTTGGCTGGGTATTGTCCGCGGGCGCGTCTTCCTTCATTTCTTTCTCTTTTGTGGTGTTGTCGGGAGCGTTATTAACAACTTCTGTAGTCATTCTGCTGACTCGAGCACAGGTATTTAGCACAGTGAAATTGGTTCAGTTTTTGTTTTATAGTTAACAAGCGCAAGCTTGCAGCCAGTTATAGCGCGAAAGCGACCGTCGTACCTCGCAAAACACAGCCAACTGAATAACGATTGTCTGTTGTCAATTGACTCGAGAGTCGCCAGTCGCCACTCGGCTTCTGTTTAGCATTTAATAATCTGTGCAAATGCGCTACCATTATGTTGCCGCTATGCGTTGTACTGGGGTAGTTTATTACCACATTTAAAGACTTTTGAGCTTGAATACTACATATTGTATCTCAGGTCTCAAACCTAATTAGGAGTGAAAATAAAGCTAGGTCACATCACTATTATTCGTGCCTTTTATACAAGTTAATATTCTAATGGAAACCAATGAATCGGTTTCAATAAATGTCCTACGTCTACACAAAATATACGAAAATAAATTAACCATCACATTGTCTCGTTGCAGTATAATAATAATCATAAAATGTTTCTCTTTATTTATTTTACCTATAGATTACTAAATTAATTAGTGTTACTAACAGTTTAGATTTTGGTGCACTGTTTTTAGGTTTTATTTATTAGTTCAAGTTTTACTAAGTTGGCAGAGTCTCTCATTTCTACATAGCAACCCTTCGGAACTTCTTTCAATCGGCACACTATGCAACTGTCAAAACGACGCAGCTTAGACCGCGCGAAATTCAAAATTTAAGAATAAACTAGAATTGTAAACTGCTTAGCTTACGTTTTTGAATTAAACGTGTACTTTTAAGGACTTTAAGTTTCATTTTATTGTTAATGTTGTTTTAAATGCATAGCCTTCAACTGGGATTCAGCGTCCTCATGATCATGGAGATATATATTTACAAGAATAGGTCTCGCGAGTAAATGCTGAGCACTGTTATAAAAAAATAGTACCTAACGTAGCAAGACTGAGTACAGACAATACGAAATCTATATATATAAAAGAACTTTCTTAAATATGTTCACCTTTACAAATAAAAAACACACTTCAAGAAAATAGACACATTTTATCTATAATAAGGTCGACAAATGGTCGACTGTTGTCGACCATTTTGTGACATGAAGAACATTACTACAGTGTTGCCTATTAAGAAAAAAATATGGGTGACCCTTAGATGTCTAAATGTGAAACAATTAATGTCCATACCAACATATATTTGTTTTACGGGAAACAATATGTTCAAAGTCAGAAAATATGTTCATCGTTGTATATCGATCTCTCGCCAAGATTATGATGATTACTTCTAGTCGTCAGTTGTCAGTAATTTTAATGATATGAATTCTATTCACAAGTAATAAATAATGCTATATACGTTCAACATAACAACGGGTCTAAAAAGGTACGGTCCAACCGTAATTTATAGAGTAAAAAGATCTCGAAAATTTTATTTCATTTTATTGAAAAGTCAAATTTTTAAAACAATACTAAATATCTATTCAAATGTGATTACATCATGGAGAAAAAAAACTCCATACCTGTGATTTCATTACAATTAAATTTGGTTATTACTAATAACGCAGCATTAAAAATATTTCTCTATACACGATTGGTTTGTGATGGTTACCACGGTTACATTATTTCCATATAAATTTCCAACATTACAACGTCAGGCGCGAAATTTAAAAAAATATATTTTCATTTACCTTTCATTTGATCGTTCAAGAGAGAATAGACGAAATTGTAATTTTATCAGAACGATTCGCCTGGAATCGTATTAATTGGACGAGAACTGACATACATATAAAATAATATAGAATACATACAATGGTACAATACATGATACAATGTTTTCATATGGTTATGAATACCAAGTCTATGTTGTACAATAAAACCGTTCACAACCCAGACGAGAAGTTTATTGCTTACGTCAATATTCTATATTAATTACAATTAATTTATTATGCATGTTCGTTTATTATTTTTATAATCTAATCTATACAACGCTTAACATTTCATTCCAACTCATAATGTACAAGAATTACAATCAAGTATTGTTTAAACAAGTCATTTATATGTCATTTCGACCATTTGCACCAAAAGACAAACATTAATTAAAGTTAGGTATCAACTTAAGTGAAATGTAGGTTTAAAAATTGTCACTAAGTGCAATTGGCCGGAAAGACTAATAATTTTCTTAGGCGATTAAATGTAAAAAAAATACATTAGCCCCATTTAGGTCTTGATTTAAAATTTAATTAATATATCTAATAAATTTTATGTAGATTGGACAAGGTACCAACATTTGCAATAATATCGATTAATTATTAAACTATCTATTCTATACCTGCTTAATCTTTGCTTTGAAGATCTATTTGTTTGTATCCCATAAAAAAAAATTAATCCGTACTAATTTAATCAAAATGTTAATAGTAGTAGAAAATATTACCACAGAGCATATACTGATAGAGTTTCAAACTATAGACCAACATCATCATTCGTATTTTCAATCTGACAAAACATATACAGAACTGCCATAGATTACCGAATCTAGTATTTATGCTTATAAAAACTTAAAACGAAAACAATCCTATCAATTATTTCATGTAAAATTGTTCAAATACATTGTTCACATATAATAAAAAATAAATTGTAACATCATAACATAATAATCATCGAATACAATGTACCCTGTTGTCGATCAGGGACATGAATTTAAACCCTTTGTATTTAAATGTATACGTTGTCTGTGGTGCGGTGTTAGCCGAGACTAAATATGACTTATGTTATGTCACAGTCACTTTTGACATATGACATACAGACGCCTCTAACTCTATTTACGTATTGAAAGTGGATAACCATGATTGTTTTTTAGCGATGTCAACGCATTTAATATAATGCGACATGACACCGACTTTACTATACACAGACAATTAAAAAAATATCGCCAATATCTTAAAAAATTAGTTCGATGTCTACCACTTTCGGAAAATTCATTTCAACGACCTATACACTAATAAGAATTACATGTCATATAAAAATCATTAAAATTACATTCAAGCATGTAGAAATGTTGCATTTTAAATTAAAGTTACGTATTAATACGTTATATTCACGCGGTGAAATGGTTCGTTGAATCGCAAATAAACTTACACAAAAGTTGCGAACTAGATACATCATTCAACAACCCATGAATGTACTACAGCATACTTATTCTGAGCTCGAGCTGGAGCTAGAAGGCGTATAGCTGTAGTAGTCGTGCTGCTAGAAGATCTCCTCAACATTCAGGTGGGTGATGAAACGTAAGCGCATTTGCAACGCGGGACGAAGTTTTCGGATAACTGTCTCGAGTTCATTCTTTAATGTGTCGCCAACAAACATGTATTTTATGTGATATCTGATATTTTTGTTCAGGAATTTTCTGTTCGAATAGACACCTTAACTCTTAACACCTATACACAAATATTGTAAATATTTATGTGGTATAAATAAATAATATTACCATTACCATACACATATTATTGTATGTGGATAGCAGAATGTCATGCTTAATGGTTTCTATGACAATATAAAGTGTTTTTTTTTTCTGAATTAAAAAAAAAAATGTATTTTCCTATTTCCATCCACTGTAGAACTATATGAAACATAGTAGAAAACAGTTCAATAGAAATAATTAAAAAAAGGATACAATAAATCACAAATCGGATCAATATAATCCAAATGCGGCTGAGTCTTGTCCACGTGGGCCAACAGTTCGTACAGAAGTATCGTTATATCCATCACCGCTCTGGATATATCCGAGTTGAATCTCTGTAGGAATGGACCAACCAGATGACAGAGATATATCAATTGGGATTCTGTACGGATCTCGGGTGATAATCTCTCTTTCACAAACCTGTAATATTATATATATATATATATATATATATATATATATATATATATATATATATATATATATATATATTAATAGTATATTATCTTAAGCTAGGCACAGCTTTAAACTGTACTGGGAACATTACATAAAAAAATGAACAAAGCCGAGTTTCTTGCCTGCTTCTTCTCAGTTTGGTCGAATACGAACGTTGAATCATTTAGATTTAAGAAGTTTCTAAATGGTCCTACGTACTTTAATAAATAAAGATTAAGATTTTGGCTTTGACTTTATATTAAGTCTATGAAATATAATTAATTTTACAATATAGCGTATTAACGATGTACGCCAGATATACGATGAGACCAAAGTCAAATATTTTCATCCAGCACATACCATTTTGAATAGTCCTAAATCTAAATGACTATACCACCTGTTCGTACGCGACCAAGTTGAGAAGAAGCAGGCAAGAAATTGATTGAAGCAAGACCCGTATGATAATCATATTCAATCTACGCAACTACAACAATTAGTATTAAAAGAATAATTAAGTTCAGGCATCGTTTAATTGTCCTACAATAAGTTTGAAAACATAAGCTGAACTCACTTTTAAGTTTATTACGCTGTGAAGTGTCATCCTTATTATTTCAATTCGTAGTCTGTGTCAGCATTATAAAAAGATGGATGCATTGTAACTGCACGACGGCTAATCGTGACAATAAAAGCCTGGCACATATCAGCGAAGTGTTGTTTTTTTATAATGAGTTTAGCCTTGCAAAAACCCCACGGAGATATTTCTTTCGTTATATATAATATATCTAAACACTTACGTAGGCATCAGTGTAATGAGGCCCGCGCCAGCGTGGTACCAGAAAGCGTGGGTCAAAGCCAATGTCAAGCTAAATTTATTCTCCAGCATCACATTATTCGTCATTTTCAGATTGTACAGTTGAAACGGTGTATATTCGTATGTCCAATCGACCATGTCAGGTGCGGTTGTTAATTCAACTAAGCGGTCATACAACACGACCCAGTATGCCTCTGGTAGGGACGCCAAGATTATTCCTATCGCGTTAATCCATAGTTGTATCTTCGTCGCTGGTATTACAACGAATCCTGGATAATATTATGCAAAATTAGTTAACTAATGACCCGAGCAGGAAATAGCACAAAACAGCCTGAAATACAAGGAGAAACTGTCCATTCATGTAAACAAACTGGCACACGCTCTAAAAGGAGAAGGCGCCATTCAGCATACCTGGTTATATAGAAATAACGTTCTGAGCCTACATAAAAGATTTACCACTTGACATAAAGAGAGTCGTGTGAAAAGTTTCAAATATGGCTCTTGAGGAAAGCAGAAACATAAAAAAAAACTAATGACCCGGAATTTTTATTTTGTCATACATCAATGAAAATCTCGATGTAAAAAGTAGCGGTTGAATGAAGGGTGAAAAATTGATTTCATGCAAAGTAAAAAATAATAATTGGCTGATGATGGGATAGGGCGTTCCCCAAGCTTTTTTTAGTTTAAATTGTGTTATTTAATAGGTATAAAACGTATGAAAAGATTTATTAATGCAATACTCGCATAATAAAAGTTTTAACTCATTCTTATATTCCTAGTTTCTTAAAAACAAGCAACTACTAAGTCACAAAATTGAAACAATATTAAATACCACTTCTCACATCCAAGACTTTGTTTAACGAATATTATGTTTATTTACCATATAAGTATTTCTTTGCCAAATTGGCATATCAATCGCATATAATCGGTACAGCAAAATTAATTTCGGCATAAGATAATTATAATTATTGTCAAAATATTATTTAGCGCCTTTTTTATATATAGAATAGGGAGCAAACGAGCAGGAGGCCCACCATAAAGGTGAAGCTGGGAGCTCGTGAGTGCGTTGCCGGCCTTTAAAGGAAAATTGGGAAATTGAGGGGAGGGGAATAGGACGGTTGAGGGGAAAGGATGGGCACCGGAAGATCTCACTCACCGAACGAAACGCGAGTACAAAATGAACAAAGTCCAATTGCGTCACTTCACGCCGGTTTTCTGTGAGAGAGTGGTATTTCTCCGGCCGTGTCTGCCCATTCGGCTGAAACTCTAAGTAACAGCATGGCACTCCCACTCAAAAAACTGCCTCTTCGTTACCCACCATAAAACATTACCTTTACTAACGACATCCAATAGGTTATTGGCTACGGCTGCAGGCGCTACTGGGAGGGACATGAGTTCGACGCACGTGACGTACAGGCAATGGGCAGACGGATTCGGATACTCGTTGAACCGCCAATCGGTGTTTGGGAAATGCGAATGGCCTGTCATTGCTGTGGCGTTAAGGTTATATTGGTTCACACGTGATCAGGGCTTCGACCCCAAAAGGGTTTAAAAAACAATGCGTCCGAGTTAACATATAACATATTTACCTATACAGACACTTTTTTGTATTTGCCGTGTGTGTGTGTATTTCTTTCTTTAATATTATATTTATTTTTATTTTTTATTATCACAAAAAGTTTACACAATAAAATTAGATTAAAAACAAAGCCAAAATAAGGTTAAAACATAGAATCCAAGAAAAAATAAATAAAAAAAAATATATATATATATATACATATGAACAAGTGCAGTATATTATGTGAAGTACGAGCATTTAAGTGTGTGTGTGTGTATTAGTGTGTGCATTGGTGTTTCTGTGTGTTTCTTCAACAAATCACATTAATCGGTTCAGTAATTGTGCGATGCACGTTGATACATGACAACAATCTTTAAGTAATAATTTATGAAACAACAAAGTGCCAATCGTATCGCTCCTCCACAATTTGTTTGCGCACTGTACAGACATTTCATATCTAGTCTTTAAATGAGAATTAATACTACAAAAAGGATACTATCAACCATCCGCGTAACGAGGCTCAAATAATAATTCAATTCCGGGGCCCAGGCGACGAATTCCGTTTCCAGGTTCTGCGGCGTCCTGTCTTTATTCGGGTCTGGGAGATAGTTCTGGAATGCATCCGTGGTGGCCCAACCCGACGGCCTCACCTCCTTCAAAGCACCATACACGGCTGACACCAATTTCCGCTTCAACAGTGGCTTATCGCGCAACTTTGTCTCATAATAGTGCAACGTATTATATAGGAATGATACGGGCCGTTCTGAAATTGCAAATTAATATTATTAGACCAAAAAATTAATTGTTAAAGTTAAGTATTTTGTACGTACCGTGAAACTTATAAAGGTATCCCAGGTGTTCCAGCAGTTGCTCCAAGTTCTTGCACACTTGAGGTATTTCCAGATGTCTGTGCACGACAATATCCAATACGGGTATAAATCTCAAGCATACATTGCTCAAATAAACCGGTATGGGTGCACCGTACGCCCCACTCGCCTCCTCCGGGGCAAACTTTTCTGGATACTTACGATGGAACGCCAAATGTTTCTCATACCTATAATTTCATTAAAGATTAAAAAAAAAAATAGTGGTAGACATACGAAATTGGCTAAAAGAGAATGAAAATGTGTGTAGCGGTGTGAGAGTGATAAAAAAGAGTGCTCTTGTCTCACTCTCAATCTCTTTCTATCATTCGTCATTAATTTTCTTACCAATTATTGTGTTTCCAATGTTCCGGTGAATTTTCCTTAACAAAATCCTGCGCACGATTTCTCAATTCGGATCCTTTTAATAGTAGAAGTTGTATAATGTAGAGGCACACTTGGCTCTCGTTTCCATCTTGGTTCGGTCTCAACACCTAAAATATATTACATCTGTGTTTACTAGATTCTCTATTTTAATAGTAATTTATTCTTATATACGCATTCTCTCTCCCAAGTGATGATGTCTTTTAATTAAACAAAAAAATTGATCAAGTGCTTTTTATAGTGTAAAAGACTAACTAGATATTTGTGAAAGCGCTTTAAAAAAAATCAACTAGGGTTTGTTGTGAGTTATTAAAATATTATATATATTATAAATATTGAAATTAATCCGGTTTTGAAACCTTGTATTTTTGAACCCTCAAAGCCTTATAAGAAAATTATTAGACGTAAGTCATCGCTGATACGATTATATACGGATAAGATATAAATAAATAAAAATATTTTTTACTTCCAAACCACTAACACTGGTTGATATTTACATTTACGTTAATTAACAACCAGTAAAATACAGTCTAATTTTATTTAATTGTGTAGGTTGTCTGGAAGAGATCGCTTATTAGCGATAAGGCCGCCCGTTGCTCTTATATATATTAACGTCATTTGCTTGTAGTGTTTGAGTGCAATAAAGTGTAAATAAATAAAATACATAATAAGATATGGACAATAGATCTCATCGATCTCATTTTGTGTCCATAATGTAATGTCAAAGTCGATAACTGACAGAACATGTCAAATCGATTTGTTTGCAAAACTGTCAAATGTCAATTGACAAATTGAGATACCACATGGATGGGTAAATTGTCAAAGTGTACGTGATTTATGGAAAGTGGCTAAAACACTTACGAGACACAACACAAGGCGATCGATTGTGACAATGTTATATTTCCATATGATGTCGTTGATTGCATCAACGCATTTGTTTATATGCGGTCCACCGGCTGGATTTGTCACTTCGAACATTAAATAATCGCAAAATTTCCTCAAATGCGCCGACAGAGCCCTAGCACCGATCCGCTCCAGGATTCTGTCAACAGAATATAACATTATATAGACATTTTTTTTAATTGTGGATGTCCTATTGCAATTTGGGTGGCTCTCGAAGAAAACAGATTTAGTCTCGACATAGATTTCTGAACGATTCGTAGAAATTTAAAAAAAAAAATACTTAAATACAAATACACACTTTGATGATAATTAACGAGACAAGTCAAGTAAAAACAAAATAAAAAAAGGAGAATCCATTTTGTATTGGCGTTAGTTTTTTTTTGCATTCTGTCTGCCTGATTTAAATGCAACGTCGGACGAGGTAAATGTTAGCATGTGACATTTTTATTGGATGTGCCATGTGGTGTGGTCGTTCCCGGGGAAGGGCTATCAAATTCTCTTGCCGACCCATAATACTTACTTAAAAGCAATTGGATTAATCCGGTTCGTCTCAAAAATCATCTTCCAAAGGAGACAGAGGAAGAGCGGCGTGCCGGGAACCGAGAAATGTGATATTATATCGTTGTCATTTGCCATTGATGTCCATTTTCTATATTCTTCCTCCACAGACTTCTTTAGGACTTGCTTGTTTTCCTTTGTTGCGGGATTCTGTAATTTATGTTTGAACACAGTTACATGATGATAATTGTTTTTTTTTGTAATACATTTTTACATGTCCAATAAACAGGAAATTTGAGTCAGGAACATTAAAATTTTGTTTTACTTTAGGTTAATATTGGGAATATTTATGTTAAATATGTTTTTGTTTAAAAAACCAGAATAAGTAATATTCTGGTATTCTGGTTATAATATTGTCATGGCATATTTATAAAATACTCAAGTCAGTCAGAGTATACGAGTAACACAACTGATACAACCTTTGTGTGGCTCACCAGAGTATACTAACTGAGTGGTTAGAATGAAGTTTCAAAAGAGCCTTCATGAACAGAATCCAATCACCAATCAGAGAATGTAAGTAGACGAACAGACAAAAATTGAAATCGAATGCTATAAAACGCCATCTGTTGGTGAACTGTTTAATATGTGTTACCTGTGTGAAAAACTCGACGAGAACCGGCGGAAAGCATTGTAGCGTATGCTGCGACCACATATGCGGCGTGTTTGTCATTATGGTTGTGAGTAACTCTTTAACAGCGCCGCTGTCACTGCCTGAAAACAATTTTCAAAACATGTTAATCTGTAATATGGTATGAGAGTCATACAGACAGACCAAAATCGGGGAATTGTTTCTTTTGTTCTTGAAATTTGTAATACAAAAATATATTAATACCAGCCAATATAATTGCAAATGTATTGTAATAATATAATAATAATAGCCTTTTACTTCAGATCAACTTAACCTAATAACAATATTCTAAAGTACAGTTAGAGTAATAAATTTTAATTTTTTATTCTAGCATTTGCTTTTTCTTGATGATCTGTAGATCTGTTTGCCAATCGGCAAAGGCCTCCCCCAACCTCTTCCATCCAAATGTATTGTACTTAAATTTTATTTATTTTCGTAAAATGTACTATGTAGTTAACATATACATCACGTTTCGTGAAATTGTGTATACATAGTAAATTGTTATATTTATTTAAATCTAGTTTTCCAAGTGGTCTGCAAAGGATAACTTACCCGCACCACTCATATAAATTCCACGCGCCAGAGTGAGAACAAGCACACGGTTGAGCTCCTCACTCTCGCTTGATACAAGTGACTTCGGCTCTGTCACAACGCGAGACATTTGTATTTGAACACCAGAACTTGTTAGACTTGTTATCAATCGGAGGGCAGTGCTTTCAAAACTGAAAAAAAAAACATTAACCATCAAAAAATACATCTATTCACATACTTAAAAGGGAGATTAATCAATAAAATATCTTCTCGGTAGCCGGTAACTGCCATCCGAACCGGTGGTTGTGTGAAAATTGACGATTCAAAAGTGTCTTTATTTTGTCAGTATTTATAGTTTTAGTATGAATATAAAAAAACTAGACTGGCCTAGTCACGCAGGCTAGCCAAATGACAACAGGCCCTATTTCCGTGCGGTCCATGGCCTCAAACACACATATTACCTCGGAGAAGCAGCATAATTCTCAACAGTAGGCATATGTGTTAAAAACTGATCTAAGAATCCCCAACACACTGTCACCACAACAAGATGGCGCCCAACCCAATGGAAGCGCACTCCTATGATTGGTCAATACAACACACGTTTTTTGATTTAAACCATTAAACGCAAAATCAAAATATCTTTATTCAAGTAAGTCTTTATAAAGACACTTTTGAATCGTAAATTTTAACACTACCACCGGTTCGGAAGGCAGTCATCCACCGAGAAGAACCGGCAAGAAACTCGATAGCTGCTCTTTTAAAATAAACAATTAATACAAAGTTATGCTACTGACAATTAAAATAACAAAGCATTGTAAGGCTACTCAAGAATTGAACTGTCCCAATGCTGAGCCAATTGCCGACACATTAAAGGGATATTTGTCCTCTAAATATTCGTTTGTTATGTTTTTAAAATAATTAAGAAACTAATTAAATTGTATTAATTAAACAAATCAAGTGAAATAAATTAAGCAATAAATCCATACCATTTATCCAATAAATAATTAACAAATACAAAATAAGTAGAACACAGCAGCCTTACCATAGTTGCAGCTGAGTTTGATTCGCCTGTGGATAAGCAGCCAGTGAATGTATATTTGACAACAAAGTCACTCTATAGTGCGGTTGGAAATGGTGAATCCGATATGAGAACATATCCAGAAGATTATGGAGTATACCCCAGGCGTGGGACTTGAACACATTCGGTAATAGTTGATCTGAAATTGGTCATTGTATAAATCTAATTAAAACGATTGTATCGCTTCTACCTATTTGCCTGTTGTAAATTATAGATGTGAATACATATATAAATACAGGCTATAATTATTTGTTAATTAATATTAAAGCCGTTAATTGCGACGAATAGAAATTAGGCAACACTGGGATCCAAAAAAAATAATCAACAAAGCCGAGATTCTCGACTGCTTCTTTAACAAGATCAAGCTGAGGCTAGGTCGCGTGCACACGTAGAATCATTTAGTTGTAAGATGCTATGTACCGTACGTAATAAATTATGACTTTGAAAAAAGAAAACTCACTTATAAAACCTTTAATGCCAAGCGATTCAATTTCAGTATACACCAACAGGCGGCTGTACGTTTCGACGAGCGCCGGCGCCATCATATTCGGTACGTTGGTTTTGTTCTGCGCCAATTTCGCTATGTGAGTGACTATCGAGTGTATCAGCGACATTTTACAGTGCAACGTCAAACTGTCTAATATACACATCGACAATGGCACAGTGGGTAATGGTGTAGAGGGCGCGCCGTTGGGTAACGATTTCTGATTACCCAGTAATGTCTCTATCATTATACCCATTGGTCGGGCGAAGAACTCCTGGTTTGTGGAGTATGCGTTGCATAATAACGCTATGCGATAGTCGGAGCCAATCAGTGTAGGTACGCTGTTTGACGACATCAGGTGTTGGAGAAATCTGTAATGAAAGTCACAGTTGGATGTTAACACTTATGACATATTTCATATCTAACACTAAACGTGTTTTGAAGCTTAGATTAACTTTAGTATTCATATTAAGGTCTCGCTGGAGATTTTATAAGGGTAATTTCTGTCTCTCTCTCTCTGTGTCTAACAGAGGCATTTGTGGCTCAGTCCTACAGTTCGGTGTGCAAAATCACCTCTTAAATAAGGGATCGCATGTCAAAAGCGTTTCTGACATATGTCATACATCACGTAAAGTTTCAACTGTGACAGCCAATTTGTGAAACGTCAATACCGATCGGATACTGTTAACCGTGATGTCAAACACAAAATTATTTAGATTTTAGTTACAAGCAAGCGCACTTTAAATATGCAAACCAAGTCATACATCAATAATCTATGAATAGCATTGGGCACTTACTCATATTGAAGTTTCAAGTTCTGTGGCATCACCATAGTCTTATGTTCAGATTCAGCTTTTTTCAACAAGTGCATCCATATACAGAGAACGGCCAGTTGGTGTGTACAATATGCCTTCGTACAGTCCGGCACCGGAATTGGCTCCTTCTCAGGGTACAGCAGTTCATGCAACTTGATGATTGGCAAAAAGGTTGACAATGGATTCCTCTGTATACTCCCCGATATATACTGAAGCAACACCCACATCAAGTGATCTCGGCCTTTCTTTATGTCTTGGCCTATTAACTTGTTATGTAAACCCATAACTATATTTGGAAACGAGGCAAAACCTATTAATATTAAATAAATAACTTGCGAAGATAAATGTAGCCAGCACCAATGAGTTGATGACATTTCATCTTCATCACTTTCTTGGTCGCTTCTTTCCATTGGTAAAATCATAAGTTCAACCAGTTGGTCTTCTAAAGCTATACATCTTTGTTTATGTTGTTTCTGCAGACCCAGCATGGAACACATAGTATCCCTGGAGTAAGGCTGCTGTAGGACATGCTTTAATAAGTCGATCTGAGGCTTGAAAAGCTCATCATCATATGGTAGGTTTCCTTTTAAACAAAACTTCAATGTTGTAGGATCAAGTCGCCATGGATTCACAAGGTGATCGGCGTATCCGGAGAATTCAACTATTGGTAACATTTTTGACTGACCAATTATGGACACCATTTGTGCACATAACTTGAAACTTTCCACAAATGTGGTAAATAGTTTTGCTAGTTGCTGAAACATTAAATATTACTTCAATTAATATTTTTTTACTACCATAGTCACTTTACATTTAATAAAAATACAAATCAAAAATCAAGAGAAAAATTTATACTGCAGATGTGAATTCGCTAAACGAGCCACAGGCGAATATGCTTCACAGGAAGGGACTTTTATAGGTATAACTTTAATAATTGTCCAGCAATCAAGGAGGTAGGATATCCAAGCTGTTTATACAGGACAGTAAGAGACTGAGCAACAGCAACTTGTTTGTTGTCTGAGCCCCACTGAAATCAGTATCGGGTGCCTCAGTTGGCCCGGAGCCAATATAATCATCGAATTATATCTCCTTAGCTTTATTGCTTACTTAGAAACACAATTACTAAAATCAAACTGGCATCTTAATCATGCCTCAACAGGGAATGTTCAGTATGCAAATCTGCTTTAAAAAAATTCAATTTTGGTTGACTTGTACTCACAGATTCTGTCACTCAAAACCAATGTCCACTACCATGAGTAGTTAGCCAACTCACATGAGCGAGTTCACAAAAAGGTATGATGCATCATATATACTTGAATTTGAATTACAAGTAAACATAAACTGACTATAAAATTTATGAGTTCAATGAATTCTTACCCAGTGTGGCCAATGCCTATTCTCAGGATAATCTTTTTGTATCTCTGTCACTATGAAGTAAGCAGGCAAAAGTGATGCATTACGGTCAAATATATACTCCAAAATGTTATACACAGCTTTCATTTGCGGCATTGTACTAGAACTTAATTTAACTGGTAATGTCAGAGCTTTGTCGCGGCAACCCTGTAATGTCAGAATATATTGTTAATCTTAGCCTTACTTAGATTTTAAAATTATTTTCCGAGCAGCATATCCCAGACAAACAAGACAACTTCATTGAACCCAGATCCTTAATATACATGTATACCCTTTTGTTAAGATATCTCACATTAGATCTATAACTCTTATCTTTTTCCAGTGCTTAATTAGTTATTTAGTTGTTTATTGATTCAAAATTTTAAACTTGATCTGTTTATAATTGTTTATGTTAAAATGATTGATTAGAAACAATTTAATTGATGACATTTTTAATACTACATTGGTTTCAGCCTGCAAGAGGTAAATCTCGCATGTCTTATAAATGCTATGTAGAACATCAAACACTGCCATATCAAATACATGAGTTTTACCTTCATAACATCTCGAACTCCTTTGTAATCAACACCACCAATTATTTTTCTCATTAAGTTAAAACTCTCTATCCAAAATTCAGCATTTTGATATTTCAGCCGCTCACATGAAAGAATGCAATCACATAGCATCCTTTAAAAAATATGAATTCCATTAATAATAATAAAATACCAATATAATATATGTTATTAAATTGTGTTTATAAAGGTTGCATACCTTGCTTGAATAACATTTGTATTAACTAAGTTTTCCAATAGAATGATAAGCTTCTTCAGATGCCTACAGTTGGTTAAAGCAGATGTCAGTGCCAAGTACTTGCGGATAATTGAGTCTTGGTATTCCACACTTGCACTGGTTATAATACTAGAAAACTTCTTCAGGTGCATATTCAAAATTTCATTTTCCTGTCCGGGTTGATGAACTAAGAAACAGCTGAAAGCTTCTTCTACAGCTTCAACATGCTGAAGTTATAAACAAATCATTTATTGTTTTTTGATAGCAATACAAATAAATATATAATAAATAAAATAGTAATAATGTAAGTTTTACTATATTATGCAAAAGAATCTTTACTTTAAATATGAGAGCAATATATACAAAATAACCAAAACTTCTTCATTTGAAGAATGAGAAAATCATGGCTAGATTGAGATTACACCTTATTCATCTTTTTACAAATATTGAAATTGGGGTTAAATCTTACTGTGTTTGGTTTGTTAGACAACTTGGTTTATAGTCAAGAAATATGTATTTTTATTATACTTATATATCACAGAAAATCTTTCCCTCAAATGAAAACCAGAACTTAAGTTATGAATTAATTACTACTACTAAGACTATTACAACTGGTGTAGTAAAGAAATTCTTTTCTGGCAGGGTTGTATGGATAGATTTTCTTTAAAATATCTTTTAGAGCTTCAAAAACAGATTACACAATTTCTACATAAACAAAACATACACATTGGCATTTTCCAATGTACTTCATTGGTATTCTGACAATAATGGTGCATATTTTAAAAACATGTTTAATACTGAAATTCAATTACTTACTAGTATTTCATTAACAATGTTTGCTATTTGTGATTCTGCCATTTTCTTACACTTTTTGCTTCTTCCACCGAGCTGAATGCCTAACTACATAGCCAAAGACTAGTTGCTGTTTAAAAGTACATTGTTTTATAATTCAGTTAAAATAGTTTGGGACTTGGACAGCATGTTCTTTTACTGATAAATACAAATAGAATCCATATTATTATTTTGCATTCTACACAAAATACACAGCACAAGCAAGGGCTTATAACCACAGCTTAAAAATAACTATCAATAGCTTTAAATTTGACACTACCTAACATTTAACAATCCACAGGTAATGTGATGATGCTTAAAACGAAGTGTTCTTTTTATAATTTAGATTTTGTCTAAAACCACTACAATATTTAATGAAATAAATAACTATATAAATTATTTCATTAATATTTACAGAAACATAATGCTAACACAATGCCCCCAAGAAACTCATTGCCAGTGGGGTTGTCATTTTCTGATGGCCGTTTTCACAATTATGTTGCCCTATCTTAGTGATTAAGACAATTTGTAAAATTTGGACCAGAGTACACCTTTAAATTGAGGGATACAACCGTATTTTTAATGCCTCACAATAAAAAAATAAAAACCAAAATTTCGTCACAAAATTTAAGAGTGAAAAACCCTTATCACTTAGGGGTATGGAAGATGCTGGCCGATTACCATACACAAATCAAAATTGCTACAAATCGGTCAAGCCGTTTCGGAGGAGTACGGTAACTAACACTGTGACAGGGAAATTTTATATATATATAAGATTTAATGATATCTGCATTTTCTCCAACGATGTGTTTGTTCTATGTTCCAACGCACACTGTTATGATATATACTCGTATGATTGAATTCGAACTCACTTCAAATTGACTAGATAGGAACACTCCTACATTGAACTTTATCTAAAAGCAATTAAGCTCAAATTAAATCTACGTTTTAAATATATTAAATAAATGTTTAATTCAACATACATTTATTTAATCAAGATGTTTGCAGCCATCAACCAGAATAGTAGTTGTTGCCTTTGCTATACTTTTCTAGTCCCCGCTTTGGAACAGAACCTTTTTAGTATCAGATATATTATTGAGAAACTGCCCAAATCCTAAAAATAATTGAAGTTGCTCGAAGGTCTGGCGAATGTTTACAGTTTTCTCGTGCTGCAGAGGTCTCGAATTACAATGGTGAAGATCGATTCATGAGACTGTTTTCCTGCTAGTTTTGCAGTTTCACATCATATACCATATCTGGGAAACCCATAGTGAAAAAAACCACCTCGTTAGATGGCTTAACTTCATAATGATAAGCTTTGCTTTAAAACACACTATTCAGAGGATCTAACCTTTTCTGTACAGATTTATCAAGGCAACACAAGTTTCTGGCAGGTAGCTTATTAGTTACTAAGGTAGGTGCCAACATCAATATATCATGTAGTGTGTAGCTCTGGACGGATGGAATTTCGTTCTGTAGTTATAATAGACTGTTTTAGGCGGTGTGAATATAAAAAACGTATTAAGCGAATTACAACATCATTGTTCAAACTTACCTAGTTCAAAATATAACATGTAGACAAAAATAAATATACCTTCTTGTAATTGCAATATTAACTAGACCTACCTACTTCATTAGTACACCGTTTCAAATAAGGTAGGTAATTATAAATATAATAAATTATCGGTAAGATACAATTCTACCATGTAAAGTACTCCATAGAAGTGGCCTCTTATGTATAATTAAGTTAAGCAGCAGCCTCTTCAAAACGTAGAAAAAAAAATGCGTTACCTACACGATTATAAGTTAAAAATTAGCTGCTCTTTAACAGATTAAGCGATCTAAATAAAACAGATTTATTTTTACTATTATTAATTTTATAATGAACATTAGTCACCGAGGGTTTCACTTATGTGGGCGTCCTCAAAAATCTAGTCAGAAGAACATAGGCCCCTCTGCTAAGCACGAGAAATTACGCCAATACGTTTTCATAAATTAATTTTATTTACGGTAACCGCACCCAGTAGTGCATCTACTGGGTGCGGTTAAAATGTAAATACATATTTGTCCCACACATTAAAGATAACAGGTCAAAGCAAGCTCTATAAAAAAAATAAACCAAATTTTCATAATTTTTATTACATTAAGAAACCTTAATTTTGACAATATTATCCATTACTGCTTTAAAATAGCAATCATATTTCTTATTTATTAACTTATTGAAATTTCAGAAGTTCCAAAAAATGCACATACATAATTATCTTCATTCATTTAGTAAATTGAGGTAGTTATTAGTTTCAGAACTTATACCAATTACAAAAATGGCTCTAAAATAACATTAAAGAAAAATTTCAATGGTACACTATGTGTGAAAATTATGCTTGGCTGTTTCGAAATAAAACTTAATTTTATTGGGCTTCCGCGTGATGAGAAGCAACGATAGCGCAGAGTTGGCCCGCCTCGGCCAACTGTTCCATAGTACATAGCATTCTTAAAACTTCAATTATCGATCCATCAATCAAACATCGATGACATAAATCGAGTCGCATAATATTAAACGTATTATAAAGTAGTTTTTTTTTTTGATGTATATGATACGGCCGTAATAAAGAGGGAGGCGCGACACGGGTAGGGCGGCTGGTGTAGTTCAGTCTCGGGCCGCCCGCCCCGGCGCAACTTAACACTACTTCACAACTAAAACTATTTCAGCTTGCTAAACACGAACATAATGAGGCTAACATTACGATTCCTGATTTTCTGGAAGGAATAACAACACGCTTATATGTACACTGTCCGTCCCTATCGCTTCTCGTGGGCCGGACCACCGAACGCACATCCTCCGGTGGCCGCGGTCGCCGCTTTCGACAACCAAATCACTTAAAATAAAAATTCCTCGACAAGAAGCAATCGCTCGGATGGAGAGGGTAACCAGCTCACTTGCTAAGCACGCCTACTGTACTCATCGGGAAAACGAAAAACCCTGCATGCAACGATTCGTACACTCTGGACAATACTGATACATTGATTGATGGATTCTCTTCAGTGCCGCGGTCTCGACCAAAGCGGCACCGACATGACACCTAATAATGATCGATTCTAGTACAATGCTGTTATCCCGGGGAATATTAATAGTTTACCATCTCGGGAGCAGACGGAACGGTAATAGGTTGATATTTATGCCAATTGCGAGATCATTTAATAATATGTGGAAGTAAAACAACACGGAGCGAGGTCGCCGTACGTGCGACTCTGCCATTAGGTTTAGCGGTGCGGGCAACTCTTTAACGGATAGCTGGTTCGGTGTTCTGGAGCTCGCTGCCACCTAACTAACATAGACTAACTTACTTACGTTGACAAGATCGAAACTAGACTGTGAAACATGGTTTCACAACTTCCATATATTATTATCACATTCATAAATATAATCATCTAAGCTTCCCAATTTTGATATCATTCACTTAATTCTTAATCTCACAATATATCTCCCTTGGCACAATTATAACACAAATACTACACTCGCATCAAAAGCGACGTCACACTCTCTAACTAGTCTAGGGGCCGGCGAGCGGCGAGTCGACGGCACGTTTCCAACGCGCACACCGCCCCGCCGGGGCTCGCGCAGCCCCGAGAGCGCGGCGACACTAAACCGTTATAAAGCTAACAAAATTACAAAGAAAACGATCAACAAATGTCACTTATAAATTAATCGTACACAAGTCCATAACGTCCAACAATCACCATGGCCGCCAATCATTAACCACTAAGCAGCGTGAAAAATTGCGTTATCGGGTTAATCGAGAGCAGCAATGCGAGACAGTGTTCCGATGACCGGCTCTTCTCGCTCAAATCGACCACAACAACAACGCACCCAGGCGACAGCACAATTGCAGACGAGGTAGAAATAATCAATGGATGTATGTTTAGGTTTGGCAAACGCAAACAGAATCTATAGTAGCGGGAATCTGCTGGCTGGCGTTGAAGGTGTGGACGATGCGCTGGCCCGTCTGGGCGAAATCCAACAACTTAAAGCGATAACATTGAGCATCACTGCTCGCGGAATCGGCATTCACAAATCATGTCTACTGTGTCGTTACTACAAAAAAAAAAAAAACAATCACCATGAGGTATAAAGTCTCGATACAGTGATATCGAGTGGAACGTATTTGGTGCGCGTCAGTCCGCGTAGAGACGTTAACAGTATTCATCGATCGCCTGTAATCGTTTCAGGAAAGCCTCAGTAAAGCGACAAGTCAGTACGACCCACACACCGTAACATATTAATCTATATCTCAATAACAAAACATAATACGCGTCTGTATAATCGATTCGTCTACTTAACACTTGTATAAGAACCTAATATGGACCACTATTGCATTTCAACCGTCGGATATATATATAACGGGAAAACAATCTAACAATTATATACTTCAGGAATATATGAAAAAAATATGTGTATATCTACATATGTGTAAAATACATTTGACAAACACTTGCGGAACTAACAAATTTACTGTTTGAACGACTCTTTGCTATTTACAAGCGCTCCCAACTTCTTTATAATATCGCTATAACATTTGTATCAATAAACAGACAATCATGTAAATATATAGACAGCTAGTGTAAAGGTGTGTCCGTACCGACGGCCGAAGCCGGGTGCGGACATAGCTTTACGATATTAGAAAGAACAGTAGCGCGGGATATTAGTTTACTGGTTGCTAACTACTAGTCCAGTAAAGAAACTTATTGAATCAAAATTCGACCCTTAATTCTGGGGTATGTATTAAGTTTAGCTTATATGGTACAAAAACGAGTTTAGTATTTTCTAGAGTTACAGCCCTCGGCAAGGGTTGAAATTATAGAATTTCTTCAGACTGACTATAAGGGTAAATATCATTTAACAGTGTAGAGTTTTGATTTAATAACATTTTACTGAACTATAAGCGTATAAGGCCGTTAATGTTGCGTTTGTATTGTTGTAGCTGCGGTATCACAGTCATGGGTGGGATACACTACTTCTACTGGTACTAGGGGAATGGGGAGGGCGCGAAACGCAAAGAGGTAAGTGGGGGTGTTGGGGGCAGTAAGGGGGTGGAGGCGGTGTGTCGGCGCGGTGGGGGGTATAGAGTCCGGTCTACTGCTGTTGCGGCGGCTGCTGCTGCTGCTGCTGTTGGGCGGAAGGCGGCTGCGTGGCGCGGCGGTGCCGCCCTGGCGCGGTCGCTTGGGCCACCATCGCACGGATGCGCCGCTGAGCAGACTGCACAACACAACACTCCGTTACTCACATCGCTAAGCACTCACTGACAGACTTGTCTAGCTATCTAGGTATTTAATCAACATCATAGAGTGCAAAGAGAATTTTCTAAACTTAATGAAAAACAAAGCAATAACATTAAAATTAATTTTAAAACCCTTCCAAACACGCTAAGCAACACGTTAGAGCCTATAAATAACATATATGTGCGACTTAAAGAAAGGACCCCAAAATTTATCAAATATAATCTTTTCTTTAACGCACAAGTTCGCAAGCCATATCCTATACGTACTAAGTACAAAATAAGATATAAATATACATAAAAATGTGTGTGTGTGTGTGTAATTTGACCCTTGCATACATCCACTCTAGTAGGTAGTTACCAAGTCCATGTCAATCGCCAGTGACATGTAAAACATTCGCCGTGTCAATAAATTATGGAACAAACACTCACCTTGTTCAAGAGAAGTTAGCAGAAACCGATGTTCAGCCAGCGTCGGGCGGCCGCTACAAAACGTACAAAATTTATTATGACACAGAGTCGCTGTTACGAATATATTTCGCAGTGCCAGCAAAACCCTTCAATACTTATCTTAGATTCCACTTCTTCGCCTCCTTTTGGACTTGGTACTACCCACCATACATTCAAACAAATCAATCAAATTTTCAAACACGGCCGATTTATTTAAAAAAAAAATGTCAGCATACATTTTTTATACATGTATATAGAATACAAATTCTATTGTGCAATATTTGTGTTTAGTGGAATAAGCCTATTGTTTGTTCAAGCAGTTTTGATATGGCACGTGCAAAGAAAGCGCACAAATCTTCCCTATTTTGTGCTATCTAATTAAAAATAACAACGTATGAAAAAATTGTGCCTGAAAAGGCATTTCTAAAGACTAATTGTTGACACATCCATCATATTTTACGAAAACTGTTACATTGCCTATATTATTTCAGTGTGTGTGTGTGTGTGTGTGTGGTTTGTGTATGTGCGTGAAGTAAAATTCAAATTGCATTTCATAACATTCTTAAAGACTTGGCAAGACAATGTGGTCTTATATAAACTCCACTTCCCTCCATAAGATATATATATAGCGTGATAACAAATAATTATACCAAATACTAATAAATAATCCTAATATCTACACATTCAACAACACAGCAGATTGTTAGTTAGGAGGTTTTAGTATGCATTTTGATGAAGAATCAGAACCAACAGATAATACCGTTAAGGCTTCTTTCTATTCTTTTTGTCAATACGCCTAAAATCTCTAATACAATGGTCTGTTTGTTCCACTTCTATTTGTATACCTTGTTCTATTGTATAACCTTGAGAAAATACATTTTGCACATTCGCATAGCAATCATCAGACATACCTGCACACTGTAGAACGGTCCGACGATGTGGACAGTAGTCTCATGGTCTTGAGCAACTGCAGCCGGGGGCTGTGCCTGTTCAGGCAGTTTAATAACCGATCCGGTTACACGCTGAAGCTCGCGAACATTTTGCCCTCCCTTCCCTATAATACGTCCAACTTGGGACGAGGCCACGACGATTTCCACCGTGAGCCGCACATCATCAGAGCCAGACATGAAGCCCTCTTCGCGCATCTTTTCGAATATCAGGTACTGTGCCTGAAATTTCAAATTGACATATGAATGCGTTTCTTGTTGGTTCTCACTTTTTCATTGCCCCAAGGAAATGAATAATGACACTTGTGTATATTTTGAAAGATTTGACGAAACGCTTTGCTTAGTTCGTTATAGTTTTTACTCGACGAACGACACCATATGAACTTTTTACAGCTTACCTTCCACTGAGCTTCAGGGCTGCCAACGATAGTAACCTTCCTCTCTTGTTGAGCAGCAGCAGCAGCAGCTGCTCCAGCTCTAGCGTTTCCTTCACCCTTTTCTTGCTCTAGAGGAGCGATTTTGACTGACGCGTTGCTAAAGCGGATTATGTTGCGAATGTGTGAGCCCTTGGTGCCAATTATTGCTCCCACAGCATTGTTTGGTATATACAGGTAGGTAGTCTCCTGTTGGAAAGGACATTATACATAAATACCAATATAACCCGTAAAGCCTGTATGTTTTGAAATATAAACGTCGTTTTAGTTTTAACGTAGTAGGTGTGAAAATTTATAAATGCATATACAATAATATGTATATATGTAAAACAAAAAAACCCTAACTGCATTTTATCAGCATGCATCACGAACGGCTAATCAATTCTCGGTAGTGTTATATGCAACGATGAATCATCACCACTTCAGTTCCAAGTATTATGCGAGGTTGCGGGTTGAACGACTAGACATTGAATTTTACAACATCATATTGTCAACAACATACCTGCTTATAGAACGTAATAAACAATAATAATTTTCGCAATAGAATATAGCATTGTAGGCTATTTTAGGCTTACCTGCGAATCACCAGCCCCCTGCTGTGCGCCGCCCTGGCCGCTAAGGGGCGCGTAAATAGGAGGGGGGAAGGGCGGTGGAGCGCCACAGTAGCGAGTAGACATCATAGCCATCGGGTGCAGACCCGGAAACATGATACTTTGCGGGGCTAGCACCTGGAAAATATATAATTTATTTATAAGCATAGTACGTCGCAGGACGTTAGCTTTGCCAAAAATGACAGAACTAGTCAGTATAAATATGTAGGATGGTCCCCCGCTGGGGATCATCTCCACACTAAGCAATATATAAGCGCGCATCTTCTCAGTCGAAGGGACTGATGGCGTGATAATAAGTATAAAAATTATAATCATGTGCCATTTTAAATTGTTGGAGGCAATGCTTCATTTATTTGATTAGCCAACTATTAAATCCTGATAATTTGATAACTGACGGAGTAGTTGAATTAGTAACTAAAATTACTTTTAAGTTACTCCACGCATGATATTTAATTATAAAATTATCGAGTTTGAAATCGGTGTTTTTTACCGAAATATATGTAAAAAAACTAAACATGTATGGTTGGCGTTAACGGATATTCCAAACTAGCAAAATTCAAACCAAGTATAAATAAAACATGAGTCATAACATTTACCAGTCTAAATCATTCGTTATTCAAGCATAAACTCTGAATTTACACTGTACAACATTCATTCAGTATATTGCTCCAATTTTTAAGCTAACAATGGACACATGTTCTTACTAACAAACTTCGGTTTTTTATCAAAATATCGCGACAAGTACGTTATTTAATAAAGTGTTTGCGGATATCACTATTACATTTAAGGAAATAATAACAAACAGACACGCACCTGCAAATCATTTTCGTAACTCTGTCGAAGCTTAGCAGATATTTGTGACTCAGCCTTAGCCATATTTTCGATGGAGCCCTTGACTGTGATGATGCGTTCCAGGTTAAAGCTGTTGATGTCATTGATGGAGGAGACAGTTATTTTGGTGTCAGTCTCTTGCATGATACGTTTTATTGTGTTACCACCTTTACCAATTATTCGGCCGATCAGATTGTTGTGCGCAAGGATTTTCAAGCAAATCTCCCTGGAAACGATGATAGTTTAATACTAGTAAGATGTATACCAAGTCGTAAAAATTTGCCATATCTTATTTCAATAGAGGTTTATTACGTAATTGCACGACATATATTGCGTCGACTATAATTTACAGAACACATTATAAGTATATTTCTAAAGCTTTGGCCACCTTTTAGAATGACCTTATTATTTATTAAAAATCTTAAAAGTTAGTAACGTCAAATCATCACTTATGCGTCCAAATAATTGAATAAAAGAGTACTTCGAATTGTTGTATTTCAATTCTTTAAAATTGGACCTTTGGGTTAGTACTAGTGTTATTTATTCAAAGCTATCTCTATGTCATGTCAATTTTAGTAGTATTTTCAAAATGTATACCTTATTAAAATAAAGTAACAAGACATACCCTTTGTTAGTGTTATTGGCCTCCTGTTGCATCACTTCTAGGATACGCTTGCAGGCGTTCGTGCAATTCTCTGGGTTACCATAGATGGTGATCGCCTTCTCCGACGAGCCCACATTGTCCTTGCGGTGCACGTCTACTCTTGCGCGGCTCTGCTGGGTGATAAGGCGAATAGTACTGCCCTGGCGGCCAATAATCGCTCCAACCATATCGCTTTGGACAAGTAGTCGCAGCGGGAAGTCTGTAGGCCTTGAGCCGGCACCTGGGGCGCCGCCGCCGCGGCCACCTCCCGGCCTTCCGCGCCGTCCGCCACGTGCCCCACCATCCGCCGGTTCCACCTTCATCCTGCTACCTTCCAGCTCGAACCCGTTCAGCAAGTTTATCGCCCTGACAAATAGCCACTATTAGACATGATAGCTGTTACGATATTATACGATGACGACGGCACGACGAAGCTGTCACCACATGCTGACACATGTTACCACCAGTTAGCTGATACTTAGTACAGTGAAGACTACAACTAAGATCACTAAGAAACATAACCGGTACATATTATAAGCCCCATAGTTGTTAGCCAGGATAACGCTTTATAGAGGTACTTCTTTAGGAAAATATGTGATTTCATTATTACTAGGATTGTTAAATAAATATAATATATAAATTTAGTTGGAAAGATTTAAAATTACCACATAATAGAAAAACAAAAGGTGTAGTGGAAGCTCTCGCCACCTCCTTATCTTGTGCAAGCTTAGTTAAAAACAACCACCACGTCCCAGGTAAGATATGATTAACTCAATAAAACACAGCAGTTGAATACCAATGGAAACAAGTACATGTATGTGTATACGGTGCTTTTTGCATAGAAGTTCGTTAAACGTCACATGAGAGTTACAAGAAAAGCAGTAATAAAGGCATGGATTCTTTTAGTTTTCTTAATACACTACAACGCACACATTAAACTGCAAATAACCTCCCCCTCCCTCCCTCGCATGCAAATATCATAAAACAGTGGTGAAAACAAGCATACAAAACACCATGCGGTCATTTCAAAAGTCATTTACTCACTGCTGGGCCTGCTCAGGCGTTTCAAATGTTATGTACACCGCTTGGGTGTTGGCATCGCGCGCGTTCACTTTATCGCAATGCTGCACATTGCCATATTGAAGTAAAAGTGGCTCGATGTTGTCGAAGCGGACGTGCAGTGGCAGCCCGCTGATCAGCACTTTAGAGGATCGGCTGCGACAAGCGACACGCTCCATTGTAACATTGTAAAATAAAGTACAAAAAAATATTGAATGGCCTCTTAATGTGAGGTCGACGACCTGAAGTCAATCCCGGCTAGGAGCTATTGTACTCCAAGCCAATTCTATTCTAGTGCAACCAGATTCGCCGCAAAAGCGCAATACTTGTGGCATTCAAGTAATACTTCGGTCGCAGCGATGCGCGGGGAAAGGGGGGCGAGCGGCCGGGCGTGAACGATATGCGACCCTAATCACAAAATGGCGGTGCCGGACATGACGTCATCGGACTGCCGCCGTCCCCGCACCCTGCGCGCCATTCACAAGTCGCGCGTAGTGGCCGCTTGCATTTACGCTCCCGCCAGGTAGTGGTGACCCCCACTTAGTTCGTTTACCTACATACGCTCACTATGTCTACTATAAGTTAGAAGGAGTATGCCTAACTTTATCATGATAACACGTCGCTAATACAATTATAGGTCAGCGGACGCCGCACCCAGTATCAACTATAAATGACACTCAACCATACATATTGACAACAAGAACATGATTGGGATGCCAGCCGGCTGGCATTATCGCCCGTATCAGTTATCGTATTTTTTTACAACGCATTTACTGCGCCAACGTAGTAATTTACATTGTATTTTTTTAAAGCGGGGATTACATAGATCGAGACTCGTATAATATTATATACCCTTCATGAGAGCCATAGCCCTCGAATGGGGCGGAACATTAACACCCCAACTGTTCACAATGCACTTGTAATAGTCCAGCCTTTTTGGATTGTGCTTATTTATTTAAACGTTATACCTAGAATCATCACAACATAGATTATGTTATAAACTTTGCCATTTCTTGCCTGTATATATGGTAGTCATCAAGTTTTTACTTTACTTAACTAAAACTTAGGTTAACAAAGGATATATTGATTTAAAAAATGGCGCTCTCGTATCTGCGACACATTGAATGTTCTATTCCGTTAGTGGGATTTTAGAAAAGCTTTGCAATCTTTTGCGGATTTAGGGGTCAGGTCATATTAGATAATAAAATGTCCTTTGAAGAGCACATAGAATCCATCGCGAGGAAAGCTAACCATATGTTGGGGTTCGTATTACGAATCTCTAAAAAAAGATTTGCTTTATGACTTATGAAACTCGCCTTAACAAATTTCATTTACTTACGCTAAAATCGCGGCGAGACCGAATAGATTTAGTTTATCTGTATAAAATTGTTAACCACTCCGTCAATACGGAACTCCTCCTACACAGAATTCCTATTAACTGCAGCACTCGCACTAGACTAAATCATATTTTTTACACGCCCACGTCTCGTCTATGCAAACCGTTTAACGGTCCTGTAAACAGATTGTGTCGACTTTAGAATAGTATTGTGAATGTGGACGAGTCAGTTGATGTTTTGACGACTACCTTGCTTACCTTTCGTAAAGGTATTTTAAATACCACAAAAAAAAGTTTAAATCCTGATTGGGCATTTTCATCATAGATGTTTTATCTCTTAAATGTTTCAAGTTCCCATACAATTGTTTTGTGTGTATACCTTGTTTTGTTTGTTAATATATTTAGCACATAAGATGTTTGGGGAAATGTTTAATAAAATAAAATCGTTTCGTACCTCCTAAAGCAAACCAAACTTATTCAGGTTATAACTCATTAGGGACGTGTCTCGGGAAACAAATAAAACCAAATATGGTTGTGGCCGCAAGCCCCGACCAGTTTTCAAAAAGTTTTTGGCTTTCGTTTGGAAAGTTACAATTACTACCAGCCGACCGGTTCCCAAACACGACCCGAAATAGCTCAAAAATTAACTCTATGGAATAAACTAATAAGTTTTGTGAAAGAAAATATCTTTAAACAAGTAACAAAGTGTTCAATCAAAGCTCTCCGATTACCTTAAAGACGAGAAAAATGCCTTTTAGGAATTTACTTTAGTTTAAAACGTGGTCTGTATGGTGTTGGCCCCGCACAGCGATTTCGGGTCGCAAATATAAATATTGCTGTGCGGACAGAGCCTAAGGCCAGCTCTATACCAGAAGGAAATTTAAGCGTCGCTACTTTCTCGGCAGTCATAACAGCCACATTTAATAGATCAGATTATTAGTCGACTGCAAAAGCTTAAAGGGTATGGTCGCAATGGACCTAATAGAAGTAATAGCTCGGCTCATAGGCATTAGAAGAGCATACTGCCTAGCATACTCTTTCAATTGATATTTTGTATCTTTTAAGTAATTCCATATCTTGTACACTGAATGTTGAAACCCCCTAGCTTAATTGAACTTTACCATGGAAGATACAAAACGTAAACAACTACTACATCTCCCAAAGAAAAGACGACTGGCATAAAGGTAAGAAATAGGTAAATCTTGCTGTGTCAAACAACCAGTGCTGTGCGTTTGCTGTCGCCGCGATTTATACAAATATCTTGAACGTGAAGCCCAGAGAACGACATAACAGAAACAGAGAGCGAGCTGTCCGCGACCAATTTACCGCGTTGTAATTTGTATGCAAATAATATGTATTGGCGGAATTTCCGTCAAGTGTAGAGCTGGCTTTAATGTTTGTACGTTGACGGCTGACGCAATGACTCACAGAGCATAAAAATTCGCACCAGCGCCATTTTATCAACGCACCACGTGCTTCTGTGCAATTCACTCTGCAAACTACAACTTAACTTTTGTAGCGCATTCTAGAAGTGAATATACTACCGAAGAGCAACTAATACTACTGTAACCACCGATGCGACAACGTACCTGCGATATTTACTTCTTTGCATGTTGTCCATTTTGAACTTGAATACACAAAAAAAAACAACTTATCATACACGCACCTAAATGTAATTTTAACGGTTTCAATGACAGAGGCGCGGCGTATCAACGCAAGTGACTTCGGTTGACTGCGTTGTGCTGATTGTACCGCCCGCTGCCGACCGGCGGCGGTGTTACCCGTTGTAACAAATTTTATGTCCCAACGGCCGATAGACCGAAACATGCCTAGCGATATGCTCGGCCGGCAACCGAGACACGACTACGTATGATGTAATAACAACCAACCAACCAATTACATCGTATTGTCTAACGCAACAAAACCTCTTAAATATGGAATAATTTACGAAGTTCAAAACACGCTTATTTCATTTTTTATCAGCTCAGTTGTGAGGAAAAAAATCTTCCTTTCTGGTGCCACTAAACTAGTGAAGGTTGACAAAAGAATCGAGGCCCTTCGAAGACGAAAAGTTTTGCCAATAAGGAGCTCGTATCAATGTCGAGTGTCAAGTGTCTCGACAGCAATGTCGAAGAAATTAAGACTGGAGACGTCGAAATGAACAATTTGCTAACGTAGTTGTAAAGTGCAGGTAAAAAAACTAATTCTTAGTAGTAGTTAGCGCAAGAGTGCTTCAATTAAGGCGAAAAACAAAAATATATAAAACACCTACTTGTTCTCTACACTGATATTTTTATTGAACAAATCCTACACAAATAATCATATATTAGCAAGGGATTCTTTCTAACGAAACCGCCAACGCAACTTGTTTTAATGGGAAAATTAGTAAAATGGCTACACTGGGCATAAGAGTGCGTTGTTCAGAAGGACCGGGGGGAGGGGTGAAAAGTACTGAGTACCGACTTGCAGGCCGCGGGTCGCGAGGCAGGGTTCCTACAAGTTGTACTCGAGAGCATTATTGTTACTTGATAAAAGATAAACGAACGAACCGAACGGAAGCTGGCCATTGTCCAAACAAAATCACATAGAAGGAATATTATGACTTATCGCGTAAGGGTAAGTCATAATAGTTATATAGAGTAGTTTTAATTAGAGGTATTGAGAATGTATGTAGATAACGTTTTATGTTTGCAGAAACGTTAGTTATCAAAATGATAGGCGGTTCATATGTCTGCCACGTGAGCAACGAGCTTCGTGCTGATAAGGTTGAAACGGCTTGTTTAGTGTGCCCATAAAATTTGGCATCATTTTACCAACACCTCGTGATACCGGCTATAGGCGTAATCCGAACCTAAATAATACAAACTGTTGAATAAAAGTAGCGTTTTATCTCAAATCTCACGGCAGTCTTGTGAAAGACTTGGTAACATATTTTAATTCTGGGTAATAAAAACAAAGGCAATAAAAATCTGTTAATATAAATATATGGTCCGTGGTATCACTATAATTTGGAAATAAAGAGAACAAGTCAATAAATTATAGCATCTAATCGTTTATATAAATTTAGAGTTTTTATAAATTAGAAACGTATCCACTTATGGGGTCCGAATCTAAATTAGGGAAGTAACAGAAGATTAAAAAACCCGAACATGACAAAACAGGTAACCTGTATTCCCGTTGTATTACTTAAGTGGTTATATTAACATTACGCAAATGATTTCATGGTCAAACGACATTTGGCAAGCAGGGGGGCCCCAACCCCTTCAAGACGCTACATTTACAATGCATTTATCTTAGTCACATGACCCCTCTTTAACTGGCATCACTGTATGTGAAATTCAAGAGCCGCTTCAATTGTATTACAATTGAGTAAGCAAAGCAAAACTTCGAATTAAATTTCGATAACACTGCCGGTCACTTTCCACTTTCTTTACAAAGCAATGTATTTACAAAATTTGTAGTATCAGAGAGTTAGGTATTTTATCTGTTTGAGAAAGTCTGAGTGAAGCGACCTTCACTGTCTTACATGTAAAAACTTTATTGTACTCTTATGTAAGGATAAGTCTAGATATAATACATATATATTTATTAAAACAAGCATAGAGAAGTTCCGGCGTAAGGAGAGTGAATAAAGCCGATCGATAGAGCGATTGCTGATGAACAATCTGGCCGGGCGCTGTGGATTTGGCCAAAAGATACTCAATAGGAGGACGCACTCGACCTTATAGAAATGCAATCGCAGAGTCATAGTGAAGTACCCCTGCCCTACCCAAAACTGAAGAAATTGCATTTGGCTTCGTTATTATGTCAACCCCGAAAATAATGAATCTGTAAGTTTTCATGAGAATACCATCGAAACTAGGGGGACACGACGAATTAAATATTAAAATCCTCTCTGGTATAGCAGTTCCTTGTAAAACAAATCAAACTATTTCAAAGGCCGGTTGTGTTTAAAATAGCACGCGTCGGAATTTGCAAAGAAAGCTGCAGAAAACACCTGCGTCGGAAAACATGAACGTAGTCTAAGCGTTTTATTTTGCATTAAGGTAAATCTATATTGACATACACATACAACTTGAGGGATTCGGTTTTCGCAAATAATCATTTTAAATCTTTGAAGGCCCTTGGCCAAAGTGGATTATAAATTGAATAGTATGAGTATAAATAAAGGAATTATAAAAGAATTAATCCTTAATAGTAATATTATAATAATTAATCGATACAGAGATAAATTATCTATTTATATTAATAATGTGACATGACGTCGTAGATTTCTACTCATCTCGAGACAATTTAGCTGACTGATATTTTTCTTGAGGTCTAATTTTTTAGTTTTGATAAACAATAGCTTTTTCTTCGCGTAGAGAAGTAGACAGAACTGTCCAGTTGCAAATGGAAAGCTGGACAGTAAACCGGGAACATCCGCCTGCGATAATGTATCTCGCGATTAAAAACCTTTTAATAGTATGAGGGTTATAAAAAGCTGTGTGCATTTGTGCAATCTGGCAAGCCGCGCACGTGCGTACTTTCCACCTGTCGACAGATGCGGCGCACTCCGCATCTATCCATACTAACATTATAAATTAAAGTGTCTGTAACGTTTTAAAAGCTATTTACAATTTACAGCATATTTACTTTTTTTCAATATAACAGGAAGTACACAAAAATAAAAAAAGAGTAAAAAATCACATTAAAAACAAGTAAACCTCACAACAAAAACATTTGTATGTACCTTAATATGAGTTTTCAAACGTACTTTTTTAAACTACGTAACATAGCAAATTTCAAAACTGAGCAACAGAAATAAAGGTATTCTAAACCAGTATGCAATATATAATGCGTAAGCATGTAAATGTAGTTATATTAAACGTAGGTCGTATACTGAACACCCTCCAATTATTAATTCGATTAACCTCTATTCTGTGTATATTTTGTTGTATGTGACCAATCCCAGCGAACGTATATTCAGTTGCCATTTCCATATATGTATACGAAAATGTGTATTTGTATATACCATATAAAAGTACAACTTCGTAAAAATAATTAAAAAATCTATGATACTTGTATCAGAGAGGTTATCCTAACTATATATAGTAAGATGAGTGAGAACCTAGATATTATGTACAAGAAATACACATACAAAAACAAATTCTATGATTAAATTTCTATCCCATTAAAAGTAAACCAGCAAGAAATATGAAGACAATTATGGACGGAGTGAGCCAGATCAAATTAAAAATAGCCAGCCCCATGCTACTTGAAGCACGGAAGTGTACGAAGCCGTGATCAAACTTCTAATAATAACGAACAATTTTCCACATGGAAAATGTCACTGCCCCCTCTCCATCGACTTTTGCATTTCTCTATTATACAGCGCCTCGAACAATTAACATCATGTAACTATATTTAGGTACCTTCTGAACATAAGTCAATGCAGCCAATTACCAAATCTAGGATTTAGAGTTAAGAAGTGGCATTGGAAACTACGCAACAATTAATACATTTTAACAACAATCTTGGCAATGATAACTTTCCAGATTTTTAATTTTAAATACAGTTTAAGTTTTATGGAGATGATGAGTAAATGTAATAATAAAATGGAATAATAATGTGGCATATGACACAAACAGTAAAAAATATCCGCCATCTTATTAAATTAATTATCTTTATTTGGTTCGTTTTCTATTTTCAAATGCTCCCCCAATATTGCCAGTTAACAATACAAAACTTGTGAATTAACAATGACGTCATTAACAAATAATGATGCCATATTGGCGGCACGTTTAGCAAGAAGTCATCTAACAGACCTTGACTTGGTTTAAATTTAGAGATTGAACCGATATTGAACTTGGCCGACAACTAGCTTGTGAGAAACGCTTTTGGCCAGTCATGGCCGTATAAATAAGTAACCTCAACATAAAATATTTTTAAATAATGAGAGTTGGTCCCTTATAACTTTGAATTCACACAGCCCTATTTTTAGATTGCACATCTATCTACCTACCTACTCACCCACCCGCAGACCCTAACCTAAAAAACAGGCTACAATTTTGGTACCTGGCATTTTACTCAAAACATATTACCTTTTATTGGCCTATAAAGTATTATATTTACCAGACAAAACAAAAACAATTTAGTATTAGAATCAACGTATTGATTAAATTTAAGTAATTTTAAAAAAGTTATTTTTTTAAATTACTAACTTTCATTAAATATAATGGACTGAATTCGAACTCCGCGTCGTCAACTTTTACATACATTCAAAAGGTTAGCATTATAATCCACCGGTCCAAAATCGTATTCCTGCCAAACAGAATCCTTCAATTTCTAAGACAAAATTTCATTGAATGACGAACCTACTTTCGGCAGACAAAGAAAGGATTAAGAGTAACAAAACCTCCCCTTTTCTGGGAATCCGATGGGATAGGGAGCTTAGAATGCAGGCTACCTACCCATTATTATATAATACGGAATGTCGTTTAGCCGGTCGAGATTTTTGTGAAACTCGCTTGATATTGTGCACTCACGGTGGATAACAACCAAAAGAACTTTTTCTAAACTATGGTTTTTTAGCTATAGAAAAATTTAAACCTTTACATAGAGATGCCACTTAAGTACGTATATTAAAAACTCAACGACTTAAAATTCCACGTAACAACTCATTAAATAGTGGAATCGATTGACCGTTCTATGTATATTGCTATTAGGTGTTGCTTTTGCTTATATTCGGCCCGTTAATTACCAAATGACCAAACCACTTTTCTTTTATAAACAGATTTTTTTGTCTATGAGCAAAAGTTAACACGTTAATAAATGATACAATCCAACTAGGTTATGTTTATTATAGATACGAGATAGCACTGTCTGACGTCACAATCTGCTTAAGTAATGAAAATTATGTCTTTGATACATGTATCAAATGTTCGGGGGTCCGTGGATACATGGATACCGATCACCGAATTCCTAATTTTTGGTGGCGGCAATTTTTGTAAAGATTTGTGCCGGATGTCTTAAATAATGGCACTCTGTCCCTTATTAGCGCGAGGGGCAAAAGCGAGATAGATGGCAAGATCGGGGGAGCCATCAATCGAAATTTTAGGGTTAGCAGCAACACGTATACATTGAAAAACGAGAATGATAGCCGTACATGGGCTATAGTAAGTAGAGAATACACATACGTTAATTCATTTAAATAATTGTTAAGACACCCCCTTAAAAAATACCGGGAACGAGATCCCACTCAAGGAATTAAGTCAAACGTAGCCATAATTGAAATTTGGTGCGTCGTCAGGCTAGTATTGATCTTTTGGCTCAGAATTATTTTACGAAATGGAGCTTACATCATTCATATTGCTCGGAGCTGGTAAAAGGGGCAAGTTATGTCAAACTGATATAAAATGTTTAGTGAAGAGGCACACACGCAAGATATTTGTGTCTACAAAGATAAGCCAGCATCATGGCCAGCATTGAAACGTATTTAAGTCCTACTGAAGATACCACGAAAACAGTGCCTGAAACGTATCAAAGTCTGCTCCAATGGGAGCGGAAAAAAACTTGGTTGTGGTTCACCAATTCAGGTATTATCATTGGTATTTATATTAATATTGTAGATGCCATGTAAAGAACCACATGGACAAATTAACAAAATGTTTGTTATTGAATATGGTCGAGTTATTAACAAAAATGGTATACGTTCAAATCAAAATGGCGGCTAACGGAGGTTTTAAGAAACTCCCAAAATGCTTACACTAAAATTAATTATATATTTAATTTAAAATAATACTGATAGGAATAATATTTTGCATATAATGGTGTACAGTTTACTCCGTATAAATAATTTTAAATGACAACCGACAACCCTAGCCCGCCATCATAAATGCGGTCGCGTCACGGCGCGCGGCTCTTTGTAGAGAGTATTGTAGAGGTCTTTCTAGTAGTCTATTTAACAAATGAAAACTGGAAATGTTGAGGAAAACCTTGAACATTGCCATTATGATATTGAAGAAACAAATAACTAATATAAATTATTGAAAATAGGCACCTGTCTTGCTGGTCATCTTGATCATACATTTGATCATGCTCGTCCTGGGAAAGGCTGAGCTCGCCGAACTGTTGCTCCATGGAGTTAGACATTTCATTTGATTTCACAACCACAAACAGGATTTCTAGATTAACAGTTCACTTTGTCCTAAACGTGGGCTTTGACAAAAATTGATGTGAAGAGTCGGAAACACTGGATTGTTAGGTGGGGACGTACGACGACCGGTGCGCACACGTGCTCGTTTAATGTCGTGGTTTATTTTTGTATTACATAATAATGGGAAGCGGGCAAAGGCACCGAGAGCGGCGTGGTTTAGATACGGGCACGTGTGCGCGTACGGTTCGCTAGCTATCGAGAGCTGTACCCGACTGAGTGATGTGCCGTGCGTAAAGTCGTAATCGAGTCAAGCGAAGCCAACCCAACTTGCGACGATTCTCCTTTCATCAATTTCGTGTACATTTTGTCGAGAATGCGCACGTTGGGCGTGTCGAACGGGGGGCCCGCGGGGAGTACAAGCGCGCCGTAGTAACGTGACTGTGTCGACAGCTTTTATCGATGGTTTATGAAATTAACTGATTCGGCTCATAAAATTAGCCATATTGTAAAATTAAATTATAGAAATTAATTAATGATTTATTTTTATTTAGAGGTATTGTTGTGTCACAAAAACATGTAAACCGTGCCAAAAGTTGTAATATGCAGGATTGATGATTAACATTTAGTTTCGGTTTACCAGTCATTTGTAAATTAAATTTATATATTCTATGCATACTTTTCCTAAATACATGAATTGCAAAAGAATCTTGTTAGTGTTTGACGATTTCAACAATTCCGCAAAACAATTACATGTGGCCAATACTATGGATCTAAGTACATACACTTGTTTGGCCCTAATACATTGTTTCTTTTTAGGTTATCGTTTGTAGGTATAATAATTATGTTATGATCATTGTTAGATAGTCAAGTATTGTAATTACTTAATGAGCCGATAAAGGTAGACAATATTTTACTGCTTTTTAATATCGACATTATTAATTCTATCGATAACTTAACTGACAAGAAATCCCTACTTAGTTTCGTGAAGTATAATATTGAATCCGTATGCCAGCGCCCCGCGCCCTTGTCTTCCACGATGATCGTCCGGAGCCCGTGGAGGGCGGTCGCCCGACGCCGCCTACTTCGTCCGGTACAGGCGTCACCCACTTTGTGTCCCGCGCCGTTTTCTAACGAGAGCGACCTCGTGTATTCGTAGATCGAAAGCTTTTCCATGCGCCCTTCAAAGGTCCTTTATATGTGGATCTAATCAGTATAGCTCACTAAACTGCTAAACTATTGTATTGTTTTATTTGGCTGCAGTAAGATAAGTGGCTTCCAGTAGTAAAGTTAAAATTAGGTGTGGTCACCGTTCGCGCTGAGGGAAAGCTGGCGAACGAATGATTACGAGTCGCGGGCGCGGCGACTGCAATATTGCAATGTGGTGTTTGCTAACATTATTTTATTTAAAAAAAAAATATGTGCATCAATAATACATACACGTCAATGCATAGACGGCTCTTAGCATAAATTTTAAGATATTGTTTTTAACAATTAAAACATGTAAATTTTGTTTATAATCAAATAAATATGCATGAACAAGTACAGCAACCAGACATAGGAACTGTAAGTGATTAGTAACAAGTAACCTATATTATGAACAACGAACCTATTTAAAATATAATATCATAATAAGTACATAACACACCAGTAAAATGGGAATCTAAACCAAACCTCGTGAAGTAAGTACCTAGGACAAAAATGAGCTAACCGAGATAGTCGGTTGTCGACCTTGAACTTGCCCTTACGTTAGGATTTCGATACAGGCGAGCGAGCCAACAAAACCTCGTAGTGCTCGTTGGTGTTTTGTTAAGCACCCTTCACCCATGTAATTTTGTTTGTGAGTATTCACAACCGTGTTTCGCCATTGAACTACTATTGCCAACGATTACCTTAACTTAATTCAATTGAAAATTTAATAAAAATGTGGTACATATTTACCACACGAAAGGAAGAAGCTATATAGCTTCTTCCAGCCCTCAAACTCTCACATCACAGTACAAAAGTGTAGCATGTGTCTTGTACATATAAATAAATAAATAAATAATGGAAATACCGTGCTGTATTATTTGCCGTATAGGAACACTATTGTAAGCTGGCCCTCGGCCCAGCGTCATCCACGTCCCAGTCGACCACCCTGGGACCTGCTACAGCAACGTTTAGTCGTATCCACTATCTAGAGCTGCAGCCGAGTTGAGGTCGCGGGGCAAAAGCGAGCATTCTGCGCCATAAAACAATCAAATCACTAGGGAGGATACCCGAATAAATTCGCTTTCCTCCTGTCCCAATCTGCAAAGAGAAGCCTTCTGGACTGGAAAGCCATCTCGGAAAGAATCATTTGGGCCCGCTTCAGCACAAGAGCACGGAAAATCTTTATTATACAGTGCTATGATCCCACCGACACATCTGCAGAGGAAAGAGGACTTCTACAATGCTTTCAATGCCATTATTAACTCTATCGAGAAAAAAGTTGGAAGTGATAATACAAATTGCGAGCGTAGCCAAGGCAATAAGGCAATATGGGCTAGAGAAGTGCCGCAACGAGAATGGGGACCGGTTCATCAAGCTCTGCCATAACAATTACCTGACGATCGGTGACCTGACGCTATTCATCCATAAAAGTACACATGGAACTCAAATTGACCTTGCCATCAGTTCGTGCTGGCGCTTATCCTTGCTATATGTGCGAAACAACCGCAGAAGCACTGACTGTAACAGCGACCGAAATTCATTGCGTCTAAAAGTGGCGACCCACACGCACAACTGGTGGATCTGGTAAGTTTGGAAGAAGGATTATGGCACTAAACTGCAGAACCCTAAAACTGACGACAACTTCAGGATTGAACTCCGTAATCGTTTCTCCGAACTTAGTGCTGACTAAAAAGTCAATAGACGATGAGTGGAATCGCATCAAAGTGGCCCAGACAGAGACCAGCTCTATCAACTTAGGCCACGGTAAGCACGAAGACTGAATGTCTCAATCTACTTGGCAAATGAATGGAGATCGCAAGGAATTCCTTTTACTGTAAGGGACCAACGACGAGTCACGAAAGAATGAGCTAAGACTGCAATACCGGCAGCTGGGTAAGAAAATATATCGCAGCGCGGGATAAAAGGATGTGGGCTGAAGGTATGTGACGACCAAGCCAAGTTTGCTGCTAAATCCGAAAACTTGAAAGAGCTCTTTAAAGTTACTAAAATCCGATCAGGAAGGAGCAGACCGCGCAAGTAACGACGAGACGACGTTAAGAAATCCACGGACGGACAGCTGATAATGTCTTCCAATTGGATAGGCACCGAGAGCCTACCCCCCCCCCCTAACCTTCCAAAGTTTTCTTCAAAATCATCAAGTTGTCTCGGGCAATTGAACCTTTTTTTTGCAATGAGCAGGCCAGCTTTCGCGTAAATGGATCATGCACCGACCAAATTAACACACTGCGTATAATTGTCGAATAGGCATCAGAATGGCAAAGGGAGATTTAATTTAACTTTGTGGACTTCTAAAGAGCATATGACATTTGACATTGGTGTACCTCTGAAGAAGATCGTTCTTCCACAGGAATTATTCCTTTTGAGTTACTTACGAGGGCATCGTCTCTGAGGACATCTATATGCATATAGGAGTATATGCAGGAGTCAGACAAAGTTGCCTCTCGCAGGTTGTACTCGACGGGATTATGCATCGCGCCGCGGCACAGAGTAGGGACTAATCAATATCTTATCCTTATCCTGACGACCTATGTCTGCTGAGTCACCGCACCACGATTTGCAATCCAAGCTGGACGAGTTACAGGACACAAAATCAACACACGAAAGACGAAAGAAATAAGTGTTGGAATTGTGAGTCGTACTCCATTGCGGATTGTTTTGGAGAATTAGGAGCGCGTCCAGAGGTACTGGACGAGCTTCGCGAATTGCCAAGGTCTGAGCAACCTTCGCACAGCTTCGATAGCAGTAGCGGTAAGTTTTCAGAACCAACAAGTCAGCGCTGTTCTATGGGCGTGAGACGTGGAAGGCGACTATGAACACCTCGCGGCGGCTCCAAGTTGAGTATGTTAATTATATTATTGTGTGTGAAATAAATCAAAAAGCGATATCCACTAAGAGTAATAATCTATACAAATTAACCCTAATTAGGCAACCCTAACAAGTACACTTAATAAGCTATTGTTTCTAAATTCTCATAACTCAATCGTTCAATGTAGAAATTCAACATAACCAAACTTGTCACTACCAAAAAAGGTACATCCATCTGTGATAAATGCACGAGGGTCCGGGGGGTTCGCTTTTTGTTTATAACAATAATAAAAATAATCGCTGTGTGGTGGGCAAACAAGCGTGAAGCTTTCGATTCCCGCGCATTGAGCTTTACAAATAGTATTCTAATGACGTTATGGATGTAATAATAACAGCGCCGTTACAACCCCATTAAAATCGCTTAAGAACTGCTTCTGCCCAACTGAATAAGACCGGCTATCAAGGTTGCAATTCACTAAGGATGCCAGCGATAAAAATATCTTACCCGTTGCCACGTGCTCACACATGCAACAAGCAAATCCATTAAACGCACTTTAGAAGCTCTTTTCCAAATTTATTTCTTTATAAACGAAAACATGTTTCACAACTTCAGTGGGGCAACTGAAGGACGTGATTGAGGTTCGTGATATTAACGAATCCGGCCCTAAATAACAAATGCGTAGTTCCGTTTTTTTACTCAAACATGTGCAACTAAACTTTTTATAAAAACACACTGTAAACACATTAGTATACAGTATATTTATTGACTTAATCGCAAACACTTATTCAATATAGTAAATTTATATTATCAGTGTGAGTAGTATGTTTTCGATTGTATATCTAGAACAAAAATTCCTGACATTTTATACCATTGTGTGTTTACACTATACCTACTAAAGGCGATATATGATTTAAACAATAAGAACCATGTTCTTCATTGAATTTGAAATGCAGAGACACCTATACCTCATATTAAATCAATAATCATTTTACTGGCAATAAAATATGTGAAACAAACAATTACAACACAACAGACAACCAGGGAAAAATAATCTACACATGCGAGAGCAAATGCATGATGATGCACCAATATTAATGAGACATTAACAGACTAGGCCAGTTCTCCACACCAAGACATATCTCACCTCAATAAACGATCAGCCATTTAATAGCGGGCGCAGCAAACCCAACAGCCCACCCTAATCTAGACGAAACTTACACACCCTATGACCAAAATTCATTCACGAATTCACCCTATATCGACTACGCGACAACCTATCTTGAATATCTAGAAGTCTGAATCCATCAGAGGCCGTCGTTAAACTTAGATACTGAGTGCACGGGTGTGAGGTGATTTGGGCGGAGTGCATTGATGCAATGCGCGCGCCAGGTTGCATTCAACCAATCATGGGGCGGGTCCCACCCGCGATCTGTTTCTAGGACACCTAGCCACGTGCGATGACCTTTCACCCCGTCCTAGGCCCAGGCGTGACGTCACCCTTAGTTATTCAACTCAAAAGGAGGCGTAGTATATGTACATTGAGCGCTTACACTAATTTATGTAACGTATTAATATTTATTAGGATACCATATTTTTTAGGGTTTAAAAACTTTACGGTTCAATACCAAGTTACGTACAACAATGTAGAAGTACCTACGAGTAATTGAATCGTGATCCTTTTCAAAAGCCAAAACTTCCAGATAATACACGGAATGCAATAATATTAAAAAAAAAACAAAACAACACGAAAACCTTCCAACTTAACCAAATTACAAGTATTGCCAGACAGAATTATTTCCAAGTAACGTGAGCAATCTTCGTCGTACTAACTACGTTAAGCAGTTTCTATACTGTTTAGAGCATGCCATCTTTCATTAGACTGCGAGGATCGAAAGCGCGTGGCAAACTTTATTATGCAGAAATTTCATCACCGGAAAACGAAACTTAACATTATTGAGATAACATATTATTATTAAATTGTTCGCTCAAATTCATCATCACTCAAGACTGGAAGCGATAAGAATAAAGACTATATAAGATTTTTGTAAAAAAAAATAACAACTATGTAATAGTTTTTACAAAAGCAATTGAAAAAACCTAATTAGCAACACAAGCAGCATCTCGCAAAACTTTACCAAAAAAAAAAAAAAAAACATTAAAATCTCGACTAGGGTCTATTACACAGGTAAAATATCCCTTACCGAAGTTTAGTGTCAATGCGACTCGAGTTACATAAGTACAATTTATTACCGTGTCATAGTATCAGGGGATTGTATGACCACTGCGCTCGATGTGTTAGTCGGCACTTATCAGCACTTTGCCACCCAAGTGTCGAACACCTTACTGACCTTTTTATACTACTCTTTAAACAATTTTAAAGTACGTCAAAAAGTTATAAGGCGAGGCGGAAAGTTTCTTGCCAATAAGATTGTTTATGAACAAATTTAATGACAAAAATAGATGAATAAAAATTAATTAATAATCTCACTAATAATAAATAAACGATTTATCTGCAAAGCCATAAAAAATAACTAATTAAGTAAAAGTCAGATAAAATGCAAAAAGTAACGCACTACACAGCAGTTTTCAGATAAAATAAATATAGTCGAGTAACCTTTGACAATAAATGATATATCTTTTATATTTACCACGTTAACAGCATTGTAAAAATTACCCGAATATTTTATAAGGATTTTAATTCAAGTTTCCTATACATTCGTCTAGAGTTGTTATTTTTTTTAGTTTTAACGAGTTTACATAAGCATTTAAAAATAACGGACGACTGCTAGCATTGGATCGTATATAATACGATGCATATCACTTGATATGAGTAACTTCCTAACCATTACGGTAATCCGTAAATCGATCGGATTCTGTGTACAGTCAGGGTTTCAAACGACGTCATGCTTAAGACTACACTCAACTACTAGAATAATACTGCTATTTAAATAGTCCTATGTCCTGGAATTCCCGGGCTGTTTCTAAATACGACGCAAGAAACTTCAGTTACAGATCTCGCAAGCCGCCTTAAGGGAATTAACAGTGTCAATTACTAAGCTTTAAGAGCCAAACTTGGTCCATTCTCTCATTCAATCAGAATTTGCGTAAATACAATTCGTATTGCATTCGATCCAAGACCGCTACCCAAAGTGTTAAACGCACGACGCAGGCGCGCTTCTTCCAGGCTAATTGTGGCAAGTGGCGCGGTCTAGACGATCATTTCCTTCGCGTTCGTTGACTCCGATGCGCGCGCGCATTGACAATCACGTGTTCAATCACAAACACAGCTGTGTTGCCCCGCTTATACCATCTTTGTGTCCCACTCATTTCGACAAACATTTTTCTTTTATGTTTACCTTTCTAGCAGTACTTTTTTGCAAATAGGACCGACCCGACCGTACCGGGACTGCAACCCAAGACTCTTTTTGACAGTCCAGTTAGCTGTTTACCATTGTCAAACTAAGACGGAAATAATATATAGACTACCCTATTTGACAGCTATTTTCAAGGTAGCTTTAATTGATTAGCCACATTTCTTTTATTTTGTAGTTTATAAAATTTAATTTAAAATAGTGTTATTTAAATCGTGATTTCTACCGAGAGACAGGTATACTTAAGTATGAAAGATCAGCCACCCTGAATTGAAAATTTAAATAATTGCAGTTTAAAATTACTTTTGTACAATATAACAATTGCAATTTTACATTACTTGCATAAAATAATATGTTGATTATGAATATGTTGAATATACGAGTAGTGGTGTTTAAAGCAATCGTCGATATTAGGTTACCATTTTTTTAAAGATTTGACAGCCCTAAAAAATATATTATTGAGATCAGTGTTAAGTTATCACTGTTCGATATTACAATTTGCGCAACCACACCCTTTGTTTGTCAGGATATGGAACAGCGATGACGTCACGTCTGCAGCATGTTTTCAATAGAGGGCACATCTCATCCAACTTTATGTAAATAGGTCGCAAGTTGTGCTGAAATGTCGTGGAAAAATCCATTTGCACGTTCAACATTGCCACCAAGGTTCCGGGTTATTTTACACAACAACCGTGTACTATGCTATAACAAATCAAGCATTTCCAACAACAAACAACCTGGTGAGAAATAGTTCCAAAGGAGAAACAAGAAAATTGCCTCGAATTACAACACCCAGTACGCAATAACGTATATAGTATAGGTATAACCTGCAAATAGCGCGTGCTTCATAAAGGGAGATGCACAAAGCTTCCGTAATAAATAACAAATAAAGGGTGCCCCGCACACTCCTCAAGAGAAAGCGGCAAAGGAAAGTTTGTACAAAGGCACGCGGCCGACTTGTATGGACACGCGCTTGCTCCTACACTACTTAACCACAATCGCCATTTTACACCTGGCCACCACCCCTTTTAATACCCATACAACATACGCGTCCAGCTAGTTGGGACGCCTGTGAATTCTTAGACTAGGCAATTTGTACCGTTACATTTTAAAGTAAAACATCTATTTCATTCTAAGTTTGTTTAGATATTCGGGCAAAACATTTTCTTTCATAGCAAATGTCTGTTCTCGATAAAGGTGCGTTTGCCGACCGTCTTACCAATGTCGCACCCGACAGTTTTATTGCAACATATTCCAGTCGAATATTCGATATACAAGTGACATTGCTGCCTTGACATATGGCCCTATTAGGATATAATGAAAAGGTATACTAAACAAGAACCCAAATCGAGACCAGACTAAACAGTATGAACCCGAGCCGTCAGTAATAACAGTCTAAATACGCAAGACTTAAACAATGTTGTGATATCAATTTCATTTTGTGTTCACCAAGTTTTTTTTGATTTTTAATATACCTTGTGGTATAAACACAAATAATAAAAAATATTAAGGTGCAAATAGCACAAAATCTAAGATTTGTATTACAAATCGTACGTCACTTAGCATTACTCAAAGTGATGTGACTTAAAGAAACTTGCATAAGTTTCATTTATAATTTAATTTTAAGACGCAGATTATCAGTTCTTACCTAATGTTTTTTCACGATATTAGCCTTCAAATGCACGCCCTCTGTCAAGCTACCCCAATAACCCAATGGACACAGTGTGCTGTTTATTTATAAGCATTTTTATCAATTTGGTGTCAAATTATAATATTGGATCAAATGTTTTTGTTTTATAACATCTGCCAATACAGCTTATATTAATAATATCACCTGCACAAGAGCCGTGGTTCTAAATTTCCTATCGACGAAAAAACCAACTGTATTTAAGTGAAATGTATTTTATACACGAAGTAATAGGCAAACTCAGGTAACTAAAAATTGCAATCTCCATCCTGTTAGGACCGACATCTGTCTGTAATAACTCAACAAATTGCAATATCTAGCAACATTGCCGACGAACCTCAAATTGAATAATATTGAGTTCAAATGGATGCGAGCAAATCTAGATTCAGCCAAGTGCCAGCTGCCAGCTTGTTACAAAATTACATTGAGATCTCGATCATATATATTTATGTTTGTGTGTGGTTAGCACTCACAATTCTGTGTTTTTTTCCCAATTCTAACACTCACCAAACGACTTAAAGTAATCTTTCATACAATCACTACGATTATCAGTTTTCTTTTATTATACAGTCGCCATTTTTTTTCTTCTTCAAAGTTTGGCTTTGATTTTATGGTAATATTTATATGACTTCTCATTCTCAAAACATTCCAACTATAGCGACGACTCCTCAAAAATTAATTAAAATAGGTTGTATATGTTAATTAAAAGGAACAATACTTTTTCACCACTTGAAAATAAAATAACCTCTTAGTAAATTTTTCCACCTAGAATATTTAAAACTACTGCACCCCGGATAAAAGTTTTGTATATACTTGAAGATAATTTAAAAAATTGAGATTGAATAATCTATTTTCAACAACTATAATGACTAATGCGAATACATACTTATAATTAAATTATTATTAATATATTAATTATATGATATATACAATCTCAAACGATGTACCTAGGTATACAACTGACTTTAACGTCTTTTCGATAATATGTTGAAGGTATCTATTCATTTAATCAGTAACCAACTAATTTACACTTTGGTAATTCCTTGTTGAAACTCAATGCATACGTGTTTGTGTCAGACGTATTTTATACTGACAAACACCGCAAATAGTAATTTAATTCATAGTTACTTTTATTTTATCGCAAAAACATTACATAAGTAATACTTAATAACTTATAATCTGATCTTCACTGCTATTCTAGCCAGGCACATTCTTGTCAAATATCTAACTATAAATACTACCTACCTCCATATGGATACGAGAAAATAACGGCATAGACCAGAAACCTTTTAATTATGCAAATGTAAATAGTATGAAGCACTGAATATTACGTGACTCATCAACAATTTAAACTGAAAACGTTACTAACCCACAGACGCCTCTAAGAGGCAAATACAGTATACGCCACATTCCGCATATTATACTTGCTATAACTATCCAGGACAACCACTGTTACTAGCCAGAATTTATTCTTGAATGGGCTATAGGCCTTCAGAATTAAGCCCATTATAAGGGCAAAGCGATACATTCACGTAAAAGCTAGCACTACGATAGCGTCTCATGACGTAATTTCTCCATTTCGTGTAAATAGCTAGGTTATAATCACTCACCTGTCGTCATAGATGGGGGAAGCTTCTCCAGAATCTCTTTGGGACGTGTCACCATCCATGTTTGCCAGTTGGAGTCACTAGTGTACTGGGTTAAGGACCGCGAAGAGCGCGCGCCGGCCGGGTGCGGTAAGCGGCTAGATGGATAAGACGCAAGAACACGCTCCTAAGGCGATCTCTACAACTGACTGGCGGTTCGCCGTTGCCTGTTTGCACTTTCCGACCCAGCTCGCGAGCGGTGCCGAAGTGAGGGGGGCGGGGGGTAGAGGCGTGGGAACGCGGCCCCCGCCCGCGTCGCCTGGCAACCGCCGCACGTGGCCTACGCCCCCCCCCGCACCTCACAGCCGCCATACTACGACTTCACAAGCCAAGGCACAATCCACATAACTGCTACTTTTTGCTAGGGACGCGCCGCTAACAAAGCATATCTCCAAAATGCACAGCAGCCCCCAGCGTTGTCAAAAACACCACACTTTTGAACTACGTTCCTTGGTTCGAGTTTTTGCATAAAAAAATCTTTACACATTCGATTATACCGTCCAACGTAACGGTTTAAAAACTCCAATACTCAACCATTTTATCTAAAGTGCTAGATATTGAAATGTTGTAATGTCGATAAATTTATAGACTAAACACAGCATAGACATAAATCGAATACGATCTTGCTCCTTACACAAGATTTAAATATTTATCTCAAACGAATAAGAAAATCTTTTTAATAAAGGTGCTAAAGATAATCTAGGTGAGCTTATGTGGGAAACTGCTTTAACATAAGGAATATTCTTTTGATATTAAAATACTAGTTCGCTCATATATAATATTAAGACAAAACGGTGTTTTCTCTTAAGGCATTAACCTCTGCATTAAGAATGCAACAGGTTGCATTGCCGCACTATGTCATAGGCGTATATGAATTTAAACCTTAAAACATAGACAATGTTGCAATACCGATTTGTATACAAGACCCAACCGACACTTTGACGTGCAATTATATTATAATCACAAAAACATATCTCAATCAGTGATCTGATTATAGTTTACATAAACCATGAATTAGATGCGTACTCTCTAACCCCATAGACCCATTGCCCCCGCATTGACCAACAATAAATTGTGTATGTTTGTGACATGTAACATTGTTCAACTTTACAGTACGTCTCAAACTCGCATCTCCATATTTTTTCCGTGAATTTGTGGTGTTCGCAAGGTAAAAACAACTGTCAATTGGATAAAAAAAATGTTTGCAGACTCACTAACACCGCATGCTTCTACGTGCAACGTGGGAAGAGTTCAAAACTCTGGCTGTGCAAAGTGTTTCCTAGAAACGGAGCGCCACTGGGCAATATTAAACAACAAAACTTAGTTGAAGCAACATATCATGTTGTTTATAATTTACTAGACGCGGTGAGGTCTCTTCCTAGAATACAATCAGAACACGCGCTGAATTGGCGCAGTGTAGAATTCATTCCCGCGGTTCAAACTCTCAATTTCACTTCGACACAGTAGTACATTAGTTCACACTGTCAATTGTCAGACGAGTGCCATTCTTTTTAACAACAAATTTAATTAACACCGAGGAATCACGTAACATCTTATGGAATGAAAAATCAATTTTCTTTGTGTCCACATTTTTCACTAAAGCTGGGCTCCGCGGCTCGGTTCACGAAGGCTGGTATCACGTAAAAACCATGATTTCCTATGAGTAAAACAAAATTAGTAAATCTTTAGATAAGCCCCGCATTCAACCAACAGCATTCTAATATTAACAATAATATTGCAATGCAATGTCTCAATAGGAAACAACGGTACAAGCAGATGACTGACACTTTAATAAAACGATACCTACCCACCACCTATACAAACTTAATATTTTTATACATCTATAATTAATATACATCTACCCACATACACCACATAGTTAGTTAGTTCATCAGTGTTATGTCCGCCAAAATCCATGCATGAAGTCAATCGTGGGTGAGATGTGCCCGCGATGGGCCCAGAAATACATTAGTACCAATAATGCATTTCTCTTCTTATGTATGCAATTAACACTTGCTTCGTCAAACATCGTGACAGAACCGGCATACACAAGACTCAGCCAGGGTCGCAAACAAGACCCACCTGCGGTAAGAGTAGACCAGACTTAATCCTTTGGACTTCTTTCATTGGGGATGTTTAAATGATTGATAATAAACAATTGAGAACCAGATTTGTGACAGCGGCTCAACAAAAGCCGATTTGCTCGACGACTTAAGCGCTCATTGATTCGACGCTGCAGACCATGTATAGCTGTGAATGGGGGGGGGGGGTTGTGTTTCATTTCGAAAATTAAAAACAAACAAAAATAAATTAAATTGTGTTTTATATAGCATATTCAAATAATTAAACATCACATTTCCTTTCAATATGTTACGGCAGTAGTAAATTATAGTGGGCTTATTATTTTACGGAAAACTGGGCTATTATACCATTTTAGAATCGGTATTTAATATTTTCTAAACGCGTGGGCACTAACAGGGTAGTAAAGTTCTTTGCATTTGAGTGATGTGAAAAAACATAGGTTTATGAACGGATTTTTTTGAAGTTTAATTTTTTTTTAAATTATCACAGTTCACGCATGAGTGTGAATGGGTAGCTTCGGTACCTACTGTTAACAAACCGTCAAAGTTGACCCACTATTTACGCCATATTCTTAACGGTCAGGCATACATTGTTACTGTTCATAGATGTCGATACAGTTTTCATATTGCGGGTTTGCATATCGGACAAGTGTTTAACACTTCACCAGAGTGTATTTACAATTACTATATTAATAAATAAAATCTTTTGCTGAGCGGTGAAGTGCATATAAATAAAATATAATACAAGTTCAATAAGCCTCAGTGAGCTTCAAGCAATATCTCTTCGCAGTAATATCCCGTCCCGTCTTATTGTTGTTAAATCCCAATATCACAAAATAGATAATATTTATACTTTATCTGTAGGATGGGCGTAGCTATAGTTACCTAGAAACAGACTCAAAGGGGCGCGATAGAATCTAGTCTAGGCCTCACCCCACCCCGCAACGCAATCCCCATGGCTATATACCTACCCCTTCCACCTCTATGTACTCTCCACGAGCACTATGTATTTATCTTTACACAACATATTGTGCCAAGCTAAATCGCGAATATAATTCAATGTAGTAAAAAATTGTTCAATACAAAATGTGTCAAATGATACAATTAACTTTTTTAATGGAACCCCGTAAAAATATGCAATTTTGATAGCAATCTAAAAAAATATAGAATGGCTTGATATGAATATAATAATACTTGATTCCAGATTGATTTTAATATCGTTATAAGTAAAATGTAAAATCAAAGCGCCCCCGTTTCTGACAAAAAAATATCTGGTTATCCGGCTTCCACGTAGTGGTGGTCAAACTCAAACTCAAAATATCTTTATTCAAGTATAAGGTCTTTATAAAGACACCTTTGAATCGACAATTTTTACACTACCACCGTTTTGGAAGGCAGTAATCTGCCGAGAAGAACCAGCAAGAAACTCGATAGCTGCTCTTTTAAAATAAACAATTAATACAACATTGTGCTACTGACAATTAAAATAACAAAGCATTGTAAGGCTACTCAAGAATTGAACTGTCCCGATGCTGAGCCAATTGCCGACACATTAAAGGGATATTTTTTTTTGGTCGTAAGAAAAAAGACTTCAGCGATGATTTGGTGGGGCAGCCATGAAGGGGCACTGAGCCAAATTATTGTGAAAAAGATAAAATTTCGGCTCAAATGTATCAAACAACCATCAAGATTTAATCAAATTAGAGAGTAGAGCTTGCTCTAAGCGCCATGTTAAATTGGAACGATAGTTTGGAATCCCTAATCCCTCCCCGCCCCTCCAAACGATTGGCAGTAAAGAATTTTATATAGAAAGAGTGCGTGCGGCTATTCATAACTGGCCTTATAACGTTTAAGGGACTGTATTGCACAGACCTCGAATAAGCTTAATATATTTTCATTGGTTTTTTATTCATGTATTAAGAGACACTGTAATAGAAATAAATGTTTTATACAATTTAAAAGAAATGTTTTTCATTATAACAGGCAAGACAAAGTCTCCCCGCCACGTATAAAGAATACCATTACAATCAATCAAACACACAGAATCAAGATATCAAAGCAGTCTGGCTGTCAGCCTGAAATAACAGCTGATTGTATTTCTGAACTTATCTCATCCGGTACACGTGTACATCCCTTATTTCCATTCACCTTTGACAACAAAGCTATGACCGTTAGACAAGGTCGCGCGAGGGTCTTTTGCCAGATTTGACAGTTGCGCTTAGAATCAATAGGATCAGTCGAGAAGTCTGGTGAGCTTGGAGGGATGTATACGGATGCTATATTGCGCAGTTAGCATAAATTAATGTATGCTGCAGGCCAACAGTTTTGAATAAGAAGTCACGTGGTGTCACGTAGTGCCTGCTCAACAAAACCATCTTCATCGTCACGTCAGCCAATCCCTTCTACACAACAAAGAAAAATACTTTTCAATTAAAAATAAATTAACTGCATCGAAATTAGTTTTAGCAAGTGTACCGCGGTGGTAACATTTAATACAAGACAAAAAAAAATAATACAAGACGTTATACCGTAAAAACATATTCAGCTATTTTATGTAGATAACAAATCCATCTGTGTTACACAACCCTAGATGTGTCTCGCATCGGGTAGCCTTTTCGTTTGTTGGATCATTTTTGTCTATAGACTAGGTGATGACTCTTCTGGGTCAGACGCATGCTCGATTCTTGGGTCGGTATGACACGTCGGTTATGCTCGTTTTTGCCTCATAGATGTTAGTCTTAATTACGCACATAGATTAATCTATAGATGCGCCAGGCTCTGGCGCACAAAATAAAGTTACGCTGCGTACTTACGTATATTATTACGTACTTCATATAACATCTCCGTTATGAAACTTTTCTAAAGCCGCCTTTAAGGTCAGCCAGTTAATACAGTATAAAGTTAGACATATCAGGCACGCGTGTAATCTATACTAATAATAAGACAGTAAAAATCGAAAATCTGTACATTAAATATTTTTCCAAAAAACTGAAAGGAGGCTATTAAAGAAGAGTCATAGAAACCAAAACTACAATTTTTGGAATTCTTGTCTGTCTGTCTGTCTGTCTGTCTGTCTGTCTGTCTGTCTGGTACGTTATAACTTGAAAACTACGAAACGGATTTGAACGCGGTTTTCACAGTTGGATTACATATAATTGGGAGCGTTGTCAAAAGTTTATTTTGTCAAAATCGGTTAAGAGAAAGAGAAGTTATGGGTAATTGAAAATTTACTTCAACCACTGCTTCAAAAAATTTAAACACTTATATTGATTGATTAGTTATATATTGTTAAATATGTACTAATATAAGTTAATCTTAATATTAAAACTTATGAGAGGTAAAAAAAATAACAAATAACGCAGTGCGCGCGGGCGCGGTTGCAGTGTTGAACAATGTGCTCGATAGATGGCGTTGATAAAATTCGTCATCAACCTAGATTTATTTTATTTTTTTATTTCTTAAACCTATACAGCTTATCAAAAACAGTTTACACAATAAAAATAGATTAAAAATAAAGCCAAAATAAGGTTAAAATATAGAACCGGAAATAGAATCTAAGATCAGAAAAAAGAATAACAAAAAAAACACTAACAGAAAAGAATAAATAAAAATATATATACACATGAACAAGTGGAACTATGTCTAGTACGAACATTTTAGTGTGTGAGTGTGTATCAGTGTGTGCAATGGTGTTGCTGTGTGAGTGAGTGTGCGAGGTTGAGACTTAGTTTTTTTTAAAGAACTTCTACTTAGGCAAAATATATCCATAGCGGTATTAAGATGCCGAATTCATTGTGTAATGACTACCATGCAGTTCAAACTCTCATTAACGTTTTACCCTATGATTATTTTGAGTGAACACTACCTATACAAACAAGTAAAAGGAAACGAGTGAAGAGACGTTTATCGTTTGTCCGCATCCATTTTTCCACCTACGTCCTTAACGTTAATGAGGCTTACCTTTTATTATTTGGTCAAGCTAATAAGTTATAACCTCACAAGTACGTATTTCGTACTCATAACTTCGTAAGAATTTTCTTTCAACTCTTAAGCGCTGAGGAGTTTTACCTTCCATCATCAGCTCATCCACATAAGAAGATGACTATCAGAATATAAAATTGTCAGAATATTATTTGCCTGTACGTTAATTTGAAAGTTGCCCTCGATTTCCCCGAATCATCCGATCCTGTAAAGCTACATCATCCCTGAGTAACACAGGCTATATATAATTCCAATTGTAACAAGATTTTAGCCCGTGAAAGAAAGCCCTTTCGATCATCATTTCGATCATTAAAAATCGCTATATACTTAACCAAATTACACGTGGGCGAAGCCGCGGGCGGAAAGCTAGTACACAAATATAATAGTAACCGTAGGAATGGCTAATAATTAGTGGCTAAAACTCTTTTCATCAATTAAATCGTAACAACATTCGTGCCTCGGTAATCTCATTCGGCCAAAAACGGCTCTCAAAATATGTTCATTGATAGGCGCTTCACATCAAAGTAAAGTGTACAGTTGTTCAAGCCAAAGTGAATTTAAAGAAAAATCAAGTTTACAATGTTCTTCACACTTTTCGTTTAGCCATTTTTGTTTCGTTTATCGGAGTGTACAAGTAGACCGAGCAACGTCGCTTAATGTATCTTAAATCAATTAGGCAGGAGCACTTCCCTTAAGGACCGCACTACTTGTCTTACGAACAGTGACATACTTTCCACCAAAATAGATTGGAAAATTTCAACCCTTACGCCGTATCATACTACTAACCTTATTGGTTAGTCCCAGGACACTACCCGCTTAGGCATCGCCTGCATCACCTTGCTACTGAAACGTATGAACGCAAATTACTCTATCGAAACAATGTGATAATGAGTACATCCGACAACCCAAAAATGCATAGCACAAAATCCAGCCCATACAAAATTTTCCCATTTCAACATTTCCGGACGTGGACGGAGGCAACACGCTAGACTTCCCGGCACAAATATTTCTCCCAGTTATCAGTCGTAATAACAATCGCAACTCAAGTGGGGAACGAACCATCGAGGTGGTGGCATTACGTAATCTTGGCTGTGGGGGTTGTGGAGTGCGTGACGAGGGCGTAAAGGCTAGGCTTTAAACGCCGTAGGGCTATACACCAGGAGTTCTAATTTATAAATCAACTTCCCATGATTCCGTGTATTTCACAGTATTGTTCCTAAGTATGTGTATCCTTCATTTAAAATGTTATTATTGAAGTGCAACCTTCATTGTGCCGACAACTAAAAAAAATAAATAAATAGAATAATGTCATGTCAGATAGAAGTATATGAATTATGTTCTCTTTTGATGTTGTATAATATTGCTTCGATAAAATTAAAACGAGCTACGGTTTAACTTTACTAATTAAAACTTCCACACTCTTTAGGTTATGGTTACAGTACTGGATTAGTTGAATAAACATGGATAGTTTAACAAATTTTTCGACAAAGTTGTCAATCGGACAGCTTACTGGGAAGAAGAACTGGACTACGTGGAAATACAAAATATGTATCGCACTGAGAAGTATTCCTACCGCCCTAGAAATTGTCGAAGGTATGATTGTAAGGCCCGTTATCGAAGGTCAGTCGACATCGGCCGCCGGTGAAGGACAGATAGCCTTCACAAAGGCTGAATGTACCGCCTTAATGGTACTGACAAGCAATATGAGTGACGACACACTAGAGAAAGTCATGCGTTTTACGACAGCTCGAGAAGTATGGCTGGAGTTGCATAGGCTGTTCGACGGAACCAATGAAGATAAGAGCTATAATCTTTGCATGAAGTTTTTTGGTTTCAAACGGAATCACGAAGACGACATAGCATCGCATTTATCAAAATTGAAAAATATCTGGACCGATTTAGATCACGAATTAAAGAAGGAAAAGAACGAGTTACCCGAACTCCTCTTAATCTGTAAAATTCTCGATACACTCGGCGAAGAATATTCTCAATTCAAAAGTAGCTGGTTAATGATACCTAAGAAAGATCGAACAATTGATAGCCTAACCGATCACCTATGCGCATTTGAGAGAAACTTGGTTGGTAACGCCGTACCTGCACAAGAAGCCCTCATAACGAAATCAAATGCCAAACAGAAAAGTGATAAAGATAAGAGATTGAAATGTAATTATTGTTCAAAAGTCGGACACAGGGTTAAAACATGTCTGAAATGGATTCAGGATGGTAAACCTCCGAAGAGCAATAACCCGTCAAAATCTATCGACGTGAACTCCAAGCATACTACAAGCACAGCTGTTAACGTGACACTTATGTATGCACAACATACAGAAGTGAATTCGGTAGAGTCTGACAAGGACAACTGGTACGTGGATAATGGTGCCACAAGCCACATCACAAATAGAGATGATATATTTAATACGTTTAACCAATTTGATGACCCACATACAGTCACAACAGCAAACGGCAATACCCTACGTGCTAAAGGCAAAGGTTCAATTGTCATCGAAGCTATTGTAGAAGGGAAAGTATCTACTATTCAATTGGAAGATGTTTGGCTTGTTCCGGGCATACAGAAAAATCTATTCTCGGTCCTAGCAGCTCACGATACAAATCCGAAAACTATATTTACTTCCACGATTGATAAATGCACCGTATCAATAGATGGAAAAGTTAAATTAGTCGGAAAAAGACAGAAAGGTGGAGGTCTGTACAAACTGAGTTTGAAAAACATGGTTGAAACACAGACTGTTACATGTTTAGCGACAGAAACCCAGCTTTACCACGAAAGACTCGTCCACCAAAACAAACGACATGTTAGAGCATTTGTGAAACGAGAGTTTGGAATAGAGCTACCCATAGATAATTCGCTATGCGAGAGCTGTATATTTGGTAAGTCCCACAGACAGAAGTTCGGTACGAGAACAAGAGCATCACAACCCGGTGAACTCATACACAGCGACGTGTGCGGACCTTTTCCTAACTCGATCACAAATTTGCGATATTTTGTACTATTTCGAGACGATTACTCTGGCTACCGTATGATATACTTCATGAAAGCAAAGTCTGAAGTGAAAAATAAATTAGAAGAGATGATTGCAGAAGTACAAAATATAGGCCATACGATCAAGACTATACTTAGCGATAATGGTGGCGAATATGACAACCAAGACGTCAGAGATATCCTAAGTAAGAGAGGAATCAAACAAAGGTTGACGATGCCATACACGCCTGAACAGAATGGGTGCTGCGAGCGTGATAATCGCACGCTGGTGGAAGCAGCACGAACTATAATGTACAGCGGAGAAGGATTTCCTCAAGCACTTTGGGCTGAAATCACTAATGCCGTGGCTTACGTACTCAATCGAACCGGCCCGTCGAGAGTAAATGACAAAGCCCCGTACGAGTTATGGCACGGAAAGAAACCGATAGTATCCCACTTACGAATAATCGGGAGCACATGTTACGCTCACATACCAAAAGAGAGGAGGCGTAAATTGTCAAAGAAAGCCTACAAGGGAAAACTAGTGGGTTATGACGAGGATGGATACCGTATATGGGCAGCTGTGGAAAATGAACATTTTCGACTTGTGAGATCACAAGATGTGACCTTTGATGAGAAACCGCTCTATAGATTCGAAGATGAAATGACCACGACCCTCAAGATAACTGAAAATCCCCCCGCTCCAAACGAAATGACCATTGAAATGTCATTTAAAAAACGGCAAGCCAATAGTGAGCTTGAAAATTCGGAAAGAATTTATCGAAATGACACAAGATCTGTCGAATTAGAGGAGGAAAGAGTGGTAGACAACGAAGTCAGAGTTGAAGCTGAAGATGAGAATGAACTAGTAGAAGAAGCAATTCCTGAGGAAAATCCCGTTCTCCCACATTGTTCGATCACTAGAATGGAGCAATTTGAATATGCTAGGCCATCGAGAAGCTCAATAGATTACGGAACTGCTGACGATGATCAAGTTGAAGACGATTTGGATCATGACAATACAGAGCAATCCCGATACAATCTGAGACCTCGCCCAACTCTAAAAACACAGAAATTTGACGATTATGTCTGTAACGTAGATGCTCACAGCAAACCACAGACTTACAAAGAGGCAATGGAGAGCCCTTGGAAGAAGCAGTGGTGTGAAGCAATGAAGAGAGAAATAGAGTCATTGAAAGAAAATGAGACTTGGACTCTGAAATCTCTACCGTCCGGAAGAACTGCAATACCATGCAAATGGATATATAAAGTGAAACGACACCAAGATGGAACGATTGAACGATTCAAAGCACGTTTGGTCGCTAAAGGTTTTAAGCAGAGAAAGGGAATTGACTTTGAAGAAACCTACAGCCCCGTTGCTAGGTTTACTGACATTATGACCAAGGGTCTTGCAAAGCCTACGTTCACCAAGCTGCGTAATGAACTAGGAATGTGCAATCATTTTATCAGTTGAGGGAAAGTATTGAAGTGCAACCTTCATTGTGCCGACAACTGAAAAATAAATAAATAGAATAATGTAATGTCAGATGTAAATAGTATATGATCAAGACTATACTTAGCGATAATGGTGGCGAATATGACTTTCCCTTCTACAATAGCTTCGATAAAATTAAAACGAGTTTGCTACGGTTTATTTTTACTAATTAAAACTTCCACACGTGCACACTCTTTAGGTTATGGTTACAGCACTGGATTAGTTGAATAAACATGGATAGTTTAACAAATTTTTCGACAAAGTTGTCAATCGGACAGCTTACTGGGAAGAAGAACTGGACTACGTGGAAATACAAAATATGTATCGCACTGAGAAGTATTCCAACCGCCCTAGAAATTGTCGAAGGTATGATTGTAAGGCCCGTTATCGAAGGTCAGTCGACATCGGCCGCCGGTGAAGGACAGCTAGCCTTCACAAAGGCTGAATGTACCGCCTTAATGGTACTGACGAGCAATATGAGTGACGACACACTAGAGAAAGTCATGCGTTTTACGACAGCTCGAGAAGTATGGCTGGAGTTGCATAGGCTGTTCGACGGAACCAATGAAGATAAGAGCTATAATCTTTGCATGAAGTTTTTTGGTTTCAAACGGAATCACGAAGACGACATAGCATCGCATTTATCAAAATTGAAAAATATCTGGACCGATTTAGATCACGAATTAAAGAAGGAAAAGAACGAGTTACCCGAACTCCTCTTAATCTGTAAAATTCTCGATACACTCGGCGAAGAATATTCTCAATTCAAAAGTAGCTGGTTACTGGTACCTAAGAAAGATCGAACAATTGATAGCCTAACCGATCACCTATGCGCATTTGAGAGAAACTTGGTTGGTAACGCCGTACCTGCACAAGAAGCCCTCATAACGAAATCAAATGCCAAACAGAAAAGTGATAAAGATAAGAGATTGAAATGTAATTATTGTTCAAAAGTCGGACACAGGGTTAAAACATGTCTGAAATGGATTCAGGATGGCAAACCTCCGAAGAGCAATAACCCGTCAAAATCTATCGACGTGAACTCCAAGCATACTACAAGCACAGCTGTTAACGTGACACTTATGTATGCACAACATACAGAAGTGAATTCGGCAGAGTCTGACAAGGACAACTGGTACGTGGATAATGGTGCCACAAGCCACATCACAAATAGAGATGATATATTTAATACGTTTAACCAATTTGATGACCCACATACAGTCACAACAGCAAACGGCAATACCCTACGTGCTAAAGGCAAAGGTTCAATTGTCATCGAAGCTATTGTAGAAGGGAAAGTATCTACTATTCAATTGGAAGATGTTTGGCTTGTTCCGGGCATTCAGAAAAATCTATTCTCGGTCCTAGCAGCTCACGATACGAATCCGAAAACTATATTTACTTCCACAATTGATAAATGCACCGTATCAATAGATGGAAAAGTTAAATTAGTTGGAAAAAGACAGAAAGGTGGAGGTCTGTACAAACTGAGTTTGAAAAACATGGTTGAAACACAGACTGTTACATGTTTAGCGACAGAAACCCAGCTTTATCACGAAAGACTCGTCCACCAAAACAAACGACATGTTAGAGCATTTGTGAAACGAGAGTTTGGAATAGAGCTACCCATAGATAATTCGCTATGCGAGAGCTGTATATTTGGTAAGTCCCACAGACAGAAGTTCGGTACGAGAACAAGAGCATCACAACCCGGTGAACTCATACACAGCGACGTGTGCGGACCTTTTCCTAACTCGATCACAAATTTGCGATATTTTGTACTATTTCGCGACGACTACTCTGGCTACCGTATGATATACTTCATGAAAGCAAAGTCTGAAGTGAAAAATAAATTAGAAGAGATGATCGCAGAAGTACAAAATATAGGCCACACGATCAAGACTATACTTAGCGATAATGGTGGCGAATATGACAACCAAGACGTCAGAGATATCCTTAGTAAGAGAGGAATCAAACAAAGGTTGACGATGCCATACACGCCTGAACAGAATGGGTGCTGCGAGCGTGATAATCGCACGCTGGTGGAAGCAGCACGAACTATAATGTACAGCGGAGAAGGATTTCCTCAAGCACTTTGGGCTGAAATCACTAATGCCGTGGCTTACGTACTCAATCGAACCGGCCCGTCGAGAGTAAATGATAAAGCCCCGTACGAGTTATGGCACGGAAAGAAACCGATAGTATCCCACTTACGAATAATCGGGAGCACATGTTACGCTCACATACCAAAAGAGAGGAGGCGAAAATTGTCAAAGAAAGCCTACAAGGGAAAACTAGTGGGTTATGACGAGGATGGATACCGTATATGGGCAGCTGTGGAAAATGAACATTTTCGACTTGTGAGATCACGAGATGTGACCTTTGATGAGAAACCGCTCTATAGATTCGAAGATGAAATGACCACGACCCCCAAGATAACTGAAAATCCCCCCGCTCCAAACGAAATGACCATTGAAATGTCATTTAAAAAACGGCAAGCCAATAGTGAGCTTGAAAATTCGGAAAGAATTTATCGAAATGACACAAGATCTGTCGAATTAGAGGAGGAAAGAGTGGTAGACAACGAAGTCAGAGTTGAAGCTGAAGATGAGAATGAACTAGTTGAAGATGCAATTCCTGAGGAAAATCCCGTTCTCCCACATTGTTCGATCACTAGAATGGAGCAATTTGAATATGCTAGGCCATCGAGAAGCTCAATAGATTACGGAACTGCTGACGATGATGAAGTTGAAGAAGATTTGGATCATGACAATACAGAGCAATCCCGATACAATCTGAGACCTCGCCCAACTCTAAAAACACAGAAATTTGACGATTATGTCTGTAACGTAGATGCTCACAGCGAACCACAGACTTACAAAGAGGCAATGGAGAGCCCTTGGAAGAAGCAGTGGTGTGAAGCAATGAAGAGAGAAATAGAGTCATTGAAAGAAAATGAGACTTGGACTCTGAAATCTCTACCGTCCGGAAGAACTGCAATACCATGCAAATGGATATATAAAGTGAAACGACACCAAGATGGAACGATTGAACGATTCAAAGCACGTTTGGTCGCTAAAGGTTTTAAGCAGAGAAAGGGAATTGACTTTGAAGAAACCTACAGCCCCGTTGCTAGGTTTACTGACATTATGACCAAGGGTCTTGCAAAGCCTACGTTCACCAAGCTGCGTAATGAACTAGGAATGTGCAAACATTTTATCAGTTGAGGGAAAGTATTGAAGTGCAACCTTCATTGTGCCGACAACTGAAAAAAGTAAATAGAAAATGTCATGTCAGATAGAATAGTATATGAATTATGTTCTCTTTTGATGTTGTATAATATTGTTTCGATAAAATTAAAACGAGTTTGCTACGATTTTTTTTTTACTAATTAAAACTTCCACACGTGCGCACTCTTTAGAGAAAGAGTGGTAGACAACGAAGTCAGAGTTGAAGCTGAAGATGAGAATGAACTAGTTGAAGATGCAATTCCTGAGGAAAATCCCGTTCTCCCACATTGTTCGATCACTAGAATGGAGCAATTTGAATATGCTAGGCCATCGAGAAGCTCAATAGATTACGGAACTGCTGACGATGATGAAGTTGAAGACGATTTGGATCATGACAATACAGAGCAATCCCGATACAATCTGAGACCTCGCCCAACTCTAAAACCACAGAAATTTGACGATTATGTCTGTAACGTAGATGCTCACAGCGAACCACAGACTTACAAAGAGGCAATGGAGAGCCCTTGGAAGAAGCAGTGGTGTGAAGCAATGAAGAGAGAAATAGAGTCATTGAAAGAAAATGAGACTTGGACTCTGAAATCTCTACCGTCCGGAAGAACTGCAATACCATGCAAATGGATATATAAAGTAAAAAGACACTCAGATGGAACCATTGAACGATTCAAAGCACGTTTGGTCGCTAAAGGTTTTAAACAGAGAAAGGGAATTGACTTTGAAGAAACCTACAGCCCCGTTGCTAGGTTTACTGACATTATGACCAAGGGTCTTGCAAAGCCTACGTTCACCAAGCTGCGTAATGAACTAGGAATGTGCAAACATTTTATCAGTTGAGGGAAAGTATTGAAGTGCAACCTTCATTGTGCCGACAACTAAAAAAAATAAATAAATAGAATAATGTCATGTCAGATAGAAGTATATGAATTATGTTCTCTTTTGATGTTGTATAATATTGCTTCGATAAAATTAAAACGAGCTACGGTTTATTTTACTAATTAAAACTTCCACACTCTTTAGTTATTATATGTATTCTCTTCGCCTTATCTTTCTTCATTACTATCCATTACTAAATATAGTTCTTATCTTACTCATACGTGTATTTTTATCTATATTTTAATTGTGAATATTGTAATTTGTTTTAAATTTTCCTTTCATTAATTGGAATATTACGTTGCTTAGTTTAAACAAAGATTTAGTCTAAACGTAACTAACATAAATGAGTCTAGGTTTATAAAAGGTGCACGAACCAGCCACGACTACGTATAAAAACATAAAAATCTATATATAAATCATTAAATACGATTAGATGTCTCTAATGATTGCTTACAAAAACAACGCGCAAATTAGTAATCCTAATTATTTCACTAAAGACATTCATTTCATCCGCATTTAGACATTATTTATTTCAATTAAATTCTTTTCAAATTCGGCTTAACGATCCCAGTTCGTCACAGCCTCATTGGCAACTAATAATTGGATTCAATAAGTTTTAATGCCTCCACAGACCTACAGCGCCATCTAGTATCGTTTACATGTAACATATGACCACTGGTTTTGATATCAAAAATCAGCATAGCAATGCGCGTGTTATATGTATATTAATATGGTACATATTAATATACTCATCTATACTAATAATAAGACAGTAAAAATCGAAAATCTGTACATTAAATATTTTTCCAAAAAACCATTAAAGAAGAGTCATAGAAACCAAAAAAACAATTTTTGGAATTCTTGTCTGTCTGTCTGTCTGGTACGTTATAACTTAAAAACTGCTGAACGCATTTGAACGTGGTTTTCACAGTTGGATTACATATAATTGGGAGCGTTGTCAAAAGTTTATTTTGTCAAAATCGGTTAAGAGTAAAAGAAGTTATGGTCAATTGAAAATTTACTTCAACCACTGCTTCAAAATTTTTAAACACTTATATTGATTGATTAGTTATATATTGTTAAATATGTTCTAATATAAGTTAATCTTAATATTAAAACTTATGAGAGGTAACAAAAATAACAAATAACGCAGTGCGCGCGGGCGCGGTTGAAGCGTTGAACAATGTGCTCGATAGATGGCATTGTTAAAATTCGTCGTCAACCTAGATTTATTTTATTTTTTTATTTCTTAAACCAACACAGCTTATCAAAAACAGTTTACACAATAAAAATAGATTAAAAATAAAGCCAAAATAAGGTTAAAATATAGAACCGGAAATAGAATCTAAGATCAGAAAAAAAATAACAAAAAAAAAACGAACAGAAAAGAATAAATAAAAATATTGGTCAAGCTAATAAGTAATAACCTCACAAGTACGTATTTCGTTCTCATAACTTCGTAAGAATTTTCTTTCAACTCTTAACCGCTGAGGAGTTTTACCTTCCATCATCAGCTCATCCACATAAGAAGATGACTATCAGAATATAAAATTGTCAGAATATTAATTGCCTGTACGTTAATTTGAAAGTTGCCCTCGATTTCCCCGAATCATCCGATCCTGTAAAGCTACATCATCCCTGAGTAACACAGGCTATATATAATTCCAATTGTAACAAGATTTTAGCCCTTGAAAGAAAGCCCTTTCGAGATCATTAAAAATCGCTATATACTTAACCAAATTACACGTGGGCGAAGCCGCGGGCGGAAAGCTAGTTTTACATATAGTAAGACGATGTTATATAACGTATAATCATATCTTTAAATATGAATTTGTGAAAACTTCTTTTGTGAAATAAATTCATTAGAACCTCTTTTTGGTTAAATGAATTGATTAGAAGCATTTTTGAATAATGTTCGATAGCTTTTGTTATTTCTGTGGTAAGTGGCCATACTGGGTCCTGTATTTTTGTAAAATTATTATTAAACAGTTACTTTTAGCAATGATCACTGTGTTTGGTTGATATTGCTTATTATGTATATATTATAATCCTGACAATAGATAATTAAGCATAATATATAATGATGCAATGAGAAACATTAGTACTATATAGTTAATTAATATAGAGAAAAGTACAACTATTAGACAAAATATATGTAACGTTAACACGCGCATATCAATAAGTAATAAAATAAATAATAATATATTTAAGTCATGTTGGTTTCACATAATAATCTATTAGCTACACCACACAAAGGACAAATTAAGTCATTACAGTTTCCTATGCTCAACTTACGCATTTCATATTAACATTTGTATGTAATGTAGTCATGCTCCTGGATATACGCAATTTCATGGGGATAGCACTGTCTGAATAATAAAATTAAAACACGCAAACAAACCATAATAACTATTATTGGTATCATAACCCATAACTGTAATAATACAATTTGTCAATTGGGGTCCAATCACCCAATTCCGGGTGGGTCATACGATGTTCGTCTATTCCTTTTCGTAGCGTCGATAAAATAATTACAAATTTATGTGTAAATGGGGGTAATTAAGTACTAAATTGCTGTTTCATTGTAGACGGTAAATTCGAGTGGTTTTTGAACCACGAGTTCCGTGCTCTAACGCGGCAGAAACAGCTCACAACATCAATAATGCGTTTGGAAAGGGGACCCAGCTAATTGCGACCGCTCGATTTTGGTTTAAACGCTTTCGGTGAACTTAATTTTGAAGAACTAACCACACGGAAGACCCGCCCACACAGGTGCATAACAATGAATTGAAAATTATGGGGGGAGCCGAGCCGAGCCTAACCTACCCAGAAATTAGCGGTATGGGTTAACGTTACCTACCCCCAAATGTTAACTCATTGGGGCCAAATCAATAAAATAGAAATTATAATTAAACACATTTGACCGATCTACATGTACATAAATTAAGGAATAGTGGATCGAATTGTGATATGTGATGAAAAATAATGCAATGGCTGACCCACAACAGTCACAAAAGTGTTCTAAAGTATCCTAATAAAACGTTAGTGGTGGTTGATATATTCCCAGCATTGTGTTATTCACAATGGCTTTCTCCAATCCGGTGAAGAAATGGTGGCGGATGTCAACTGTGCCAAACTTCGAACAATGATAGCAAATCAAAAATCGTTTCAGCTTTACAGGAACTGAAACACTTTCCCCGTGATAAAAAGTTTTCCTCGTGGTGGCAGTGCAAAATGCTCTCACACAGTTCGCCCAATCTAGATCTCACCGGAGTTCTATTGCATAGAACATTACAGCAATGTATAGATTATATATCTACGATTTAATCATAATCGTAAATTTCGTTACTGATTGAATTATTCAGTACAAATTGGCAATTTCATACTTAAAACCCTAATATTCATATATTTTGATTTGGTGGAGTGCAGCGATATGAGACAAGCCTCCTCCAATGTATTAGAAAATGTGTTTGTAAGAGACTGCCACACATCAATGAGTCTTTAGGCGACATCTGTTAAGTCTCGAACAATTTGTATAGTTGAAATTTTGTTTTAAATATGTCTTTGGAGTGATTTAATTACAACAGTTTACGTGGACCACTCATTAAGTGTTGAGGCAGATAAGCTAATCGATTGATCGTTTTATTTTACACTTGGGACTTTTTTAGCTGACAAAAAACCCACAAATAGCACGTCTGTATGCCAAATTCCGTACATGTAAAAGGCAAAAGCATGTTATATAACAAAATTAATTATTAAATAAACAAAATATTCTTACTAATATAAGTAACATAAATAAACAAAACACTAAACTAAAACAAATTTAAAAAGTTTAATCCCTGTGGCAGAGTACCCCCACAGTGCTGGCGGCATTTCCTCGCTGTATCGCGATGCTTATACGCTGAGCAAGGAAAGCACCAGCTCTTGCATCAGCGGTACTGACTACCAGGCGCCTACTTAATTCTTTTATCTTTCTAGCATGTTATTAGTTTCGTATAATGTTTCCTTGCATTTAACACAAGCAAGGATTGCACCAAACTATACGAATTTAAAAATTGTACACCATGTAAATATATAGTCAGTGGTGTAAACCTGGGACTTGGCGGCCATAAAATATTAATATTGTCATGAATATTTTTAATGGGGAATTTAAAAAAAACCTACAAAATAACCTTACCTTCTCTGAATTCATAGCAGCACCGTGTATATAAAACTCGGTAAAATCGATCAATTAAAAACGTAATATATAACATTGAAGTCAACATTCGAACACATACAGACACATCCATATCCAGGCTTTCAACTTAACATCTTTGACTTACCTCCAACCGCCACCAGTACCACCGCCAATTGTTGACGAGTCGGTGCTGGTCTCCTTAAGTTGAGTGGCACTCACGCTCTGGAGGTTCGGCGCGTTAACACTAAAAACAGTCACATTAAAATTAAGCCTCCTATTTTTCATATTAATTCAAAATTAGCAATGTTGGAAAATTGTGCCCAAGCTTCTCAAATACCCATTTCTTTCGACGCCTAGAGCTTCCAAATCAATGTACCTACTAGCGACTTCACTTGCAAATTCAATTGGCCGAAAGCTCTTAGGGTAAGATACAGGCTCACAACACAAACGGCCCTATTCTCAAGAGACAAATCGGCCTTTCGATTTCATTAGACCGAGCGTACACATTTAATAAGTAGTTGGTAATAAAACAAACACATAGTCCATATTGTTATTGCATCTACGTAATATTTGTTCTAGATTTAAAGTTGGTGACATCACCGTCCTACCTACCTACTGTAAACGATTACACAGAAAAGAGCTTGAGACTTTAATTAATGATTAATAGCAGAAGTCACAATTAGGAGTAGTTTCCATCACTGGCACACTCCAAAGCCAACTAACTCAGAATACATCTGCTAAAATGTATTCCATTACTGATTGTAGATAGATAAATAAACAAAAAAGATTTAAAGTAAATGAATTTTTGGGTTTATATCCTGTTTCCAGACAACATAAGCATTACCAAAAGCAAATTGCGCATGGAAGTTGTAATCGCATTCCATGTGGCGTAATACAGCGATCTTCAAATACTCAATGGTATCTGGTGGTCGTGCCTACACTGACTTTACCCTCCATGAAAATTGATGATGGCCTCCAATGCCTTGTGTATCAGAGTTTTCGGCGTGTATTGTGTCCCAACAATGGGCAGTTATTCGGTTGCAGGTAAATACGTCCTTCTCCGAATTCACGACAATAAGGATTGTCTAAGCTCCAGAAATATAGGGTATTCCTTGTATCAGGCATTTTTTTTTAAAAATAATTATAACTGTTGTTATACTTTATCGGGTGAGTGCAATTACAGTTAGGGTTGTGTTGGTAGGCACTCGTGCGCCTAGATTTCTAGTAGTACCAGAGTGATACCACCATCAGTGACATTACCAATGGTTTATAGGGGCTACGTAGTGTAGACGCTCCATATGTACCTATAAAGTATACTGTTTAACGTGCCGTTTGGTTATAAAAATGAATAAGTCCTGTTAAATGTTATTACCAAACAGTTTTAATATTAATTTCATTAAGAATATTTCTGTTGAGAAATATTTTTTTTATCATAGATTAAAACATTTCCAATTTTGTCCAGGCAGCTTCTTCTATTTTTGTCCTTACAAAAATAACCTTTTTGCTCCTTTAGGACTTACAGCACTATTCCTATTGGCCTACTGCGCCCAACCTTACCCTAGTCATTGATAAATTTCATGGATCCGCCCCTAGTCTAGCTCTCGTAATTAATGCTGTAGCCTAACAGGGTGGGGGTGGGCTTGCTTTGTGAATGAAATCCACGCGCAGATCCACGTGAGTGTGCATTAAGTTGAAAGTTGATACAATGAAACAAATCGTTTATAAATTTAGCTATTTTCGATATTTATTAGCGTTTAACTAGAAATGTGAGACACTTTTCAATCATCAAAATGTGTATTTTAAATTTATAGAGGATACGCTGTTTTTTTAAGAATGAATCTTATAAATTACTAAACTTGATTACAAGACACGAGCGGAGCTAACAGCAACGCGTCTGCCATCAAAATTCAAACTTATCCTCTTTGCATTAAGTATCAAATCGTAATGTAACGATTATGTTTTTTTTAATCCATCAAAGTATGTACTTACATCTTTTTATTGGCCACAGAAGGTTCTACGATGAGAGGAAGTCCACAGTATGAGTAACCTGTTGAATTCAAATATTAATAACTAATTATACCCATGTGCCAAAAACGAAGTATGTTAATGTTACAACTATATATTATAATATGTGATAAGTATGCTGTTCTCTGACTGGAAAATGTTACCAACAACAGTTAGGCGACCTTTGGACTCTAGCCAAAATGAATTTTCATTAATGTTAATATTGTGTTTACAACAAGCGATCGAAGCTTATCTAAAACAAAACAAATTCAAAAGGTCAAAACCTCAGCTGAAACACGTATTTTTGGTATATAGATGTAATACAATTTAACTTATAATGTTACTTATAAATAAGCTAAGACTGCCACTAGGAAGCCAATATAGAGAAATAAATGACGCAAGCATGTTTGCCCCCAAACAAGTGAACTAATTATTAATGTGATTCTAATTACATCTGTAAATTTAAAGTGTTAACAAATTCTTATAAACCCTGCAGAATTACTGCAACATTTGTCTATAAAACCAGAAACTCTCTATCAGTAGAACATTTACTTTTTATAAAACATTTGAATTCTTAGAATTACTAATATCTTATGATTTAGCCTTGCCTGTGACCTGACAGGTTTTGGGTATTCAGGCATGCCGTTTTCCTTGTTAGTCTGACAATTTTTAAAGTTGGTAAAACTTTTACTAACCATGCAGTTTATCAATCGCTCGATCGGCTGCTGACTGGTCGGGAAAGTCCACGAAGGCGTAGCCACCTCGTTTTACAGATATGTCAGCAACGGTTAGGTTGTGTTCCGCGAACAGCTGCCGAACGGCAGCCTCGTCCGCCTCCATCGGTAGATTCCCGATGTACAGCTTGTTCATAGCAGACACGTTCTTCAGCTGTTCAGACATGATGGAGAAACAGAATCGGATATGGAGATGTATATCGATGCCCGGTTGTTATTTGACTGAATGACACGCTGACGTTGGAATTATTTTGAATTTACTTTTTTTGTTCGGAAAAGGTTTTACTTTTTTGCATTTTATTTTTGTTACCGGTTAGTCAGAAAAATATATACTATAGCGAAAATTGTATTCCTTTATATATTCTATGGCACCGGTTCTAAAATCAAACATCGAAAACTGCTTCTCATGTCCCCACATAGAAAAATTTATAATCTTTGGGTTGCACATTATATTGGCTTCCCTTTGACCTTTAGATGCCCTCACAAAAAATGGCAATGAGAACGCCTTTTAAGCATTAGAAATCTTCCCATGTAACATATAATAAGAATGAGATATTCGTTTGACTGTACATTGAAATTTCAATAATCAATTGACCCATACATAACTACTCTGTTTCTTTTCATTTTTTTAGTGAAGACAAAGTAAGAATGAGAAAATGCACGCACATTGATCGAACATTTACTCAAAATGCAACAACATGTCACTCGTGACCATTTTCACCTTTGCAATACAATACGACGTAACTATTTTTTAACATATAATTACATATACTCCATGCTTCACTACCATTTATATACTGTAGCATGTAGCACACTTATATGCAAGAGCGTTTATTTGCACTTGAGCAGCGGAAATAATGACCAATATCCAGACATAGTCACAGGTATCAGCTAGTTAATAAACCGCCTGGTAACAAACGATCGACAACGAAATATGATCTCCCAAACAGGATGACGCGCGATCTCATATTACTTATAACCTCAAAATTAGGTTTGAATGGATAATTTATTAAGTCGCTTTGTTCAAACGCAGTTGGCTTTGGTAACGCAATACACGTGCTAATACGAGTAATGCATATGATAAACATCGTGCATTAATTTCTGTGACCTATAAGGTCCACAGTGGGAAAACATATAACGGACGAATTACTTTATTAACATCTAAGATGATATACAACATTATAGCGCTTATAAGAACATATAAGTGTATATTTCAATTCAGTAGAGCCGAATATATTTTTTTTATGATTATATAACGAATGGAATTTCATTTTATTTTATTATATCTGTCCCCGAACATCTTATGTGCTAAATATATTTAAAAAACAATAAACTTATGAGATAATACTCTAGGTATAGACATAAAATAATTAAATGGGAAATTGAAACAAGGAAATGAATGGCTAAAACTATTTTATTGTTTACTATTTAAAGTCCAGTTTTATATAGAGATCACAACGTATTGTCCGGTTTATCCATATGTCGACGCATTCGTGTATTAGAACTGCAATCGCTGTGCCCCAATGAAGTCTGAAGACCTAGTGTCTATGACCGCGGTCAGGCCGGTGCCCCTAAATACCGGACGTAGACGAGCTGCTGATCAAATCCAGCGTAGGGCCTGTCGGATTGATTGAATCTGTCTGATCGGTTAGAATCACTTTCATATCCCTGGGGCATTGAGTCTGTATGCGTGTATTGCAAAGTGTGAATACAAAATTCCATCTAGAGCTACCTTGATGGGTGATCCAGCCAAACTAAGGCGAGATAAAAGATTAATAGGCACGACATATTAGATAATTTGCTTTTGCCACACGCGCAGTGATTTTTGTTATGATAATGGTATCTATAGTTTAACTACGTTTGTTTTAACAGGTGGGCGAAGTAATATAATTCTAGTATATTTTACTAATTGTAAAGGACACTTGTGCCTAAAGGTGCTTGTGAGTAAAGGTTAATGTATTCTTTCTTACTACTTTGATTTTGGTCTCTTTGGAGTCGAAACTTTAGGACATGGCTTACAAGTACCCTGACGCTGATTAATTAATTAATTTAGAGAGAGAAGTTGTAGGGTTGCATGGGATTTATAAAAAATAATATTGAATTAATGTGTTAACATCATAATCTAGAGTTTGGATGTATACCATCTATGATACGCTTTATAATTTACAATTATAAAATTTGTCTACAAAGAGGCGGTAGTTATGCTTAATGTTAATAGATGGCGTTATATTGCGAAAAAGTTAAATCTTACTTAAGTAAATAATTATTAAATCATGATTGATATCTATGGTATATCAAAGAAAGCCCTTTAGTGACACTGGCTGAAAATTGGTGGAGAAGCAGTTTAAAACCAGGAGACGAATGAAGTGGATATAATTGTTCACCCGGACCAATATTGAGTGCAACACGACATCACAGCACGTACATTCAGACAAAAAATGCGATTCCTGAATCATATTTATAATTACGGCATAAAGTTGGTCTGGATCGGGAATCTCGGCACATATGAACATCTATTTGGTAACAAGATGTCGTGTATCACAGGGTGCTTAACTGAAGAGAGCAACCTGTTATAGAATACAAATCCCAATCCGCCCAATATCAGGAGCCTCTCTCTCAATATTGCAACAACATTTTATATATATAACTGTACACTGTATTACTATGTAAATCAAGTATTCAAAATAAATAAAATTATTTACATGTAAAATCTGCTTATTTATTAGCTCTGTAGTGGAATAAAGCCGGGTCAAACTGAATAAAAAGGTTTCTTTATAATGCAAAATGTTATTTACTCGTACATCTCTCTATCCCTTACAAGCACGAGACATTAGTACACGAGATAACCGCTAGATCGCGTTGGTACAAGTTTGTAATTGTCGATGAACATATACAAATAATACATTATTTCCAATATATTTAATCAATATATATGAATTCCTCGTGTGCGAGCTTCACACTATTAGCAGCGTATCTACGATCGACGCAGAGATAAATGTTATTTCAATTTTATTTTACTAGTTCTAAAGCAGAATGTATGATTAATACTATGAGACAAAAGAGTTACTAATTTAACATACATACACACAAATTACATCAGAACAAAAAATTAAATAAGAGTGACGCGTCACGCGAATCAAGGGTACATTAAAGTATAAAAGTACCTTAATACTGTTTATGCGGATTAAACGGCGTCCAGATTTAAGGTCCCATTTTCTGATTCAAGGCATCTTCAAAAACGTCAAGATATTGGTTAAACCAGGATTGAATAAGATTATTTACTGAATGGCATTCAAATGGTAGCAGGTTTACCATTAATATATTAGAGGTTTTTTTCTAAAATTAAATCTTAACATCTAAATTCGCTCCCAATTTAGTATAATTTTTTTTTCTAAATTGTGACCCTCACGGTCAGAAACATTTGCATTATTGCTATAGCTAGATTGCTACGATATTTCTTCATTTAGTTCACAAATATTATATTCACCAATGCATTAAAGAATAATTTGTTAAAAAAGTCAGATAACAAACTGATATTTTTATCACGCCGAAACATTTCTCACTTATTTGCCGCTGTTTTAATATGCTTTAGTAATTTACTGTTTTAATCAGGTAAAGTGCCTTTTGTTTACCCACGATGGACAGTACAAGTGCTTTTCCAATCTAATGTCAAATACGAATTCAAACATTATGTCCGATGTGATAAGACGTATTTTTAATTATGCAACAGTGCAACTTGTTGCTTGTATCTTGGCTACATTAATTCAATCATAATAGGGATGTGAACGAAAATATCGATTATCTAATGAATAGGTAATACAAAGGAATTGGTCGATTGATTTCCAATTTTAAAATTTAATAATTTTATGTGACTTACTTGACTCGTGATCCTATGTCCCCTCGATGGGGCAGAGGGCATCCACAGCAATCCTACATCGCGATCTATCCGTATTATTTTATTATTATATACATAATATCTTCTTTATCATAAATATTCATCTAATATGTATGTACTTGACAAAAGTGGAATTTAACTAGTGCTTGTTGTTTGAGCCCTATATTTGTCTAGTCTTCTCAGAAATTACCAATAAACAAATATATGACAATCGATTAATCGGTCACATCCCTATGTGATACTAATAAATTCGTAATAAGCTACAACTCACAGTCGGACTTCAGCCAGCCGGAGCTACGCACGTCTTTTTATAATCAGCTAATTACTTCTGACAGGTATGTTAATACGTTTTCTTAATTAGCATAGCGAATGATGTGAAAAGACGATCGGTTTTCATAATATCCGGAACGAATTTTCGACCTTTATAAAATAAACAGTACATCAAAAGTTTTTGGCACGTAACTCGTAAACTTACGGACGTAATGTTTTAATATATCTAAAACAATTAAACCCCTTTTCAAATAAGAATTTTCATGCTAATGTTTACTATCAATCATAGTCGATCAAGAGTTTGTGAAGTATCAGATATACTGGGTATTTTTTTATCGATAGAATATTTTATCCCTAAGCAGCACTAAAAGAGAGAGATAATTAACACGTGTTATATTTTTATTAACACATGATTAGTACTTGTCGTCTATTTTAGTGATTGATTTTGATATTTAGTCAAGGTGTTACATAAATTATTCACAATAAATATATTTGTAACTTGAATTTACGTCTTAAATTGTTTATTGCTTTTACATAAATGCGAATTTATATACTTATTTTTAAATATGTCTATTTCTTATCGGCTTGCACCTAAAAAATATGAAAAATAATATTTTGTAAAGATCATTCATTTGCTATTTGTTAAAACAATTTGTTTTTGCAAGTTTATCAGATGATGTATCTAACATTATTTACTTCTAAGGTTTTTGTGCAGCAAACCGAATAAATAAAAATAAAAATGATGGGACATTGGGATGATTAACATTTTATTACAATTATTTTGTTTATTAAACAAGAAATTACAAATAATTTTGTTACACCAGGTTTACGGCTTTAACATGTCCGAAGTTCCACCAGAGAAAATCCAACGTAAGTAAAGCTTCATCTGTATGCAAATCTTTGGTGAACAATCTAATATTAAGTATATAATATCAATAAATGTTTTGTTGTTATTAAAACTAAACACGCCACAAAGGTAGTGTTACTGTGGTCAGTTTATCAAATGACATTATCTTGCACAAGGTATTAAATGGGTATCAGTTATCTAGCCCTTCATTGACGTATTTTCGCCTCAATTTAGTTTTAACACATTCGAATGTAGAGTGTTTAACACTGGTTGACCATTCGCTAATTAGGACTATATCGATATTACAATTCATACAATTTAAAATTTAAAAAATTTAAAGTTGTAAATATATATAGACTCACGAGCCCCCCATGTGAGTGTGTATGTGGAGTCTTCAACTTTAAGGTCTCGTTTGCCCCCTCTTCTATAAAATCTCTTTTTCAAAAAGGTTACATAAGGTTGCTATTCCAGTTAAATAATTTAAAAAAAAGAAGGGGCAGTATTTATCTCTAGATTTCTCTCTAGACCGTTGGTTCTGTCACAGACGTAGCTATATAAAAAATGTGTTCCTAGTTTTTTTAACTAGGAACAGATTTCTACAACCTACCTAAGAACTTCATTCTGCACGTATGCTCTTTTTAATACTTTTCCAATATTTTCTCGGCACTTAAAGTTGTAACGGAAGAGCACGGAATTATTAACCTTCGCTTTAAGTGTTCATACTTACTAGCCATTATGTACTTCTTCACGGAACTTGTTTAAACATTAAAAAAAAACCACAAATGCAGAGTAAGCCAAGCCTTTTGACCTTGTTTAATTAATAATATATTCAAGGTCATAACAGAATACGCAGTATAATAAACAGAACTGTTTTGATATTTAAATGTTAACTACCTTATTTTTTAGTTTGTTTCATAACATTGGTTCAGAACCAAACGTTGACGGTTGACCTTGCCCTAAAATTTCTTCATCAACACACACATCGTGTGTGTTATGTTAAATATAGTGTTTATTACATATTTAATTATCATTGTATTTCTATCGACAATTGTTATTATCAAAACTACGATTTAATTCTAAATTTATTGTGTCCATTTATCAAAATCAATATTTTATTCAAGTTTTCATTTTATACATTTGTAAGCCTCCTTCGTAAGATTCCCAGGATATATCGTAATTGGTTTAAAATGTCCGAGGCAATATCCGCCTTGTTGTTCACACCGGCGAATAATATATTTATTAACTTCTTGAGCATACCTGTTTGTAAACATATTAATTACATTTAAATTGTGGAAGACACGAACATTGCAAAATTTTCTAACATGTGTTTATAGACAATCCAAAAATACTTTCTGGTCCCGTATTGACAAACTCACCGAATGCGGCACTCTCGAAGACATTGCTGAGTCGTTATCAAGACTTACCGATCGATCCTACCACGGTGATTGCAACATATGTATGGATTGATGGTACTGGAGAGCACATCAGGTGTAAAGACAGGACAATTAAGTTTATTCCTAAAGCTGCCAATGGTAAGTTCCCTTAAATGAGACCATTTTTACGTAACACAAAACTAACCAATACTATATTGTAACAAAGACTTATTAAACTATACGCGTAGGGTCGTAGGTACTGGTGATACCGATCGGAAATTTCCATGGCCGTACTCCAATGCAATCACCATTCATTTACAAGTACCACGAGTGGTAGGTACCCTCTCGTTTCCGAGATGATGAAAAAAAACAATTACTTTTATTATTAATATGTTTTTAGCTTTATTAACAATGATAACCTACCTTTAAAACTTAATCTTTGTATATAACACCATAACCGCACACATATTTTTTGATTATGAATGCATTTAAATGCTAGAATACTAAAAGTGATGTATTAACTAAACAAATTGAAGATGTATTAAAGCCTGGTCAGTACCGGTGATAGATGAGCTGGTGCTTTTCTCGCTCAGCATATAAACATCGCGATAATTCGAGGAATTGCCGCCAGCATTATGGGTGCCGCAAAGACCTAACTTTAAAAATTTGTTTTAGTTTTGTGATTTTAAGTTATATTTACATTAGATAAATATTAAGAATGTTTATCTATATCTTATTAAAATAAACAAATTAAACTAAAACACATATGATATATTGTTAATTAATTAACGTTTAAAGTATATTCATTAAGAAAATGGATGTGTGAATGATGATGGGAAAATATGTAACATTTAATAAATTAGTCCCTAGGGGTGCGGCTTCGCGAGTGATTTGAACTATGGTTTCCTCGCAAGCTTTAATTTGATCGCAACGTGATGTTTTATCGACCAAATATATAAAAAAAATGTTTTTAATATCTCCAGTATTTTAATTATTACTATTTTAAAAGTATTTGAAGTATTGGTTTGCTGTTTTAACTGACAAAAGATGCAAGACAATAAAGAACCACAACACGGGGCTTTTTTATGTTTTTTTAAAATATTATTATTATTATTGTTAACAATGGAACCTTTTTGATTCCATTAAAAAACTAGACGGGCACATCCTTACTTACCACTTTAATCATTATGTAAATGTCAAGATCTAGGCGATTGCAAATCACACTCCTAATAATGCCAGTATATGTCAAAGCCAATTTATATAAATGCTTTGGGGTACTCGGACCTTGCCTTGGGGTACCACTGTACAAGTTTAAAAACCGGTGGCTCATGAGCTGGTTCTTCTCTCGCTGAGTTCATATAAGATATTTATTAAGATTATTTATTATTAAGATAGTTATCTTAACTCTAAATAGCACATTTATACTTATTTTACTTGTGTTTTAGGTTAATTATTAAGTTTTATACTTATTAGTTAGAAAATTTCAGAATTACCAATATGGAATTTCGACGGAAGCTCCACTGGACAGGCAGACAGAAAAAATGCAGACACACACCTGGTACCTCGGACCATCTACCGCGACCCATTCAGGCGTTCACCACACATTCTTGTCATGTGTGACACTTACAAATACAATATGGAGCCCACAGGTTGTTTTTTTTAATTTATAAAGTGTATCGGGAAGAACTATACATAGTTAAAACATAACTCTTTATATTATTATTTATTTATTTTAACCTTGGGGTACAAGTGCACAGGCGCTTATTAAGGATGGTATTATAAGTAGGCGCCTGGTACTTAGTACGGGTGATCCAAGAGCTGGTGATATTCTCGCTTTACGAATTGACATCTCGATACACTTAGGAAATACCACCAGCGTTACGGCCACAACCAAACTTTTTTAATTTGTTTTAGTGTTGTCATTTAATTTGTTTATTATTACATATTGTTTTATTTTCCATATTAGTTATATGAAATATTTCATTATATAATATTTAAATGACACTTAATTGTATTTTAAGTTAATTTGAGTTAAATGCCTCCCAGTAAGTACACATGTAATAGGAAATGGTTCTATTTTAGTATCATGCTAATGAATATGAAAACGTTTACAAATAATTAGTAATACTAGAGACTCCTTAACAGAATCAAACCATCGGGTGAAATGCCAAGCGGCGTACGATGAGTGTAAGAACATGGAGCCGTGGTTTGGCATTGAACAAGAGTATATACTCCTGGACTCAGAGTTGCGACCTTTCGGTTGGCCTCCTGGCGGCTCCCCGCCCCCACAGGGGCCTTACTACTGTGGTGTTGGAGCCAACAAAGTGTTTGCCAGGGATCTCGTTCAGGCGCACTACATGTAAATGTTTTTTTTTAATGGTTTATCTAATAAATTACTGTCACTTGCCATACGGAATTAACTCACAAATTTCCTATCTGCAGCACACATATAGAAATTGTGATTTTACCCGTTAACCGTGTATATAGATGTTGCCTGTACGCCGGCGTCCCAGTATCCGGTACCAACGCTGAAGCGATGCCTTCACAATGGGAGTTCCAAGTGGGGCCAGCTGTTGGTGTGAAAGCGGCTGACGATCTCTGGATAGCCCGTTACATACTTCATCGGTTAGCTGAAGAATTTGGTGTTATTGTGACATTTGATCCGAAGCCAGTTCAAGATTGGAACGGATCCGGAGGACACGTGAATTTCTCGACAAAGCCAATGCGAGATGAAAACGGTATTGTGTATGTATTACTTTCATTTTGTTACCTGATTGGTTTAATATCTAGTTATCGAGAGGAAAATGATGTAATTCTACAACGAATCATTCATATTTTGAGTGGGAGTGCCATGCACGTTACTTAGAGTTTCAGCCGGATGGGCAGGCACGGCCGGAGAAATACCACTCTCTAACAGAAAAACGGCGTAAAGTGATACAACTGGACTTTGTTCATTTTGTATTCGCGTTTCGTTCGGTGAGGGAGATCTTCCAGTGCCCATCCTTTCCCCTCCCACGTCATCTTTCCCTCCCCCATCCTCTTCCCCTCCCCTCCATTTCCTAATTTTCCTTTAAAGGCAGGCAACGCACTCACGAGCTCCCAGCCTCATGAGTGTCTATGGGCGGCGACTTCAAGTTTATAGTGGGCCTCCTGCTCGTTTGCCCCCTCTACAGGTACCGAATTACTATTCTGGTGTACCGAAAGACACCCATAGACCTCGCATATCTGGGGGCATAAACTGCGTTCCGGCCATTTATAAAGTCCTTTCTTGAAGGACCTTATGTAGTGGTAATGACGTTGGTCGTTGGTTTAGTCGAGGTGAAAATTATGTTCTTCTTTTGTAATATATAATTGGTCAAAATAGCAAAGGTTTAATACAGGGGCAATATCAAACTTAAATAGGTTTCAATGAAATCTAGCAAAATTCTTACTAATGTAAATTTCCAGTGAAATCGAGAAAGCCATAGACAAGTTGTCCAAAGTGCATATGAAGCATATAAAGGTGTACGATCCCCGCGGAGGCAAAGACAATGAGCGACGTCTCACCGGTCTGCATGAGACCGCTAGTATTAACGACTTCAGTGCTGGTAAGATATGGTCCAATTCCAAGTCCTGCTTTTAAATACGTGGAGAACAGAGCCAGCTTGACTGCCAAATGACTTGTAATAATGTCACATTTTCAAAGTTATTACAACATCCATAGCTCTGCTAATGGGTCAAGGTCAAGCCTACGATATTTTTAGAAACGTTGTTTCTTTGACCGGTATGCGAGCGGTTCAAGTAGATAAAGAACATTTACGCGAACACCACTAAAAACAATGCTCTCTTGTATAAATATTTAATTATATATAATAATAAAAAAAAAATTAAATTATATTACAAACAAAACCATTTTAATAGAAGATATAGAATCATTGTTACATAATGAGAGTTGTATTATTAACTGTACCAGGTGTGGCGAACCGGAGTTGCAGCATCAGGATACCCAGGAACTGTGCAGCAGACGCGCGTGGATATTTCGAAGACCGACGGCCAGCATCCAACTGCGACCCATACGCCGTCATAAACGCATTATTACGCACATGTGTTCTCAACGAGTGAACAAATATTCTTCTGTTATGTAGAGAGAGAGAGAGAGAGTCCATTTAGTACAAAAAAATAATAATTTAATAATTATTACTATAAGCAGTTTCATTTGCTGGATTAAGTATATGTTGGTATTTGCTAACTATAGTTTGTATATCTATTGATTTATAAGAAATCGTATATTAATTTGTTATTCGATTTTGGAATGTTTAATTTATACCACATAACTATGTCCTACAAACTTTCTTTTTACAGGTCAAAGTTTTGGTTAAAAACAGGCAATTTCTATGTACTGTAGTCCAATAGGCCGCATCCCATATTAGATCAGCTATAAGCAAACGTCCGTTTAGTTTTTTTATAAAAAATCTGAGTGGACTCTTCACAACATATATCTAAATATAATTAGGTAAATGAAAAACAAAAGTATACGAATATGTATAAAGTATATGAATACATGAAATTAGAAAGTTTTGATCGCTTTTAAGTAAACGATACTGGTAACAATTAAATAATTATCTAAATTTTATTGTTATTTATTAGCTAATTACCTAGAATCAGGGATGTGACGGTGGTAATTTTTACATGTACAATGAAAATAAAAACAGTTACGCGCCGCTATTTGGCGTGCTTAAACCTATAGATTCCGACTTAAAAGTTTCACTAATAATAATCATAAGTTTTGACATACATTGGCAACAAAATCAAAAAAATCTTTATTCACACTGATAACTATGGTACACTTATGAAACGTCAAAAAAAAAGACTACATTTACTGCCACTTATCCGAATCAAGGGCGTAGAGCGGACGAGAAGAACTGGCAAGAAACTCTCCGCCACTCCTTTAAATCGCCAAGCATGTTACACATCACGATTGTAAAGAAATACAACCATTGCGGAGTAGAAGCTCCATAACCACCTTGCTCAAGAACGCATTTTTTGATATAAGCGACATCTATGATCTGCATTAGGTTTCAGTATTCTTCCATTTCAGTAATGGGAAATGCATATCCCTATATACAATTTGTATTACTTGTAAGACAAAAACAAATAGCAAAATTGATATATATTATATAATATGACTTTAAATTGACGAAGGAGCTATTGGCCGTCAATTAATTCCACTCGTGTAATGTAATTAATTTCCCAACTATTAATTAAGCCATTACATCAATTGTTATAATTAGAGACGAAATCGACAGGATGATGTGTATGTCTATTTTCTCTACAATTGATTTAACGCAAGATGGTTATACGGGTGTTTAATTATTGGTACATATCTATGTCTCTTCAAGAAAAACTTAATTTAAAACCAACAATGTTTTGAAAGAATAGTTTTATCGCAACATTTTTGTGCAATTTAGTAATTTTTTATTGAAGAGTGCGCAAACGCACAGGAGGTAATAAAGGTGAGGTCGCCGCCCATAGACACTCATGGCTGGGAGCTCGTGACTGCGTTACCGGCCTTTTAGGGAGTAGTACGCTTTTGTCTTGAAGGACCCTAAGACGTAATGGTTCAGAAACACCGTGGCGGGTAGCTGGGTCCATAACGTGGTGGTGCGTGGTAAGAATTGTCTTACAAAACGAGCAGTGGTTGAGCGACAGGCATCAAGGTGATACGGGGATTTACAAAAGGCTTTTTAAACAGTCTCCATTGTTTTAAAGGGCTTCGTGGGTCGTGAGGGTCGTGACGTCGTCGTTGACGGTCTAAATATGTGCTTATGTTGTCGGCACGTGTCTTTTGCTATACAGTTTTCAACAGGCGTTTTATTTTATCATATACCTTTCCATGACGATAACATTCCTATAAATACTTTGATAGGAAACAAAGTGTTAATACAGTACAAACAGCCGTTAAGTTGTACAATTCAAGGACAATGCAGTATTATAATAATGGCAACGTAAATGTAATCTCAAATACAAATTTATATCAAAAATCAAGAATATCTTTATTCGTAGGTAACTATGGTACACTTATGAATCGACAACAACAAAAAAAAAGTTATAAAAATTTTCGACTCTATATTTACTGCCAGTTCCCAAATCAAGGGCGTAGAGCCGACGAGAAGAACTGGCAAGAAAATCTCCGCCGCACCTTTCAATCGCCAAGCATGTTTCACAGTACTGTTATTGTTTTGTATATTGTTTAAATGATTGATTTAAATAATGTTGCGGAGTTATTATCATCAGGAGTACTACTAATAAACACATGTCAAGAGGAATGGGGAGTGGGTTGCCGGCTTTTTAAAACTTGGTTCGCTTGAAGGGAACTAAGTAGGTAATACATATTGGTTCAGGAAAGTTCAGAAATATACCAGCAAAGTAACAATTGTGACGACTTGATGTTTTGAAGGATTACCTACTAATGTTATAAATATGAATGTAACTCAGCCAATGTCCGTATTTCTATCACTCAAATTCCATTAATACGAAATATCATTCCTTTCGTAAGACGCCGGTATTTTTGCAAATTAAAAGCCACTGAGTAAATAAGAAACCAACCAAGTTCATCTCGGTGAAAAGTTGTACAATTATTTACCAAAGTAATCAGACTTTAATTTCCATCCTGATATTATAAACACAAAAGTCTTTTGCGCAATCACGGTCGGACCCACAAAACTTTACACGCAAAATTGAAATCATTTCACCTGTCCGTTAATCACTGTGTGTAACACAATTTATTGAAGATTTAAAATAAAATATATATGAAGGTTGACAAACATTGATATTATTTGATACATAAAATCTCGCTCTGCTTAATCTTGGACACGCCATAACAATGCTAAACCTAAAAACGAGTTAGCTAAAACAAATTGTAAAAAGTAATAATTCTAAATTGGCAACTCGACATTTTCGTTAATTGTAAACTGAGAAATTCTTCAGAACGACCTTAGCTGAATTATTTTTAATATCCCTTGTAAAGAATTATTCGTTTTTCTTACATAAAAAAGTAATTACAGCGTTAGGTACAGCGTTACTAGTTTTTCCATTCGCTTACCAGTCAGTTGTTGTCGAGCCGTGTTTGTATACGTTTGTGCACCACTTAAGGTGAGTGTTTGTTTACGTAATTATTGCCTGCTAATACAAATAAATAAAACAAATTTAATATTACGATTATAAATGAAAAGAAATGTGTATTTAATTTTTGTATGTTGCAATTGTTAACATTTACCGATTTACTTATACCTCAAATTCTTACTCAGCTGAAACAGTCTCTACGACCAAAACACCTATGTCAGATTTCAATTGAGGTACATTTTTTTTTAACGAAACACGTGATTACGTAAAATAGATTAAGAGCTAAGCTTTAAATAAATGTATTGTCCACTATGCGAATGCAAATGCGAATTTATTGTATAAGCCTAAACTTACAAGAATCTCAAGTTTTTTTTAAATTATGTCCTATGTCGTACCAAAAACTTTATGAAACTATATATTCGATAAAAATATTTAGATCAGTGACAGTGTTAAAAACATGTATTTTCTGGGTCACGAGTTTATTGTCGTGACAATTGCAACATCGGTTTGGTGATGAAATTGACAATTATCATATAACAGTTGTCCACTAATCAGATTACATTTTAACGAAGACATGAAATTTTAGTAAGTCAACTAAAAATATAATAAGGCACGTATTGAATTGAACAAAAATGGAGAAAGTTTAACACAGTTTATACCTCTGTGGAACCAATTTTCCCAAGAAATCCCAAGGTTCGGGAAATCCCTGCTCAGGAAGACTTGGGGGTGCCAGATAAGAGCGTACCTCTCCCTTAAAGACATCTCACGTAAGCCTCCTGGCGATGGAGGTGTTCATGCATGGCTACTGTATCTAAAAAAGAAACAATCATCTTTTATAGCTAAATAATTACGTACATTTTTATAATGTTTTATTTATCATGATTAGATCAAATAATAAACCATTTATTGTAACAGCTAACATGCTCTTTGTTCAAACCGCGATGTTGTCTCAAAATTAATTTATGTGGACAAATTTATGAAATCTAGCGATGTCATTGATAACGAACTAAAAAAAGCAAAGAAGAATTAGTTCGTTCTATAAGTGTAGAGAGCGAATTGTGTTTACTCTGTGATGAAAGAAAGAGTAGAAGAATAGTAAAATAATGTGAGGTACATCATATCTCTATTCATGTCGTTTTTCTCACGACCATCTTGATATATAATAACGCATACTTTATTAAGAAAATGATTAGATTAGTATGATTTGTAATTCGACAATTTTATCCACATGCCAAGGGCTTGAAGCAGTTTGAATGCATTGTCTTATCAATACGGTTAAGGAATTATCTATTCAAGATCACAGATATATGTTAGGATCAAATAGTAGACGATCTTAATACTGAGGTCTTGACATATCCACTTGAAGTTATGAACATTGACGAATCGGCTGTAATCTAGCTCTCTCAGCTGTCTCACTGTTTTAAACTTTAAACTGATTAACTAATCGGGTAACATTTGCTAATGGATAATTAAAAAATCTGAGGTTGGTTCATATCATGTCATAAAGATAATGAAGTATGTTGTACATATATATCTTTTCTTGTTTATTTAGAGATGCTAAAATTGATTTTACACACAATCATGTCAGATTTTATTAAGAAAAATGCTTCACATTCAAATGTGACCAGATTGTCTTCATACTGTCGTCTTTTGTTTAATATCGTTCGTCTTGCCCCTCGAGAAAGACTTGAATGTATCTAGTATTCGCTCCGTTATCGACTTGAAATTATTGTTGTGTTTGGTAGAGCTTGCTTCACCCCGCTCGATCTATAAACAAAACAAAATGAATACAATTTGTTGGTATCCACCGAAGCCTCCTTCACAGAAGAAGTTTTCTACCTTCGTGTACTTCTTTGTGACACCGAGTGATGACAGCTCGATGCCCGAGTTCTTATCTTCCAACGTCACACTATCTTCTGAAGATGAAGAAAATACCTACAAAATTATAATTAACGGTAATCTAATGGAATTTCAACCACCTAAAATTTGTCTCGCCTTCCTAGGGATAAAGAGTGAATGATGTCGGATTATCGGATAAAGTACGAACATAATCCAACTGTAGCACTATTCGTTGAGAACCGAACACATACAAATACAATGAATAAAATAAATGTCATACAGGAATAATAGACGTCCTCTTCAAAGCTGGGATTTCTGGTGGGGTGTTATTGGGTGGTATTAGAACTGGATCTATGCAGAGGCGGTTATCCTCGTTCGCGTTGAATATGAAGAAGGAATCCGCCAGTGGTGGTAGACACCGTTGGATTATGTGGCCAAGAGCCAATAGTGCGCAGGACATTGCAGCTATCACCGCAACAACCGGCGCATAGCTCAGTCTCTCAATGGGAAGAGAACATTGCGACTTGCGTTCGTCGAACCTATGAATTATTATTACGAAACATTGGGCCAGTATAAAACTAACTGTAATGTCACTAGTGTTACACAGCGACGGATAAAAATCCATTTTTTTTGGTACGTTGTCGCAAAACCATACTAAATAATTTGACATCATTCATTGAAAACATTCCACGAGGCACGCGTCCTTTTCGATGCGGCGTTACGAAACGTTCAAGCGACGGCATAAGGGTCGGTCCACACCGAGAGGCGACGCGACGCGACACACTCACTTTTACATAAACGAATATTTAGAGGACAACGATCCCTTTAATGTGTCGGCAATTGGCTCAGCATCGGGACAGTTCAATTCTTGAGTAGCCTTACAATGCTTTGTTATTTTAGTTGTGAGTAACACAATTTTGTATTAATTGTTTATTTTAAAAGAGCAGCTATCGATTTTCTTGGCGGTTCTTCTCGATATATGGCTTCCGAACCGGTGGTGGTGTAAAAATTTACGATTCAAAAGTGTCTTTATAAAGACCTACTCGAATAAAGATATTTTGAGTTTGAGTTTATTTACTCTCACATATTTTATTGCGAGAATTTATTATACATTTCGAGATGACTCGTGGCATACTCTGGCGTACAGTGGCGTACCGCTTTGGCGTACCGTGGCGTGCCAAGAGCATCGCGCTGCCAACGACTTCAAAATGTGCCACCCAACGCGACGTTACGATGAGTCTATCGATATCCAGTATACGTCGCGTATCCGAATCGGTGTGAACTGACCCTAAACTGGCGCTGGCCCTGAGATCTTTGTTCAATGATTGAATAATAGCAGCCTTTCAAATAGAACATCAGCGTTTTACCAACAAAAAGGGAGAATACGATGCGTATAGTTTGGTTTGTGATGATTCACTCCACAATAAATTCTCATGAAATTTATAAGTAGCTTAACTTAAATGTAGTTTCGCCCAAGCTCTTGGAAGACAATAAAAGAGGCTTTATATATTTTATGTACACATTACAGATCATAAATTTAATATGACTTAACTAGGTCACCAGACATAATTGACCATAATATGCTTGTCACTATAATAATATAATATTAAGTTGTGTGAATAATGTTGAAGGACTTTTTAATGTGCCTACACGAAAATCATTAAAAAATACTTTTCCGTATACTTGCTCCTATTACTCTACAATCTACATAATGAAAGTAACCTAAGTATTACTTAGTCAAACTGTACACCTGTGATAACAATAAGTCAAACATTTCGGAAACAAAAGCTTAAAGAAGACTGACAAATAAAACGCGTATTTAACTTATTAAATATTTAGCAGACTGATATCAATGCACAAAATGCAATTAATTACAACGCGTGTGCAAATTAGGCCAAATTAATCCGCATTATTTCTTTTATTTAATTAATGGCATAATTAATGAATACGAGTATGTAATCGAACTGTTAGTAAATGTACAAATTAACAATTATTGATTTACAAATTTTCCGAAAAAAAAAAATGTCTTTATCAGGAGGTTTCACCACCGCATTTACTAAATAAGTTTGATAAAGAGTTGTATGGGCGTTAGAATTATCATTTTTTTCTTTATCATGAAACGAATTTTTCATATTTGATTATATATGAGAGTAAAGCGTACCACTCCCTAAAAGGCGGGCAACGCACTCACGAGCCACCAGCCACGTGAGCGTCTATGGGTGGCGACTTCACTTTTATGGTTTGCCTTCTGCTCGTTTGCCCCCCTTTTATATAAAATATACATAAATGTTATCCTATTTGACTTACACGGTTGCAAAACGGTCTGGTTTAAGCCAAAAAAAATTACCAGTCATCCACGCCACAGTTCTTGATGCCGTCACAGACAACACCACTGGTAAAACAGAAGTGCTCGTCTCCAATAGAACAAACTGTTTCATTCTTCATTGAGCAGCCTCGCAGAGGCTTGTACCGTGCTGACGTCATTGTAACTTGGTAGAAGTGGGCCTAAACACATTTGTGTATAAATAATTGTGTATTACGAATAATTTTTAAAACGCTTGTTGTGCTCCTAAACATTATTCCATAGTCAAGTATTCATATGTCTCCTCAAATCTTCAGTAGAACGTAATTAATCTTTTGGCCTCTGCCGTCAATAAAACATATTCTTGAATAGATTGTTCCCCTAACCATTTTGTCTCTAAAAATAGATATAATATAATTAATTTTCATGAAAACTGTGTACCAATACCTAAAACGCAGACCACGTACAGACCATGCGACAGCGCCTTTCTATTGTACCACCTGCTCTTTAATAAATAAAAATTAATTACCTTTTTAATCTTAAACATAGATTCTGAGTGCAGATGTTACTCACATTAAGATCCGCATTAATACTGCTGTTGTTGGCAAACTTAAAACGTAGCCGTTCCTTCACATGAAATGTGAAGTATTGTGTTGGAAGGCTCTTATCGTAGACGATGTCACAGAAACGTATACACTTTTTCTTTTTCATGAGAATCAAGGCGTCTTGATTCAGCTTACAATTCGCATACACGAGATTCGGATAACGGACAACAACTAGCAGCTGGACTGCCGGTTCCACCACAACCTCCACGGTACACGCGTAATCGATTTCAGCAAGGGTTCGGAATACCTGAAGAGACCATTTTATCGTAATGACTCTAAAAAGTTACAGATATACACTAAATATAACTCTAATCGCATTTATATCTATTGACACTAAAGGCAGATGAAACAATGCTATTTGTCTTCTAATACATTGTTAAGATAATGACGAATTGTAATCCAAATGTGTTTTTCCACACGAATTTCAGTTTGACTGCCACGCATTGTTGAATTTTTTTGTCAATTATTGTGCGGAAATAATGCTTCTGGGTAGATAAGACAAGCGTTTGGACAGACGTAATAATATTAAATTAAAAACATACATTGTTAAATATATAACGGAAATTTGGTACATTCTAAATAGTAGCCTTTTGCACAACTTAACATTTAAACATCAAAAAATAGAGATTTTTTTAAAAATATTAATATCGTTTTGAGTTAATCACAGCAGGAGAAACTGACTGACAACTATGTGTTAGTCGATTCCAGTTGTTTGAATTGTGTATAATGTTTATAACAATTGATAAAAATTTCCTTACCAAAGTAATTGTGTCTGACATACCCATACCGAAGGATATGTCATATCTGAGATGTTCCGAGAAGACGCAAGCATCGCTTATATCTTTGGGCCGGTACAGAAGTAAGAGGCCCGGTGCTTCGGCGTAACTTATAAGAATTATAAATACGCAAGATGAGTTAAACATTATCTAGATGGCCGTGGACGTTCACCGAGCGTCAATTGTTTTGATAACTACCTTGACTTTTTATGTACGCATCGCCATGCCCAATGACAATAATGACATTTTGTTATTTCACAATTATTCAAAAGAGTTTATAACACATTTTTATATCGAATTTTTTTAATAGCACTAAGATTCAGAGCAGCTTCGGTGAAGTTTGATGATGTATATTCGTTGAAAGCACAAAGTTACCATTTTTTGAGGAAGGAAGTAACCTAATCGGATGAACAGTCGACATTCATGTAAACAACAGCTGTTTATTGCGTAAACAGTATTAGAGAAAGGCGTTTTCACATCACGAGGTCGCCACTTCGGCAACTCGCTATAACGTATTCATAATACGTACATCTTATCTCAAATATTATTAAGTAAAGAAGTAATGCGGTTAAAGTATCTGCTCTTAATAGTGAATGCGATCACATGAATCGACAGTGATTAAATGCCAGTGTCTAAAATTTTTGATGTTGTAGGTATCCCTTCCATTTGATTTATTTATCTTTAAAGATCGCAATTTTATGTTTAAATATGTTTAAAAAATTCATAATTTTTCATTAATAGGAAGACACACAAATGTATTATATAAAGAATTTTCCATTTTAATTACCATCACTTTAATTTTTGAAATTCACTTAAATTATATTAACTTAAACTAACATTATCAAGATATCTTATAGGTATACCTGCCAAATTTCGATCACATAAACCCACAACAAACTCGTTGCCTATGATTTTTTATATTATTTTTTTATTATATTTAAATGTGTTAGTAACGTTCACGTGATGAATGCAGCATCTTCAGCTAGAGAGAGTTATAAACCATCAGCATGTTAGCAAATCATGTTATCCGAAATATACCTTGTGTTATAATTATTTTGAATAGATACATACACCAAAACATCCAACAAATATGTCGATCGGGTTGACGGTACCGAAGTTATTGCTTCAAAGGTTTCTGAAACTACTGTTAAGCGTAATATAAAAATACAGATTAAAATATAGTTGATCTTTAAACATGTAAATTACAATAAACTATTTTGGTTTTTTTTTTGAAGATTTTTCATCAAAAATGTGATAAATATCCTTCCGGTGCTATTTAAATACAGGGCAACAATGTTTTATAGAATTATCAGCAATAAAACAAAGTTTCACAATACAATCTCTTTAGAACGTTAAGTCGGCTCTTAAGATTATTTAGTTGCCTTTGGTTGGGTTATAAGAAGCCTTGTCAATTTGTAATATTTTCTAATAATTATAGATATAATTTAAAGTGCATATTAATTGTTACAGATGGTGTTGGCAAAGGACCATATTATGGACGGCCATTATGGATATAGCAAGGACTTCCGGACTGCGCTTCCGCAGTTAATTGCCGTTGGTGTCAAGAATCTACTATTGCTCGGTAAGTTTTTATGCGGTAGTGTATAGCTTTATTATAGACTATAACATACTTGAATGGCACTCTGTGGTAACCATAGACTTATTGTTCCAAAACCTAGTCTACGAAATATTTATCTGTGTCTAATTTGAATTACGAATTACTTAAACAAACACATTTCGATTGTCATAGTCATAGCTTATCACAAGTTGGGCCGTCGATTATTTTGACAAAGATAATTTTGCTGCGAGTTTATTACTATTATTATCATATTATTATTAGTTTTAATACATCCCGCAAAACCTTGATACTAAGCATCGAGTTCACTACCATTCACTAGCTATATATGAATATTATGTACAGTGACAATTCAATTGTTTATACTTGTTAACTACAATTTCATTATTATATATATTTATACATTTCAAACAGGTTCGCTGTTTGATATGAATTTTGTGAAATGTAACGCGATAGCTGTAATGTTAAACAAAAATTATTTCTGCTTCGAGCGTTCAAATTGGCTTACGTCATGTGGACTAATAATTAAAATGAAAACCTTTGTATTATTATAATTGTTTGTAAAAATAAGTTAATTTAAAATGTATTGTGTCCTCTTCGGTTTTTTGGAACATGCATTAATTTCGCTCCAATCACCCCATTCCACCTTCTTTGGCGTCGGATTTCCTCAGGCCCGGCTAGTAGAGTGACTACTTGTAGAGACACTACTGTTATATAAGTTACTGTATAGTAGCCGACGACATTAAATGCATATCATGACAAAGTTGAATTCATAGTAATTATTACATCTAGTTGTTATAAGTTAACAATTTTCTCCAGACACAAAATACCGGACCTACATACCTGTTAGGAAAGCTTACTTGGCAATCTATTTCCAGTTCAATATCACTAGAATAGCATACATATACATTTCAACAATACTATCTATCTATTAGCCCCATCGATATATACAATTTCCCCATTCATTATTTAAAAGGTAATACAATACCGGGCGGAGCTTAACTCCACTTTTAATTGATATGGACTGTTCTAGAGTTACAAATGAACATAATACCCATACATCTTTAGCCTCTCAATTAGCTTAACTTCGGTTATCTATACTATTTATGCATGTTCGACAACACACGATTGAAATTACGTATTAATCATATGTCAGGCTAAAGCAATGAGGCCCGAGTTATTCTATTTTATGTTATTTAACATTAACTAAAAACAAATTCTGAACAGGTTATGGTATGAGTCTCGGTTTTCCAACGATTCTGATTCCGGCCGTGCAGAACCCTGTTGAGGGGGAGGTACTGCATCTGCACAGCTCTGAAGTCTCATGGATAAGTATGTGTGTTAATATATATTTTTTTAAATATGTTGATTAGATTGCAACATAAATAGTTCTACAGTTTTTACCTTCTTAGATTGAGCGACTGCGATGTATTATTACTTACAAAACGTGTGTTTGTTTTACTGTGTGTTGATGTTTTTTGGGATAATGTGTAGTTAGTTGCAGCTACTGTCGTTGATGTGACGTAAACTTGGCTTATAATATAACATATTTTATATAAGAAAATCATATTCATCCACAGTTAATTGTCATTGTAAGGTTAATGCAATCAATGAAGGAACTAACTACCTATTAGATATTCGTTTATGCGAGTACTCGTAAAAAAACATAAACGAGCGCTTTTACTGCATTATTTATATACAAAACAAGTGTTAAATTTTGATTAATAATATATAATAGTCTCTATAATTTATGGTTTTCATCTTCATGCCACCGACCGTTTACAATTGAATCTAAAATCCATAGTACAAAGATCAATATTGGTTTGTTATTTCAGGTTCCATAAATTTGATAGTAGTGCCATTGGGTTGCGCGGTCTCAGGCGTAGTAACAGTGCCTTTGGGAAGGCGAAGGGCTATGCAAATGGTTAACGTACCATTCTTTATAGCCTGGTTGATTTTCTACTTTTCGAACACGACTTCGCATCTTTACACGGCTCTCTTTTTAACTGGTCTGGCGGGAGGACTTCTGGAAGCACCGGTAAGATTTGCGTGTCCTTATATAGGGTATAATAAATGTTTGGCACTCGGTGATGCTATTTATCGTTAATGTTTGCCATAAATTAAATACCTCAGTCATAAGTTCCGTATTGTTAAAGGTATTCAAGATTATAAAGGTAATTCAGTATGTAGAAAGATGTTTCCGTGCCATGACCTTTAACGTTCATAACATTATCGGCGGAGTAACCTCGAACCTTCTAAGGAAATACAGAGGGATATCAACAATAACGGATCTTAAGGACTTTATTGAATCAAAATAATTTGTTATAAAAGAACAATAAAAACGAGCATTACATTTCATAATGTTATTTATATAATTATATTATATTTCATAATTTATTACAGCGTCCTCTAGGGATTTGATACAAAATAAGCTTTGGACAGTAACTTTTTACGTACACCTTTACGATAGATGGCGCTTTAAAAAATCTTTTTATTTTAAAAAACTATGAAATTTATATAAAAATGGATGTTTTTGAAACTTTACTCAAATATTAGCTTTATAAACATTTATTTTAAAGGGAAAATGAATATAGATGGCAGTATTCCCACTTTTGTTGGGAGTAAATATTTATTAAAATCTATTATTATTATATGTAACAAAGTTAGTTTTCTTTTTTTCAAGTTAATTTACAAATTAACTATATCAATATATGCAACTTAAGTCTAACCTATTGTGTAGTAAGTGAGAATAAATACAAGTTTATATAGTAAAACATAATAGTATTCACTTTTTTGGTTTTAGTTAGAAATTTTTAATGTATTTTATGATATTATAATACAATACTATGAAAAATTAGTCATTAAAAGCCGGTAAGACTTAAAACTAGTGTGTGTTGCTTTATAGTTGTGATATGTTTTAATAATGACAGAGATTACTGTTTGCCCACATATAAAAAATATTCCATAGTTCTTTAATTACTAATGATATTTTACAATCATTAAAGATAGATTTAAATAATTTCAGGTGTTAACATATGTAGCAGAGATCACCCAGCCACACTTGCGTGGAGCCCTAACAGCTACAAGTTCTATGTGCATCATTATTGGTGTCTTTACGCAGTTTCTCTTTAGCTTATTTCTCTATTGGCGGCATGTGGCATTGTTGAATATAATATTTACGGTAATAATTATCTCAAACAACTATTTGTTTATCAATAACTGTGATAACGATAAGTATATGAGAAATAATATAGCTTGAATTTAATGAAACTAAGTAACCTATACAACATAAAAAAATCAGCGAAATTATAATATATTGTACATTTACAGGTTTTTTCTGTGATTGCACTTTTCTTCGTGCCAGAATCTCCACACTGGCTTGTTGCACGAAAACGTTATAATGATGCAAGAGAGGTTTGAAGTTATATTGTTATAATTTTTGAATTCAAAACCATAAACAAACAGACTTTGAATTAATCATTGGACACTTCCATTCACTAACTCATAAAGAAACTTTGTTTTTAAAAGAAATAAATAATTTTAGAGTTTACAATGGCTACGTGGTTGGACAACCCCACAAGCAGTAGATGCTGAGTTGCATGATATAGAAGCACTCTATAAAAAGAAACAAGGTAACTATTTCTCAAATGCTAAATAATCATATAAAATATTGTATGTAATTGAACGAATTTTATTTTCAGAAGCAGATGAAGATGTTGAGAAGTTATTTGAGCGGTTATCACACTATACTCAGAGAAGTTTCATGATTCCCTTCTTTCTTGTTAGTTATGGTTTCTTTGTTGGACACTTTAGTGGTATGACAACTTTACAGGTAAGAAAATCATTAAAAAATATGTTGTGGCTGTCAAAGCAATAACTTTTTTTTGATTAGTAGACTTAATAATTATAATATCAAGTGTCAAACAAACACACTTTGATCTTTCCTGTTTATTGACATTCCATCTATTTCTTCCTAGACATGGGTGTTTAGAGTTTTGAGCTTATAAATTTATAAAAAAATTGAAAGAAAATAATAATTAATAATTAAGATCTTTTAGAAGAAGCCTTCTCATAAATAAAGTTTGAGTAAATATCAATTTCAAATCTGTTGATGCAATTTTAAAGGCAATTAATATGAGACATATTATATAATATATCTCATAAATTCTACACATCATTTTTTAATTGCAATAATCTCTCTAATGAAAATATTGTACAGGCTATCATATCAAAATCTAAATATTTTATCACAAAGTCCTTGAGTATACAAATTAATTTCAATTCAATTTCTCACAAACCACCTGTACAGGCTTTGAACACTGGATATATCTAGTAACTATGGTTATTGAAATCATACTTGGCAGGATATAAAACTACATTTACCATAGACAATTATATAAATATATGCCTTAATGTAATTCCAGACATATGCTGTATCAATCTTTCAAATGCTGGAGGCCCCAATAGACAAGTACCATGCAACCTTAATTCTTGGAGTTTTGCAAATTGTCGGGTCCGGATGCTGTGTACTGATGGTCCATTACACAGGGAAAAGACCACTCACATTCTTTTCAACCGCTGGTGCTGGTGTATGTTGTTTGCTGGTTGCTGCATATGATGGCTGCATAAAAAATGTAAATAATTTTATTAAACGCTGGAATATAATGTGGCTCCAGCTGTTGAGATTTCCTAACATTGCCCTTCATTATATTTTCTGTTTTCTTTTAGAATATATTACCACAGGTGGACAATTCTACTGTAGGAGACATCGTAGCGACGGTATGATATTCATATATGTATAAATAATAAAATATATAAACACAAAGCTAGTCAAAAAGTGATAAGATTTTTGTTGTTGTTTCGTTATTTTAAATATCAATTATCGCCATCTGTTGGCGTAAGAACAAAATACTAATTAATGATTTTAATTTTCTTTACATTTCTACTAATAATAAGTTGTTTTCTCAATTATTTTTTCTTTTTTTTTTTGTCAAACTACCAACATGAATCGTTGTTTTGTTTTTTAGAATAATCCAAGTTCGTGGATTCCAACAACACTGCTAATGTTATTAGCTTTGATCACGCATACGGGAATCCGCCTGTTGCCTTGGATACTTATTGGTGAGGTAAGTTTGACATATGCTTTAAGATATATGGTCTTTGAATAATTATAGCTAGTTAAACTGAGCCTTAAAAATGGGATTGAAATGAAATTTGAATGGAAATTATATTGGAGATTATAGAGAGATTATATGTTTATTAGACATAGATATTTTACTTCGGGATAATATTGAAAAATATTTACAGGTTTTTAGTGCCCAGACTCGATCGGGGGGAGCCGGGTTGGCAAGTGCTGTGGGCTATATCTTTGGTTTTCTCACAAATAAATTGTATATCAGTATGGTGGATTCTTTATCCATATGGGGCACATATGGACTGTATGGAATAGTTAGGTATGTGAAATAACATTGTAGACTTTAAAGTTTTATATTATATTATTAAGAAAAAAATTCGACTTGGCTCAGTAAACTTCCAATAGATTTTTTTATATTTAAATACTTTTTTTACATATTTTTATATTACAGTGTTATAATTATATCTTAAATATTTCAGCACTGTTGGATGTATAGTGTTTTATTTCATCTTACCAGAGACTGAAGGGAAAAACTTGAATGAAATAGAAAAACACTTTGCAGGTGTTAAAAGGCTTACAAACACAGTTTATCGTTCATTGGTGAGTTATACTTGACTAGTTTTTAGGAAAAAGTATCAAAAGAGGTTCGGGACATATACTAATTTTTTTTTTTAAATTTTGTTTCAGAAAAAGAACGAAATTTCGAAGCTTCAAGATCTAAAAGGTGCAATGAATCCATCATTTGAGGCGGACACTACGTACATTTAGTTGTTTTCATATTTGAGAAATACAAAAAAAAAAATACAAAATAACCTATGTAATTTCTAATAATATTTTTTTTTGCATTTCATTAAGACTGATTATAATCGATTATTGAAGTTAAGTTATACTTGCAGTGGTCGTGACATTGATTGAATTTGACATTTGATGGAATTATAATAATAGTTTAGTACCTATATAATATACATATATATATATATATCATGTATAACATATTTGGTAGATGAAAGCAAACTGTGATAAACTGTGTGAATTATACAAAATATTGACAAAAAATAACTGTATAATATCTATGTAGTAATGACTAATTTGGAAAGCTTAGAATGGATAGTTCAGTTGGGCATAATATCTGCAATTAAAATGGAACCTGTCTGGAAAAAATCAGAAATAGTGAACGACTCATACTGAGGCATATATGATGCCTAATGTGCCAAGGTTGTAAAAATATATGCTATATACTATGTTTGGTTTTATTTATATCAAAATATCATCCTGGAAAAGTTTAGTTTGATAGAGATTTTTTTTTTAAACTAGGTTGAATTTCCCATTACATTTTTGGTATTAAATGTTAGCAAGCTGGCACATGTGTTAGCATAATGAATAATGTGTTAGCATACAATTATGAATATTTAAGTTGATGCTAAGTAGAATGTTAAATAAACAAAAAAACAGAAAGAAATGGCTGAGGACAGAACGTCTATAGTTACAAAAAATTCCAATATAGGTAGGATATATGATCTATTAATGAAATTTCTTGCAGAAGTTCGTATTTGTAATGACGTTTATTCTAACGGCTTATGACAGAATTAGCTATTATTTGGTGTTTGATTGCTTTTTTACAAACATTTATTGTTGATTTCGTACAAAGGACTTTAAGTTACTTAAACAGTGCATTTACGGTGTTAATGGGTTTGTCTCGTTTCTGTAGCGTATCAGAGGCACGGTGCGCTGGGTGCAGGGCAACTTCTCCCAACGGACGTATGGCAGAAGTGAAGCTCCATTTTTGGGGCGTAATCCCTGCAGGGTGTCAGAATTGATATTTTATTTTTGTTTACCACCGTTTTTTACATAAATAGTCTTTTTGGTTTCCTTGTACCGAAGTAAAAGAACAGTAGAGCAATTTCGATTAAACTCGATTAAGTTGTTCAAAACAATACTTAATTTTCAAACTTGTTTGAGAATGGCACATTTCAAAGTCTGCGGAATATGCAGTCGCAGGTCGTGTTTCAAGGAGGTGTCTAACTGTTGTTGAACTTCCGAGCGCTGGAGTACGGCATTGGATGCTTGCTTAAAGGCAGATGGAATATTAAGTTGTTTTATTAGTTCAGTTCTTGCTTTAGTTCAATATACAATTGAGCCGTGTCTTCAGTGACTTGGTCCCGCAAGTCGGAAGAGTGGCTGATGATACGTTGTAACAGTGTATCATTCGGGATTTGTGAAGTAGTAATAAGCTGCTATTTAATTAGCAAGTGACTTGTTTTCGTCTTGGGTTCGGTTATTTCTGATGAAAATGTATAAGGTATTAAAAGTAATCAACTAAACGTAAAGTGTAAACTTAAAATTCGATATGTTTGTTTAAAAACGATGAAAGTTCTTTTTATTAACGAATTTAAATCCATGTTACATTTTATTTTTTAAGTCGGCAAACATTAAGAATACATAATAGATACCAAACCCAGTCACTAAATATACCACTTTTAACGTATTTTTGTAGTTTGGTTATCAAAACGATAGAAATCAATAAAATCCACAATAATTTATTGTTTATTCTTCATATCAAAAAATTAAGTGCTTTAAAAGATTTTGCTTTAACGAGGAATCCTCCATCCGACCCAGTCGATCGATCCGTGGATAAGTTTTAATTTATCCTATTATCTATTAAGTAATATTTAGAAATAAATCGTCAACGTTTTTTTATCATTATTATACTTATAATAAATCTGTAAAGAGGTCAATTCTGTACATGAAATATTTTTCCAAAATATTTATCAGGATTTGATTAGGGATCGATACTGATGCCAAAACTGCAATCAGCAATTGTTTTGTCTGTCTTTTTTAACGGTTACCCAGACGTTATAAAAACAAAAACTACTCGACGGATTTAAACTTAACACCAACATTTTTTATACTCCTGAGCAGGATATAGCATACTTTTGATCACGCTGCAATTAATAGGAGCAGAGCAGTGAAGGAAAATGTTGGGAAAACGGGAGAAGTTACTCCATTATTTAAGCTTCCGTCGCGTGCAACCTTAATGGTTAAAGCTGCACAGATATCATGAATGACGGAAATGTTCTGCTTAAAATTATGTAAAACATTTCTCACAATAGCATATGTCTATATTTTATGGTTAACTCTCAATAACACGTAAAACTCCCGATAGCTTTCTGATTATTTTTGTCTGCTCTTACGTTTATAACACTCTCAGTCATCCCTTATGATCCCTTATTATTATAAAAGTTAACAGTATTAACGATTACCATTGACCGAGAGCAACATGTGTTATCTCGAGAAGCTGAATTTCAACGACTACTGCTACACAACCAATACCAAAGTACACAAATACCAATTGAACAAGACTTTAGCCTGTGAAAGCCCTGTCGAGATCATTAAAAAACGCTATATACTTAACCAAATTACACGTGGGCGAAGCCGCGAGCGGAAAGCTAGTATTAAATAATTGTTTTGGGCTTTGGTTTGTAATGCCACTCACGTGGGATCCCACCTCCCTCGGACAAGCACAAAAGATGGCGCGGCCGTAGAGCAGGCGGCAAAAAACAAAATTTACATGAGTTTTTCCCCCAACTTTGAATTTAGTCCCATTGGTGTAGACTCTTGGTTCGTGAGGCTTATTTATAGTTTGGAAGTCTATAAAATAAAGCTATGTTATGTAGCTCTGTTTCATACATCGATTTATTAGCAAATAATTAAAGAGCGTTGGTGTTGCAAATGTCTGCGCGACACTGTACAACTGACATCCGTAAAAAGGATTAACGAGTATTCAATATAGTTTCTACGGTACACAAACGCATTTAGGAAACAGTTTGGACTCCAATTCTTTATCAAACCAATTTATAGAGAACTGTACCCGTATATATGCATAAATATAAAGTATAGCACATACATACGACATCGCGAAGGCCATCAGACCCCGTTAATTTAGGCTTGTCATTAAACCCGTTTCTACCTGACGTCTTCTAAATGAAAACTACCTGCCAAATTTTATTATTGTGCTTCGTCTTCGAGATTATGTGGCTCATGGGGCCATAGGCCAACTTAAAAGATATCTCTATTCCGTTGTAGTTTTAGAAATTGTTGCCAAATGCCAGTGAGATAAATTAAGTTTTACACTACAGATGTACAACATACATATTTTAAAGTACTCGCGTAAACCAAAGACAAGAAAAGGTATAATCCCGAATCTACATTTGACAAATGTATTGTAGGAAGTATGCGATGTTGCATACTATACAGAGTTGCCAACTTATATTACTTAGAATTGGTAAAAAATAGAGTTTGGTTATGAATGTTTTACCAGGAGAAGGCATTCTAATTTAGGTACCGATGCACTAACCCGTTAATTATAATTTATATTATGTTAACCTAATCAAGGTTTTATACACTAGTCTTATGACCATAGGGAAATTAAGGAAATTTCTTCCTGGAAATTACATTAACTTACTTTTCTATCTTAAACAGCAGATATAACCACTGATTGGCCTACTTGGAAGCCACAATCGCGTCGGCTTTAAAGGATTAGTGAAAATCAGTTATTTATTTATTTAGTATAGCTTTTTTTGTTTTGTATTAAGTTCAAACTCCGAGTTTGAACAAACAAATTGTACTCCAATGGCGACGGTAATTTTTTACCGTTCGTACCTTAATCAAAACTAAATATTCATTTGCATCTAAAAACTGTATAATTAATTTTGCTGGCTCTACGATTAATTATACATTGATATTTTAATTTTCCTACCTCGAGGCAATAAGTAAATCAAATAATATTAATTGTTCTTTTATTAAAAATTGTGAATTTATTAAAAATAGTTATCTGGCATAGACAACAGCTACCTTAGAGGCTGTATATTTAACGATACACGACATTATATTTTGATAGGAAATGAAGGAAAGAAGAGCAAGCATTGCATGCGTGACTCTATAACTACATAGTGCTCTCTGTGGTGAAGTGATACGTGAACGATCGAATGACAAGTTCAAAAAATAAAGTAGAGTCTATTTTATTGTGATATTTTACTATTACTAAATCGTATTTTTACATTTTTTATTCTTATTTAAAATTTAACAAACTACAGCAATAACTACACAAAGTTTTAAGTGTTTGTATAATAACGTTAGAAAACCGCGACAGGCCCGTTTGTTTATTGGTTAACATCCGCCATTTTGTAGTATCGTTTGTTTAGTGTTTAGTGCTCTCAGCTCTGGTAACTGATTCGTTTTATAGATACCTAGTGATGCTATATTATTAAACGTAGAATATATCTATATTGTGCTGCTGCATGTGGCGTAAAATGTTTTTGCTGGAATCGTTGCTGACGAAGGCTCATAATTAAAACGTGCAAGCTGTCACGGTGACATATAGTAAAGGTCTGCGTATTGCCGGATGTGTCCTAGAATCAGTAAAGGCTGACTAGCGTGCCACCTAGAGTGGTATACGTATCGTGAGACCTATGCTGCCAACGATATGAGTGGAAACGGCAACCAGGTGCCGCTGGCACCACCGCGCGGTCCCGTACCGTATCCTTTTGTACTTATTCTTTATTTACGTAATGTTGTTCCACTTCACAATGCGTTTGCGAAGAGTGATTGTGTGGTATTTTAATTCTTGGAGCAGTAATTGTAGGAAGTGTATTTATTTTCTTAGAAGTTAAGCATAGCTTAGCAAGTCTTAGATAGACCTGCTTTTGATCTAGATAAAACATAGAGTTTCAAAGACTCTAGGTAGAGTTCTGCTGTAAGTTCTTAACTAACTTCTTAGTTATTATATGGTAAGTAGAATGTCTTTTTAAACTGGTAATTACTCTAAAATAAATAATATACTTTTTATCCTCATTTTGACTCTAACACAGCTTTAAAGCTAAGTAAAGCTGTAAGATCCCCAGGCTCGCTGTGCCCCAAACTCAAACTTTTGGTGCTATCCATAAAATTTTGAATCATGAATATAAAATTGTTTGTACTATTAAAAAAATATTAGAAGTACTAATATTGTTGATATTAAAATGAAGTAGGTTTTTATTTATCTGCTGTTTGTACCAAAAGATAAGAATATTAACAAAGAAAATAATTATTAAATGTAACTTACCAATATGTAATGTATTTTGAAAGCTTTTTTAAAAGCCAAAAGCTAATTCAATTGTCTTACAGTACAGTATTTTAAGTATCACGTAGGCTTACTTTAAGATTTCTCATCTTTTGGTATAAATGGTTGAAGACACCTCAATTTATCTTTATTCAGTAAGGCGATTTCTAAATGAAAGCGAATTTAATTTTTTTATGTGTATCATAAGTGGTTGATTTATTTTCCTTTCCTAATAAATTAATGTACATCGTATTGTAATTACTTGCAGGATGTCATCTCATTTTTACATCACAACTTGTTGTGCAGTTTCTCTGACGGTTATTAATATGACAAACATGTCTTTGTCAAAATAAATTAAATTTTAAGGGCTTCCAACTTTTATAGATGTTATAATACTAACTGTTTTTTGACTGGGTTGTAAAGTTTTTTATCAAAATATATTGTAGTGACGTTTATATTTATTTGGGATATTTGTAGCGTTATCAAATCTTAATTTGGCGGACACATAGTTAATAGTTAGCAGTGGATTTGATAAAAGGGCCAGCTTAAGCACATTTAAAACATTGGATAAGTTTGTAATTATTACCTACAAACAGAATTTCCTAGAGATAGTTAGTGGATGTAAATTTTCTTAAACTAATTAAACAATAGGATTGTATTTAAGTTATAGAGTTCTGGTTTGCAGTAGTAGTAGTATTTAAAAATAAAATTTGTTGTTAAAAGATCTAACGCAACTCTCAAGTTTTAATGAGTACGAAACTTTTTATATCGAAAGTTAAGAGTATACGTTTTTAAGCTTGTGTTTTTTTAATACGATAAAGTAGTCGATCGCGTTCGATATAATTGCTTATGTGAATGTTTTGTGGCGTGCTGGTGCTGCATAAAGTCCGCGAGTTTGTTTAATATATTGGGTTAGCAAAGCCTAGGAATTCCGCTATATAAATTTAGTTTTAGTTTCATCAAAACGCTTTCCGTTCCTATATAATTATACCGATTTTACGCGATGCACTGGGGTGTAGGATGCGTGCGCGTGTGTGGACGTAGGCAGTAAAACCGTTGTGGTTATAACGAATACAGTACAAGAGCAAAAAATCGTAGCAAAAAGTTTTGACTCAAACTATAAACTCTACCTCACAAATATCCTTGTGCTAATCATTCGGAATAAGACGCCCCACATTACAAGTGTGCCACACGCGGGATTCTGTGAAAAAAGCTCTATGTAACTCTATAAATTAAAAAAAAATCAATTACCTAATATCCACCCATTATCGTTTTAACGGTCATTTACTCCAAACCAGATCTGTTTATATTTTGGCCGTGAAAAAATACGTTTCTCTTTTCGTTTGGGTCTATTGATATTATCAGACGAGAGTAGAGGGTCTTTTACTCAACTCTACCCCCGTCTACTCTCATCTGATGATTCTCTATACAAAGTGCTCAAAACTCTCCCCGTAACCCGCGAAATTAATGCAATGTATATATTTAGGTTCACATAAAATAAAATTAATAATCGTAATAATTTAAATATAAGTTATGTAATGTATGTCTATTAGTAACACGGATTGTATCAAACACTTTAAGCTAATTGTTTACAAAACATTGGTTTCCAATGCATATTGATGAGTAAACATTTTGTTAAAATAACGTCTACATTGAACGTTCATATATCAACCGCGTGGTTGGTATTTGTTCATTATAAAGAAAAAAAATGCATCGCTTTCAAATCGACATTTATATAAAAGTAATTTTATTCAGATTTTTCCTGTTGCGAGTTAACGTACTTTAACGTAACGTATTTTAACTTTATTAAATAATAGTATTTTTTTTGGTTTACTTTTTAATTATTTGTTTATTGCTATTTACAACCTAAATGTGTTTCTTAGAATGGATGTAACTGTAAATGGGCTAAAGCTTAAGTTCCACGAAGGCAGCAATGCAGCATGTGATAGTGAAACAAAACACAGGTTGTAAAATCGCTGTTCAGACAAGTGGTAAAGTTTGATTGACTCTACATTGAAATTAAATTTATCACAACCATTGCCTTTTGAAAGAGAAAAGGACAGTGCGAGTGTAACACCGGTGCGCAATGTATAGTTGGTGAAACTTTCCCCGGCGCAGTAGTCGCGGCGACCTCTCGCTCGTAGGGGCGGCCGAAGACATGCGAACCCGCCTCCTGTGGCGATGCGATAGCGCCCTCTCCCTCTACTGCCGCTCGTCACCCTCGCTCATACAATAGAAGCGTGATGGAGTGAAGGGTGTACTCTGAACGAATTTTGTATATTTATTAAGTATTACCACGTTAAATTGTTGTGTTTATTATATTAAGTGATTTACTATAGAAGTGCTAGCTTACGTAGGTAGTTGTTGATGTTCGTAACACCACACCAGTGAACTCTCGACTGGATAATATTTTGAAGACGAAAACGGCGCCCGACGAAGAGCCGTTTCCATATCGATTTTCCCCTTTGCTGCATTATATTACTCTTTAAATTGTGAATGCGGTCTGCAAATAATTTATTGGCACCATGCGTTATTCGCTCGGGAATTTTATAATATTGTCGTAACTAAGTGTTGGAATTTAAAGCTAGTTACTATACGAATATACGTCTGCAAGTACAAAATGAGAAGCAATAATTTAATATCCAGTGTTAGATAACTTGGTGTGAAAAGAGCATCGCCAATGGTTGTGTCGCCACTTTTTTGGGAATGGTTCAACGTTTGGCTCGTTCAATTTTTGAAAAATCTGTATCATGAACTTAAGATGGTAGCAATAAGAGGTAACAGTTCGTTTGGAAATTTGCCGCATAGTTGTGGGTATCCTAGCGGACAGCAGGCCATCGATGTCTCACAGAATCTTCAGACTTCTTTGAGTATGCCCCACGCCGTAGCGCATAGTGTGGCTCCCCCCCGCCACCTCGCGGCCCCCCACACCACTCACGTGGCCAATCTAAGTCACCTGGGTCACAACCAACAGCGCGCTAACCGCATGAACCCTCCTATAAACCATGTCAGTCATGTCAATGCCGACCACCAAAGTCAGAAACACATCAACCAGATGAACCACGTGAACCACTTGAAATCTATGACCCAATTACGCCATTCCAATTACAACCAAGGGAATGCCAGGAGCCAGGCTCACAATGGGCATAAGTTAAATAGTAACATGACCCATGTGGGGCACATGAACCATTCCAACCTCGGTATACCGTTAAACCATAGCCAAATGGCTCACAAGCAAGTACAATCGCCAGCTAAACAACCCATTCTTCACTCTAAAGTAACTCGTCCTTCGCAGTACCGGGTCGGATCTCAATCCAGTAAGTCGCGAACCACACGATCACTTTTTTTAATACATACGCTTTGCGTTACTGATAAGCTTGAAGTGGAATAAGATTGTAATAGTAACAATGTGTCTAATAGAGTAAGTTGTGAATATTTTTTATTGAATTTCCTTAATAATGATTATACAGTTATCCGCGGGCCACAACACCACACAGTGAGTTGCTTCAGAGAAGAATACATCATTCTATATAATTCGTCATAGACAAATTCTAACATCAAATCAATGCAAATGCAACTTCAAATCGTATAGATTGTATTTTAATCAGAAACGCGTTCCGTTATCGACTTTATACCTTCGATACGGTTTTACGATGCATAAATATCGTATACGTATATATATATAAATTTTTACATTTATAAAAGTCATAAACATGTTTTTTATGTGTTATCAGTACCCATGAATATATATAATATTTAAATTTCATAAATTTGTTTTATATATTTTTTATTATATGTTTTCTTTTATCAGTGTCTATACCAGGACCTGGGGCGGAGTGTTACCACCCCGGAAGCGCGGCTGGTCCGTCCTACATGACCGGCAATAATGCTCCTGCGCCCGCTCAATCTATGAGAGCCCCATCGACTCCACAGCCTTCGCAGACGCAAACGCCAGACATGACTAAGAATAATTCAGTAAGTCACTTTTACGTATTAAAAAAAAAACAAATTATGAACTTAATTACCAACTTAAAACCAAATATACCGATCAGGTCTCGAATATCGGCATATAAAACCATATTAATAAATACTATTAATACATTCACGTACTTTTAAATTTAAAGATTTTATTATTTGTTTAGCTGTATGTTTGTAAAACAGGTTTTGATAAACCGCTTCCACATTTCTGTTCCAGTCCATTTCTCACCCCTATCGCTCTATTTCCATATTTTTCTATTCTCATATGCGTATATAACTCCATGGGTCACACATTAAAAAGTTAATTATTTGTTTGCGTAAGCCCCACATAATTTAATTCGTCACATTAATAATCGACTCTATTATTCTTTCATTTTTATTTCCGCGTGCTTCGTGGCAAATAATTACGCCAACTAGCATAATGTTTCATTTGAAAAAGTTTCAGCGTATACTGAGAGATGTTATGAATTTCGTATATTGTGTTATTTTTTATGATAAAAAATTAAGTGTTTCCGAACCTATACCACTTGGGGGCCTGACAGAAAAGAGTGTTCTTCTCTCCTCAAAGGCCTTGGAACACTGATAAGCCTCACAGCGAGGAGGTGTTGACGGGTAGCGGTTAGAACTTTACACAAAGAGACCTGCCTGCTTGTTTGCCTTTTGTTACTATGAAAATAACATTGCCTGTGTTCTCGTTTCAGACCCCCCACAGCTATGTGTCTCCACCTAATGCTTCGGGCACTGCTAGGCCCCAGTACTCTAACTTCCAGTACAGGCCAGCCCAACACACCAATAGACCAGCAACACACAACAGGTAATTATCCTTTATAAAGAGCATAAGAGGTTTATTAAGAGCAAATATATATATCAGCATATATATACTAACTACATTACACATATTTTTTAAATATTTTACCCAGTAGTTCCTGAGACAATAAGTATAGTTAGCGGATGTGAACCTATACCTCATACTTGGTCCTACATTCTAAAGTTAATTTTCCCTCTTTTTATATTTTTTGTCACCTTTAAAACTTTTGCAAACTTAAAAATTCTTTTTAAATCTAAACCACTGGACTGGCTGGACTAACGCGGTGTTATAAATGTATATAATATAGCCTAAGACATTATTATAATAAAAATAACCTAAATTATCACTACTTATAATAAAAATGTTACCAGATCTATTCTGTATATTATTTATTATATGTATGTAATATATTAAGAATGTTATTGGAAATACATTATGCTACTTGTGTTGTAATGTGTTAAAATGTCAAGATTGTTTTATTAATGATCACAAAAAAAAAATTCTCTCTATTTGTACAAGCAAATTAATCACAATTCGTTAATGTATTTTATCAAAAGAGAGATAAGTTATTTAAAAAAAAAATGATGAATCAAAAGCCCTGTACAGCAAATGTCACTTGAGAGTACCTTTCATATTAGTTACGCTATAAGTCGTTTATAGAAATATTGTTTGCTTTTTAAAGTTCTGGTCCACACTTTATATTATATCAGTACCCAAGCTCGGTACAAACCACTAACAATATTGGGTGTGTTGTCTGGTAGAGATCGCTTATTAGCGATAAGGCCGCCCGTTGCTCTTATATTAACGTCATTTGCATCTAGTGATTGAGTGCAATGAAGTGTAAATAAATAAATATTATTTAACAGTTGGTAACAAAATAATTAAAGATACACAACTATTAACGTTAGAATAAACATTCTAGATAAAAATCATTAACGAGCCATTATTTAAATACGTCATTTACTAATTATATGTCTGTGCATTTTTTTAAGTATGGCTTAACATTAATAAATCTTTCATTTCATTTTCATTCGATGAATGTTTGAGTTTGTTCAACATACTTGAGCTCCGACATAGGCCCAAGTGCACAGTGCAAGAGATGAAAAATCGGTGTGTTTATAACTCGTATGTTTTAGTGTGACATTGAAAAAAATCCCTTTTTATTCCCAAATTAATTCAATACCTTAGTACTTTCGATCTAATCTTAATTTATGTATAAATTTTACATACAATTTCCTAATTTATTAATTATTATGGAAACTCCTGGCCAAATAGGTTAACTTTATTTAATATAATATTACAGGCAGCAGCAGCCCTACATGCCCGGATCTCCTGGTGCTGCGGGGGGGCAAGTAATGTATCATCAGACATTGCTATTCCCAACAGCACACATGTCTATACAGCAAGGGTATCAAACTAGGTCCACAACGCCTGGGTAAGTTGTTATTTTAAAACTTTGAGGTTTGTTGACAATTTTTACTATGTAATCAAAACTATGTATATTCTTTTTTAAATAAGATACTATTAAAAGTTGATTATTTCAATATTGTTAACCAATGTTTAATGTTTTTAGGTACTACCCCTATGTGTCGTACGTTTTTCCTAACACAAATTCGGGACACACCTCGCCATGTGAGTAATATTTATATTTATTGAACATATATATATATATATATATATATATATATATATATATGTCGGTTTCTTTCTTTCTTGCCTTGCTTAGGTTTGTTATGTGATTGTATAATTTTTTTATAAGTATGTTTCGACCAAGAATAACTCGGTTGTGAGAATGTTTACCTGTTTAAATTAACTGAGTTTTACATTATACCATTGTATACAATGATGAATGTTTATTTCGACAAAGTAGTATATAACATTCAGTGGATATGTTGTATTTGTTAGAATATATAAACTCAAAATATCTTTATTTAAGTAGGTCTTTATAAAGATACTTTTGAATCGTCAATTTTTACACTACCACCGGTTCGGAAGGCAGTCATCTAACGAGAAGAACCGGCAAGAAACTCGATAGATGCTCTTTTAAAATATACAATTAAGACAAAATTGTGCTACTGACAATTAAAATAACAAAGCATTATAAGGCTACTCAAAAGTGGAACTGTCCCGATGCTGAGCTAATTGCCGACACATTAAAGGGATCTTTATCCTCTAATGTTTTTTATTAAGATTTATTTGGAATCGAGCATTATTTTTTTTATTAATAACGTTACTAATGATTTGTGTGTTTAACCAGTGACTTACTCACCAGACTACTATAATGGTCAAGGTGTTGGGGCAAATGCGGCACGTCCTCCCGGTCCACTTGTGCCACCAGCGCATCAACCGCAGCAGCAATCCCACATGCCTTTATCTGGTATGTATTACTGGGAGATCACCTCGACCTTGTTGGGATGATGCCAAATCGTGCGAATTAATTTCAATTTTTTCTTTCGAAGTCTTTGAAATCAATAATTCTCTCATTATTAATAATTTTATTGTATGTTTCGTACTAACTATGTAACAGCTTCTTAGAAATTATAAGTTAAATATTAATTAATAATATTGTATATGTCAATATATAAGAGGTTTCCATTGCAGGTATTCGCCAGCCTCCCCCCAAACGTACGTCACGTCGGGTGCCAATTATCAACCCAGTCACTAGTATGTTATAATTCACATATATTTTGTATTTATCAATAAATAAAATTCCTCAGTGTGTAGGCTGATTAATGTTAATGTATGTTCATTGTTTATAGGGCAAGATATATTTTCTGAAGACGCTACCGTCAGTGAAAGTGCAAATGTGAGTGGGGAATCGAGTGAAAGACAGACACCTCAAGCGGTATGTCACACTATTTTTTTGTTTACTAACACTGATGCTTTGATATTTATTGGCTGCTGAAAAACACTTTACTCTATTAATATAATTTGTTTGTGTTAATTTTTTTTTAAATGTTGTTAATATGAAAGATGAAGTTTTTTTGATTTCAAATGTTATAATTCGTGAACAGGATAACTCGCAGAGTATCGTCCAAGAGTTCACGAGGATGGTTAGCGCGGCCGCCAACGAGCCGACCAGCTACGAGACGGCAAAATCAAACTATTTACATAAATCAAATGAAGTGCCTGCCATTGCAAGCTCAGTGCAACCTCAGAATGCAATAAATTCTATAAATAATAATTTAAAGTCTGATGTAGTTATCGATAATAAAGTAGGAGCCGAAGTTGATGTCGAAACACCAGTCGTGTCGGCAATATCCGATAGTCCTGTTATAGTGCCTAAAATGACGAACATCAAACACCAAAAGATTTGTGAAAACCCTATTGTAGATAATAAACCGAAAGCGAAGAAACCAATCGTGCCTCAAAACGAAACTGATAAGCAATCGGACGCCGTGGTCCCGGCGACCACTGATATGTTAGCCCCACAGCCGCAGAGGGTCAGGGAGCCCAGGCTCAAGCCGCAAGAAGAAGCCAAGGCGAACGGCCCCACATGTACGTATGACGCTTTGTGAAAACATTTTTCTCTTTTCATTTATTGATCTATCATTGTGATACAGAGATAACTTAAGATTTTAGGCAGGTGTTAATCGAAACTTTAACTAGGAATTACACACAGATGACATTTCAACAGCCACCTCTTTGTATACCAAAATTATATATATTTATAAATTATATTATATATGTATATAAATTTCAATTATCGACAGGCAATAGTCACGTGCGTTTTGACATATTGAAAAGTGTCGTTCATATGTTGTATTTATATAATAATTCTCTACAATTTGGTATTCAATTTAATAGAAATCTACAATTTTGGACGGAAGCTCCTATGAGTTACTTTTAATAAATTCACCACAATTTATTGGTGATTTATTGATTAAACAATAGTAATTGTTTTCATAGATTTGTATTATTTATAGATATCGACTTTGTGTAGAGCGATATCCATTTGCATTGTTACGACAGGGCTTAGCTATATTATACCGTTACAATACTTATATATAATATTCTACTTTTTAATAGAAATTCAAACTAGGGCCTTATTTCAATTAATCCCGTAGTGTTCAATCGAAAAATGTCAGTTTGGTTCGTAAGCCAGGTTTTTTCTTTGCGACATTATATGTGTCAATATTGAATTATGTTCGCGGTTTATTTAAATAAAAATTGAATGTAGTACATGAATTCGATAAAAACGTACGCATTCATTGGCGTATGTGATTTGACAGCTCTACCCGCATTGTCAAATTGTAAGACCATTGACAATATCTGGAATTCTATTTACATTTGGTTAGGTGTACGTACAGTATACGAGTTAGTTATATGCGATGGCCTACGTTTCAATCTGGACTTGACATGAACAATGTTTGTATGCTCTGTGAATGAGATGATCTGTCGCACATTCTACATGGCCTTCAATTACTTCAGTCGCAACAGATCTTTCTGAATTTAACGTGTTCGAATCATGCGATTTTAACCATTTTTTTTTTTAAATTGTTTACGTAGACAATTTTTTTCAAATAATAACACTGCATATAACATTATATATCGTTTATTATATATATTATTAAAATAAAAAAAGCAATTAATAAATTGAGTGAACAATGGCATGAAAATCACATCAGGTTAGTGCAGTAGTGAACGATCTATTTAAGAGTACGAATTTGGTCTGAAAAAGTGATAGGTTTGACGGAGAACATATTATTTTGTTTAACTCGCTTGCAAATGTTATGATTTGTTGAATTGCTTTGAGCGCTTCTTACCGGCGGCAAGCTAATTATGTTTAGCTTAACCGTTACTCACAAATATCACTCGATACAATTGTCGTGTTACATTTAGGCTTTCTTATGTACTTCATCGTTTATGTATTTATTTAGCCCTTGTGCATGATAATGTAGTGAATATTGTGTTTATTGTCTGATGTAAGAAAATTTATTCAAAAATATTTAAATGTTCCACAATAACCTCTGGTATTGTAATGCAACAAATATATTTTCATACTATTGTAAACTTACACAGTTTATGATCAGTTTTCTTTGTATTATTTTTTTTACAATTGTGTTTTATAATGTGCTGTCTGGCAACTAACACGTGTTAGATTCTTGTTGTGTCCGATTTGAATAATTTATTATCTAACGAACACGCATTTATTATTCAGATAACAATAACCCAGAACCTATCAATGCTAGTCAAACCGTTGAACCTGTCCAAAATGATGTGAAACAAGAGACAAGATTTGAGACTGAAATTGAAAATGTTAAAAATGTTGAGATCATAGTTAATAGTGAAGAGACATTCCCTGTTACACAAACGCCTACAGCCACTCAGTTGCTCTCAAGCATTGAGAAAGTAGCTCAAGAACACCTGTCCAGCCCTGACACGCCGGAAGAGGACGGTGCTTGTCTTGCCCAAGTCAAGCTTACACAAAGCATTGCGAGTGCGGCCAGAAATAATCCCGACTCAATCATGAAAGACATTAATCTTAATATTACAGCATCAGGTACATTGACATTTTCTGTTGTTATGTTTATTTGTAAAAAGCCTACATAAATGACTTATTTTTTTTAGATCCCGATACGGCAAATGGAAATTTGACAGAGACAGCTGACACTGCAAAGGATGACATAAATGAAAATACGACGTCGATTTCGACAGTGAAACATAGTGTTGCCAGTGCGGATGAGAACCTGGATATTGGCACTGAGCCTAGTGCCAAAGTGACATACGCGAATGGAAAAGATGAGACTGATAATATTAATTTAGCCGATTCAGATGATATTGCCAAGCCCGAGTGTGTGATGCCCGAGCAGCCTAAACAGGCACCAGTATTTAAACCGAAACACAAATACAATGAAGGTTAGTAAAAATATAGAAACTTTCAATTGAACAAATTTAGACTTGTTTTTAATTTAAACTCCAAACTCAAAATATGTTTATTTAAGTAGGTTTTTATAAAGACACTTTTGAATCGTCAATTTTTACACTACCACCGGTTCGGAAGGCAGTTATCTGCCGAGATGAACTGCTCTTCTTTTTTAAACAATTAATACAAAATTGTGTTACTCACAATTAAAATAACAATGCATTGTAAGGCTACTCAAGAATTGAACTGTCCCGATGCTGACCCAATTGCTGATACATTAAAGGGTTCTTTGTCCTCCTAAATATTCGTTTGTTTTGTTTATTATTGATACTTAGTCGAAGTACAATTTGAATAATTTTGTTACAATTACAATGATTGTTACTTAATTTTTAATGAGTGAAAAATTATCTATCTCCATTTGTAAACTATCAAACGCTGTGATTTGTGTTGGTTTCTTTTTAGATCAATGGTCGCCCATGAATCCATCTGGCAAGAAGAGTTATGACATAACATTACTCAAGCAGATGAAAGATGATCCAATGTGCAAGGATAAACCTAATTCACCATTGCTTGAAGCTTGCAATTTGCTAAGGGTAGGCTTTTAATATGTGAAAATTTAAATATTTAATGTAAATAAAAGGAAAACATTGCTTTTGTTGTGGTAAAGAGATTTGTGCATATAAAAGTATAGCACAATGTTATGTTTATAGACTATGCAGTTGCAAGATACGATTATGTCGTTCAATCATATACATAGGCCGGCGAATGACTCGTTGTTCCCAACATTCCTCAAGACTATGAGTCCTGGTAACATGAGAAGTCCAATACTTCGCGACAACAAAAAGGACACACGAAATGTTGGTGCGCCACCTGGTAAGCATTAACAAGCGAATGAAAGAAAATATACATTTTTCAGTTGTTGACTACGATCGTTAATAAATAATGGAGTTAACCAGGGGTAGGCAATTGGCCTAGTGGTTAATAATTTGAGGGCAATTTACATGGGAATATGTCATCTATTTTAAATTGTCAATGTGACTGGTATATGTGACAGGTTTATTGGACCAGACGTTACATAGTTTTCTGTTGAATTTGAATTTTTTTTTATCAAGTTTTTCACTTTATCGCTGTAGGTCTACATTGGGTTTCTTTCGGTGCGATTTAATTATATACATTTTTAATTTGACATTGATTTGTGTGATTATTTGAAAATTTCAAACTCATCCCATTCATACTCATTACAATCTAGTTTAATGGCCACCACCAATATTTATATAATTAATTATTGATATTGAAATAAATATGGACTATAGTGGAGCATATTTTTATGTATGTATAGACCGTACTTTAGGCAAGGGAAGCATGAAGCTGAACTCGCCGTCGAGCAACAGTGGCGGAAGGAATATTTATATATCACTCCGCGAAGAAGTGAAGCTGAACGAGTCGAAGGATGCATGGAAACCGACTCGATTGAAGAGAGAGAGTCTGAACGAAGCAGAGCTGAAGACGCAGGTATTTAGTTTTTTTTATGTAACAGCGAGCATCTTTTTTTAAATAGAGTTACATTACAACTATGTATAGAAATAATTAATAAATCCAACGCAAAGGGAAAATCGTATGAGTCATCATATGGGATCTTATTTTCTGCAGACAATATACTAAATTATAGAAATTGTGAATTTCACAATACTTCATTGAGCCACTTAAATTTTCTTAAATTGTGTTATAAGCTTTGGTAAAATCTATTTTAATTTGAATGCATAACTAAATTGAGTTTAAAATATTGTATTTCTTTATGGAAATCGGTATTACAATGTATCGGTTTTGGTATGATATCTATATATCGGGATTTATTGTGAATTTTTTATTCCGTGAAACTAGGGTAGTGGTGTAGAATTTCTGAGTAAATTAAATGCTGTAATTCGACCCATGAATTATTCATTCAGGCTGTTTGAACAAGTATATTTATGAGAAGGTTAAGACAAGGGGGGATAAATTCAAAGGTGCTGGCTTTGATACCAAATACCATACCATATGTGGGCTCAAAAATGGTAACGCACCATTTAGTTTTGTGATAGGCGACTTTATAATGGACCTAATGTTTGAATTAATATAAAAAATAATCATGCACCAATAAAATGATTACTTAAAATTTGCTTTTTTTTTCTATGTGTGTTACATGTGGTTTTTTTTATATACAGGAGTTGTACAAGAAGTTCCGCGGCATTCTGAACAAGTTGACGCCTCAGAAGTTTGACACGCTGGTGGACAAAGTGAAGTCGCTCGAGATCGATACGCAGGAGCGTCTCGAAGGCGTCATCGATCTCGTATTCGAGAAGGCGATCGACGAGCCAAACTTTTCCGAGGCGTACGCTGCCATGTGCAACAAGCTTTCCACTTTAAAGGTATGCCTGTTCATTTATCGGATTTTATTTATTAAGGCTTCATTTTTTTACCTTCACAATTTAGCTTATCCTCCTACACAGCATACCTTTTTAACAATATAAATTGTAATCTCTGGTTTTGCTATAAATAATGTTAAACGTTTTTAATGACTACTGGATGAATTATTCAACAGTATTGTCCTGATTAGGTTTCGAGTTGATTCCTATGTATGATAATTTAATATGTTTATAAAATCATCAGGTACCATCGACAAATTCGCCTGACCAATGCGTGAACTTCCGTGCGATGATTATAAGCAAATGTCAGAATCAATTCATCAAAGAGACGACGGACGAACAGGTCCTGAAGCTTGAGGCCGAGCTTGGAGAGTGCACTGATGCCGTAAGTAATATGTGATTAATGCAAAACCAAAAATTATCAAAAAAAAAGTTGTTAAACATATATGACAACATTATATATATATATATTTAAAAACGGACATAACAATATGAATGTTGGCCTGTTTAATGAGTGTTTTTATGTACAGGCCAAGAAGAGGGAACTGCAGCTGCATCTCAACGAAGCGCAGCGGCGTGTCCGGATGCGTTCAGTTGGGAATGTCCGTTTTATTGGTACGTACACATGCGTCTTTAATGTGTTTGTCCTCGATATTTTTGATTGGTTCTTTATATAAGTGAAACATTTGATCACGTTTGCGAGTCTGCTTAAGCCATTTTTTTTTCTACATGTTTATTTTGAAGGGATTTTTGTCAAATATTTTCTAAGGTTTTCTTTTAACACACCCGAGTTTAAGCTACGTGCGTGGAGTAACGGGGCGTGAACATTTCTTAAAGAGAGAAATTGTGTAAATTATTTGTGAATGTACATATAAAGACAATGAATTAACAATTAAATGACACTCGTAATCTGATTAAAAGCGTATTAAACGAGTGATACACATATTCAGAAGAATATAGAGCTGTGTTATGTAACAATATGTCTGTTGTGAATGATGGCTCTTATGGAACCCCTCCATTACTTATCATTTTTCTATGATTCCTCACTGTTTCTGACGTCGTTATCTCAGCAATATGGGTCATAACCATAGTTTGAACAAATTGAATATTTTATAGTATACGTTAAATTATGCCAATGCGAACTATTTTAAATCAGCTGAACCGCTTTGTTTTTAATTTGCCCAATATGTTTATAAAATTACTGTGCCGATTTTGGTGTACGAAGGTGTATATCATATGAAGTTTTATGAGGCTCTTGTATTGATTGAGAAATCAATTATTCTGTATCGGTCATTATATTTCACCTTTAAACATTATTAACAGAGGACCTATCACGAACGGCAAAACATTGAATATTTAAAGCACATTGCAAATTTATTACTATTTTGCCATGTGATTGTGCGAAGGTTTTTTTGAATGAAGGCCTTGTTGATGCGAACTCCCATCTGAGCCTACAGTGTGCTTGCGATACAATTATCTGTGTCAATTGTACTTCAAATTTTGTGTAATTAGTATAAAGTTGTTTGGAAAGTAATTTTGTTTTTTTTTTTAATAGCGATTAAATTGAATTATATATTGAATATTCTATTACAACATCTTTTGTCCTTTGTTCCTTTTCTTGTCTCATTTGAAGTAAACGTTTTAGAGTTTACATTTGTCTGACAGATGCCAAGAATGAACTATCACATATGGTGTGGCATTAAATCCCATTCTAGCTGGCCTTTGGTCCCGCATTATTCTGGTGCAATACAACTTTTCAATTGATCAATATCAAAGCCGGCCTTTTCTTTTATTGTGACTCATTAAATTTGCCCAGCTTATGACAGTACACTTTAACATCTGATTGTTGTGTAGATCGATGGAATGCAATCCCACCAAGCTTTCGAAGTGCTTTGAGACAGTTCTTCTTTTATTACTCCATGCTGTCGGTGCATGCTCGTTATTGGACCATGGAAATAAATGAATCCATATGTTGAGATTTAAAGTACAAATTTTTACAAATCCTGGCCAAGGCCGGCAACGCACTCACGGGCTCTCGGTCACATGAGTGTCCATGGGCGGCGACTTCACCTTTATGGTGGGCCTCCTGCTCGTTTGCCCTCTCTTCTATAAAAGAAAATAAAACTAGGCTTTTCAAATGAACTGTCGAAACCTCTCGGCGATCTCACGCGTTGGTTGTCGCCGGTTCGCATCAATTGATGCCTGCCATGCGTCAACTAGCGTCAGAACGTGGTGCATCTTCAAAATGACGCTTTTGGCAGTCGTGTTCTGTCAATATTTTCTCCATACACATGGGATATTTCTACGCCAAAAAATTGAAATATGCAATATGAACTTTTCTTCATACACTATATATATTGATGTGAATGATTATGCGTCTTGAGTTGAGTGAAACTGGCTAAAACGAAATTACATTCCGAACAACCAATTAACCATTTTCCAGTTATTTATCTACATTTGCTTTTGTCTGAATAGTAATAAAATAATAAATCGATTTAATTTAGTTTTACGTAACTGATGATTTATGTGAAGGTGAAACATTTCTTTTTATTATTTCCAGGTGAACTATACAAGCTGAAAATATTAATATCGAAGATCATGGTGTATTGTATGAATTACCTGATAGAGAAGCCTGAAGAGGAGAAACTCGAGTGTCTCTGTAAACTTCTGACAACAATAGGAGAGCAAGTGGAAAGTGAGGTGAAAGATCAGCTCGATACGATTATGGATAAGATGCAGGATATCCTTCACGATCGTAAGAGCAATAAGATTAGCAGTCGAGTGCGCTTCATGATACAGGTACTACTATATTCGGTCATTCTATAATTGCTGAGTTTTTTTTTATCTTATAAGCATCCTGGCGTTGCAAAGTGTCCATAGTGACACACTTGCTCGACTGTCTCGTGTTACATAAAAAAAATCGTCAAAGTTTATTCGGGGAAAATAATGTTCTTATATACAAATATTTATTTAAAATAAATCTCACCTAATGTGAGACCCATATGTTTGGCAATGATAGATCCAAACATATGGGTCTGACTTGGAGTGAGCTGAGTAAGGTCATATCTGCCTTATGCCCCGATGTGGGGCCTTAGGACTCTAGTAAGTAATGTGAGACTGCTCATTGTGTGTGGCATATGTTTGCGTGCGTGTAAATATATTTAAAGCAATAATTAATAATAAAAGTTTAAGTTAGTTTTATATTTCATGGTAACTTTTACTACTTAACCACTCCCTTACTTTTACATTAGTGGTATGTTATGGGATATATAATCAACTCTTTATTTATAAAATTATAGTCAGTCTACCTTGACATAACCTAAGACTGAAAGATGCTTGTATATAAGGGACTTGTGCTTTTTTAAATTGTTAATAAAATAAATAAATTCCTAAAATCAGAACCTAATATATGGTATAGGCTTTCAGTTGGGAATTGGTATGATTTAAAATACATAAACGACTCTGCGCCTGACTAATTCATAGTTTCTCTTTCTCTGAATCCATGTAGTCAGATTTTGTTCAAGCGTACCCAAAATTAATAATTAATTAAATTCAAACATTGGTTGAAATAATTTACACGGATCTTACAATTAAAATTACACTTAGGAATCGATTTATTTTTACAAATAATTATTTTTAGGATGTAGTTGAACTGAGAAGACGCCAATGGGTAGCTAAGAATGTCATTGACTCCCAACCTAAGATGATGGATCAGATTCAAAAGGAAGCTGAGCAGTACCAGAGGCATATTGAGGTACACACAATTATGATTTAACAAACAATTACATATTAATTTTTGTAGAAATCCACATAGAATAATACCAGTGATCACATTTTGGCCATTATGATATAAGGTATCAAAGTTGCTCATTTTGATTTATTGGCTTCCAAACTAGACTGTTCTCAGATAAACCCACAATAAACTCAGCTGATGTCATTATTATTTTAAGCATGGTCACTGTTTCATAAATTTCCTTATCTACCAAATATGGCCACAAGTAGCACGCACCTTTGTCAAGTGCTGTTTAACATTGGTCTAACTGTTTGGCCTCGTGAGTCCCTTTATATATATATATATATAAATGAATGTCACAAATTTCAGTTGATGAATTCACCGATTGGCGGCGGCGGCGGTGGTGGTGGCGGTGGTGGTTTCCGCCGGGATGACAGCGGCAGTGGTAGGAAACGCGGTGGTGAAGGTCGAAGGCAGGGCAATAACTTTATGGACAATTCGTGGAAGACCACAACGACAAGGACCAGCTATATAGTTGACACCACAAAGTTGAAGGCCATGCCCCCGCAGAAGGTAAGCGTTGTTTAAGTGTTAATGAAAACTAACATCATTCAAACTCAAAATATCTTTATTCAAGTAGGTCTTTATAAAGATACTTTTGAATCGTCAATTTTTACACTACCACCGGTTCGGAAGGCAGTCATCTACCGAGAAGAACCGGCAAGAATTTCGATAGCTGCTCTTTTAAAATAAACAATTAATACAACATTGTGCTACTGACAATTAAAATAACAAAGCATTGTGAGGCTACTCAAGAATTGAACTGTCCAATATTGTATTGTTTTTATTAAAGTAATAAACACTAGATGGGCATAGACAACATTTATTTTTAAATTATGTCTTAAAGTATAAGTACATTTTGGAATTTCTAGCCTAATAGGACTTAAACTTTGCAATATTGTTGGATTGATAGAGTGAGAAATTGATTTGTCTATTTAGTAGTTTGGTAGTATTGAATGTAATCATTTAGTTACTGACAGTCATTGTTTATTTACTAATACTTTACAGAATTTGAGTACCATAAAATTGGCACCTCACAACCTGGCGTGGAATCATGGATCGGGAACTAAGCCACAAGCGGTTGCACCTCTCATGAATATGTACAGCATTCTGGAAAATGTGCAAGTGGACCCAACGACGCTAAGAGGTATTTTCTTATTTCAGTTATTAATTAGGTTGTCCTTTATGAAAAATTTTGTTTCAATACTAAATTATACATGCTGACTGAATATATAATAATATTAATAAATTTTATCATTCTTTGTGTGCCGCCAAATTTTGATATCGTAAATTATGTGCCGCTACAAAAAAGTTGAGAATCACTGCATTAGATTATCTAACCGAACAGCAATTTAAAAATTATTTTCCTGTTATTAGGCAACAAGGAACTAACACCCCCTGCTTACCAGCAGTCCAAGTCGATAGAGCGATCCACGTTCAGCACTCGTTCTGATTTCAGTAAGTGTTTGAAACAACATAATATTATGTTGTCCTATATGCTCTATCTTTAATACTAATCTGTGTGTTTTAATACTAACATTTCTATTTTCTTAGTTGGCCTGACCCGTGAGTGTTATCTTTCATATTAATACTAATATTATTAATAAGTAGATTGTGTTTGCTTTAGTTTTCGATGTTACAAACGTACAAAACGATAAGTTAAAAAGCTATGAACACTTCAATTTTTGACTGTATTTTGAAACAACTGCATGAACATGCTGTCGAATGTCCAGTTTGATATAAAAATGCCTCGTTTGCCCCCTCTAAGAAGAGGGGGCAAACGAGCAGGAGGCCTACCATAAAGGTGAAGTCGCTGCCCATTGAGACACATAAAATTTATTTGTTTGTCAGTAAATGTGTGTGTCAGTGATTTTAGATACAAAATAATTGTGATGCTTTTGCAATTGTAGCTTCTGGCGGTCGCTCGGGCTCCACCGGTGGCGCTAGGCCTTCGTCTTCGCCATCGCCCGCTCCGCAGGCCGAGACACCGATGCCCGTTCAGCCGGTTGCTGCGCCCCCACCCGTGGTACAGGAACCGCTGTCAGACTGCAGACGGAAAGCCGTCAAGCAGATGGTCGACCTATGCATCATGAATCTCGACGACAATGAACTGGGTGAAGAGATCAAGTTAATTGAACCTCAGTATCATGCGGCTGTGGTTACAGAAATACTAAATGTAGCGCTGGAGAAGTGAGTGATGTGATTCAATTTGAACATGTTTCCTTGGTTAATATATTTTGATTATTAGAACAACAGTTTGATGTTGTTTGTAGCTTAGATTGTTCTTTTTTGTTGTGTATTATTTTTTAGCGACAATTTTGTATTATGATTGTTGGTTTTGACGTTTAAACTTTCTCGAAGTTGTTGTGTTAAAGATATTTAAAACATAATTTCAGAAATGCAAAAGATATTGGAATTCTGGCGAAATCTGTGATGCACGTTGTCAGTATGGGGGCGCTGTCTAAGGATAATCTGATGACCGGAATGGCAGATATATTTGAGTGTGGCCCGGATCTGTATATCGATGTGCCAATGCTGTACTGTTATTTAGGAAAATTTATTGCTCCTCACATTGAAAAGAAAGTAAGTGGTGTTTACATTAAATCACTTTGCCCACAGATGTATAAAAGAGTATTACTGTGTTAAGGATTTGTCGCTCATACAAAATAAGTACTATTGTCTTATATGTTGCAATTAAATCAGATAGATATCAAGTTTTGCAAAATATTATTTGTAAGGAATATATAATAATTAGATAAAGATGGTGTTTTATGATAGAACGATGTTATTTCTAGACTGTAACATTTGACCAAGTCTACAAGGCATCCGAGAGTCTGATCTTAGCGAATCATGGCCATTTCCTGCTGAAGGCGATCATTTCGGAGTTGAAAGACAGTATGGGCAAAACGTTTACTAAAACCAAGTGGCACGACTCGGGCCTGCAGTTAAAACAGTGGATGAATTCTGATATGGTAACTATTGGGAATGTTTTATGTTTCATATGAGGTGAACTGATATGTCAACAATTTTGTTTACTACAAATATAATATTGAACTTGTTACAGATACCGAAGTGGATGTCGGACAACCACTTTGAGTTTCTTGAAAGCTCTGATGATTATGAGACTATAATTGAAGACACGAAGCGGATCATGACTCCAAATGAAACGCAGAGTAAATTATTACAACTGATGAATAACGATGAGAGTTGCGACTGCCTCCGAGGGTGGGTCAAGGTAAAAAATTATATTGTCATAGTTATTCTATATGAAAACACTAAAATATATATACTAAATCGTATCACAATTTGTAACAGGACAATATAGGTGCGTCCACAGGCGAAGAATGGTTCCTGCGTTGTCTCACACAAGCAATATGCGAACACGCCCTCTTTGGCCCCGAGCGCACTCCCACACCGCATTTGAGTCACGACCGCATGAACAAGTATTCACCATTGATCGGTGAATATAGGGACTCGCAAGTGGAACGCGAAGCCGCCTGCCTCTTTGGTATTCAGCAGCTCATCCATCGGCTTGAACACCCTCAGGGTGGGTATTCGTCGACTGGTGGTCTAACAATTTTTGGTGTTAATTCATTGGACGTATGGTGCTAACGGTTAATTATCTGTTTCAGGTTTGACATTAGACATTTTCCAATATCTGCATGAACAATATGTAATATCTGTTGACGGATTCATAATGTGGGAGACATCGGAGATGGAGCCGGAAGGCAAAGGTAAATAAATATATTACACTATTGTTTTGTTATAAATGCCAAATGTGTTTAACAACGCTACTGTAGAGAAGCTCAAACGGTGATTTTCATTTCAGCGGTGATGCTGAAAGCCTTAACATCATTCTTCACGAGTATACGAGAGGCCGACAACGAAGACTCTTGTTCTGAGGCCTGACGCGCATCGTCCGTCGCGGATCCCCATAATTCTGTTACAATAAATAGGTTAAAATACTTATTATACAACATCAAGAATATTATTTAAAATTAATATATTTATTAGTAATTGATACATATTTATCGCCAAATATTTTCATTCTATAGAGATAGGTTTAAATCATAGTACCCTGTTAGCACGTCAAAATTATTGATGAGAATATTGGTGTATAATTTTTTTTTACTGCACTACGGGGTCATTGAACCACCGGAGGTCGTTAACCCTCGAAATATCCAGCGTGACCTAGAAGCTATACATTAGTGAGATTTATACAATGATTTATACTTATCGGGCGTTAAGACCTATTTACTAGCCCATATGATAGTTCTGTGATACGTATAGACTTGTATCAACATTTTGTTGCATGTTTAGTTTTAATGGGGCGGAAGCGAGCACGCTCTGTAGAATGAAAAGTGTTTTTTTTTAACAATTTAACGGTGATTAATACGACTGTTGTTGAACGCTCTGACGGGAGGTTGGGAGGCTGATGAGGAGGCGCAAAGACAAGTCGACTGCTTTGTATCATAATATAGAGAAACATAGTCATAGTTGAATCAATGTAAGCTGAATCGATCTTGATCTATTGACTATTTTAAAGTAAACATGATATTTGATTTGGTAGGTATTTAGTTAATGTTCTTATCGAGATTGATGCTAGATGCGATATAAAAACAAAATATTAAAAAAAATATAGGTTTAGTACAGTTCATTTGACTTTATTTGAATATATATTGACTATACTTTTTAAAATCTGACATGATAATGTGAAATTGTCTATACTTTTTTAAATCTGACATAAGTTAATATGAAATTGTCTATAATTTTAAAAATCTGACATGATAATGTGAAATGGTCTATACTTTTTAAAATCTGACACAAGTTAATATGAAATTGTCAATACTTTTTAAAATCTGGCACGATAATGTGAAATTGTCTATACTTTTTTAAATCTGACTTAAGTTAATATGAAATTGTCTATTATTTTAAAAATCTGACATGATAATGTGAAATGGTCTATACTTTTTTAAATCTGACACAAGTTAATATGAAATTGTCAATACTTTTTAAAATCTGACATGATAATGTGAAATTGTCTATACTTTTTTAAATCTGACATAAGTTAATATGAAATTGTCTATAATTTTAAAAATCTGACATGATAATGTGAAATGGTCTATACTTTTTAAAATCTGACACAAGTTAATATGAAATTGTCAATACTTTTTAAAATCTGGCACGATAATGTGAAATTGTCTATACTTTTTTAAATCTGACTTAAGTTAATATGAAATTGTCTATAATTTTAAAAATCTGACATGATAATGTGAAATGGTCTATACTTTTTTAAATCTGACACAAGTTAATATGAAATTGTCAATACTTTTTAAAATCTGACATGATAATGTGAAATTGTCTATGTTTTTAAAATCTGACATAAGTTTATGTGAAATTGATCGATGAGTGATTCACTGTACCGTATAATTTTAGTATATAAATTATTTTTTTTTAACCGACGCTGGGAAGTGAACGTTCCTCAGCACTAGCTTCGTCGCTACAGCGTACTTTCAGGTCGCATATGTGAGGAACACCCCACATTCCCATAGCGTCAAAGTGTACATAGTAACTACCACGGTAGCCACTTACTTCACATTGGTAAAACTTCAAATTATGTATCGCGTTCCTGCGACTTTAAATATTGTTATCATGTAAAAATAAACATTCTACTTTTTTGATAATGGACTTATAATTTAACCTTGCCTTACGATCCCGTAACAATAGCGTTCGATTCCTGTTAAACAATTTGTCATACATGTCTGTCATGTCTCAGATATGTGTATGCCCATAATGAGTATCTAAATTATTCAGTTATGATTGTTTTGTTGGAATGGAAAAAGAGTTTTTTTCAAAAACACCCTCTATAGGATTTTCCGGAATCCCGTAAGATAAGAAAAGATTGTGATAGAATCAAAATAGTACTCAGACCGAACATAAAATTGATTAGGCGTTAGGATAAGAGTGTTAATTAAGGCTACGAAATAAAACAGGTAGTTTTATAAACACTACAAATTGCTCTAAAACGAAAAATTGTACATTGAATATTAATTTTTATAAACCGTTACACAAAAGTTGATATCTAGGAGCGACATGATCTCTTGGAACTCCTCGTTCAGGCCACGAACGCAGTTCGCCCAAAATTCCCGTTCACAATGCCCATCTTCTACCTTTATGTTCACTTGTTTCAATTCTGTTAATCACAAAACAATTACTATTTTAATAAATATGTAGAAAAATTTCCTCCAACCAAGGATCCTCGACCAGTTGACCGCCTCGGTCGAGTTGTACATAGTCGAGCGAATGTTTCAGGATCAAATACGTCAACATATATTTATACAGATTATAAATATTACAATTTTTTTTATAGAAGAGGGGGCAAACGAGCTGCAGGCCCACCATATAGGTGAAGTCGCCGCCCATAGACACTCACGCGGCTGGGAGCTCGTGAGTGCGTTGCCGGCCTTTATAGGAAAATTAGGAAATGGGGAGTAGGGGGGGGGGGGGGGAAAGGATGGGCACCGGAAGATCTCACTCACCGAACGAAACGCGAGTACAAAATGAACAAAGTCCAATTGCATCGCTTTACGCCGGTTTTCTGTGAGAGAGTGGTATTTCTCCGGCCGTGCCTGCCCATTCGGCTGAAACTCTAAGTAACAGCATGGCACTCCCACTCACAAATAGTTAAGCTACTTACTTCTGGCTACTCCGCACGCTATTAAATTCAACAGACTTCGCAAATCGTCCACATCCACCAGGCCTACATAGAACAGTCTCACCAGTCCCGGCATCAATTCTATGATGCTTCGGAGTTGAAATATTGCACCGCGCCATTGGTGAAGACTGAGAGTCACTAAACAATATGCCTATAGTACAGTAAGTTTATGTGGCTGTAGCTCCTTATTTAAAACTTATTTTGTGTATTAAAGAAATTATGTTTATAAACGTCATTATTAATAATAATATGATCTACTAAAATGCTTTGGGTAAATGACTCTACAAATTTATTTATTTTATTATATCTCTCTCCAAACATCTTATGTGCTAAATATATTTAAAACAATCTTATGAGATAATAAAACTAGGTTTACACATAAAACATTTAAATGGGAACTTGAAACAAATATTTGATTACAATGCTGAGTAATATATAGAGTCAAGATATATATACTAGAATAGTATAACGTACTATTGTTATATAGTTGAAAGAAAACTTTCGTCTCGTACATAAGAATTATAAGTGATATTAATAAGCTTTTTACCTAAGGCATCACCGTATCGCCAGGCTATGTGTCTAATAAAGCAACTTAAGTCTGACTCCTGCCTTTGACGTTTCAAGAGGTCGATCCCATATTGCAAATGTGTCTCTCTGAGAGGTACGCTTGGCGTCAAGAACCGACGAACATTGTCGTAGTCTCGTATTCGAACTGAAAGTTATTTAGTTTCACAGGTCCAAATGTAGTGTACATTTTAAAGCCGTAAATTTGCTAATATTTCGTTGTCTTTCAATTGTAGTGTCAGAGAAGATTAGCGTTCTTAATTATACGTGTCAGATGTATTAGTTTATGTCAAACCGATTATAGCGGTATTATTAATGATAATTCTGAATTATATTAAGATACTAGCTGAACCGGCAAACGTTGTTTTGCCATATAAATTATTAAAAAAGTACAAATAATTGAATTTCACGGTATTTCGTTTACTACAAAATAAATTTAATTTATACTTTAGCCTCGGTTCACCATAGCTGTGCCATGTATTGATTACTTACTCAATCCAGTCGAAAAGTATCGACATCTGTTAGAATCTTTTGGAGTTGACAGATAATTGTGACTGTCAATTAATTATATAGACAAATAATTTGCAATAAAATAAAATTCTCAAGTTCGACCAGACTGCTCACGGTGTGCCAATTTAGTTTAAAATCGGTTAAGTAGTTAAGGAATTCATCGGGGACAAACATCGTGACAGGAGATTTATATATATAAGATTTGAGTTGTTTGTCACTATGTATAATACTAATATAACCATATAAAGAAATCTCAATAAAGTTTTCGGTATTTCTAAAGAAAGTGTGTGTGATACGTTAATATGGACGAAATGAAATAAACTAACAGAAAACCATTAACAAATATATATCGGGGCACGCGATGTTAACACGCCGCCAGGCCGTATCAGGTATATGGTGACCGCCCAAACCGAGCGATGCGTCTGCCCGACCAGGAATTTGATCCTCGCGACATATTAACTGTAATTAGATATTGATGTTGTAAAAAAATATTGTTTTTTGATATGTGAGAATTATAAAAAATTGATGGAAGCTGATTTTAACCTGCAAACGAAAATGTGGTCGACGCAAAATGGGAAGCAGGGAAATCAACGCCGCACCGGTACCGTCCGCAATGTGAGAATACTCTAAAGCCAAGACTCGTAAATTTCTCAGCTCGGCCAGACTCCGCAGGAAGCAATACTTGGTCTCCGGGCGTGGTGTGTGCTGACCGCTTCCTAAATTCAATTGACACATTAGATATTTATTGTAGGATAATTAAAAATCCAAACCAAACAAAATCGGCGAATCTATCACACGGGTGTACTGTGTTCACACAAAACCAAAAAAATATATAATTCAAATACGCCTTTATTACTCTTATTTTTTGAGTTCAGTCTCATAAGGTACATAGGGTTGTTATAAAAAAATTATTAGACATCTTGATTAGAAATTTTGGGTATATCATCGCCGTGAGCATTGGAGATGATATTAGTTGCTGTGCTATTTTCGATCTTGCGATATTGGAAATTCGGTAGATTTTTCCGTGCCTCGTCGACTGTTTCCCGGAGACGTTCGGGGTTTATTGGTTGGCTTATTAGTGTCTCTTCTCTACATTCATTAACTAGATCCTGCATTTCTTCTTCTTTCAGAGGAACGATGGCTTGATCACCCTTTTCTAAATGTCTTTTCAGATCGTTGTCGATACGCAATAGTTTCTCTTTGCTTGAATGGGTGCGCCATGGCCGTTTCGGGTCAGGTCTGGACGTCACGTCTGGCAACTGTTTCTTTGCCCTGTTAAAAAAATCTTATATACTTCAAGACTTAATAATATAATACTTGAAAATACAAATTATTATATAAACTAGCATCAGATTACTGTTTATAAACCTATCGGATTACTTTGAATGCGCTACCATGGCAATTCATTTGTTTTTAATCAAACAAACCGTCACACATTGAATGTTCACTGCCTTAACCTTTACCAATATTGAATAATATTTTATAATAAAAAAAAACCTTTTATTCTCAGAGATGAGCTCATTCAATTTCCTCTGATTTTCTTCCAGCAGCTTCTTGTCGACAACATAGGGATTATCATAAGTCTGTTCTTCTAAAACCTCAATTTCCATTTCAGCGCTATAATTCTCCTCGAATTCTCTCACCAATCCAGAGCATCGTTCTGGCATTTTCACTTCAGGCACTTGTAAATCTTGAAGCAATTTCGCTAATTTACATTTCTCTTCGTCCGTGGACATTTAAATTTATCGTCGTCATGACAACCAATAAGCACACTCCAATGTTAAAAGCTCTTCGTTGCCATGGTAATTTATTTATCTGGTTGCAATGTATGTGTGACCTTTTTAATGAAGCACGCGTGTGACCGTTGAGATATATACAATAAAATTAAAACTTTGGTCCAATATATGTTTATATGATTTAGTCTCCCTTTTTTAGATACATCTATCTAAGTGGCAACTCTCTTACTGTATTTTCGATATACGCTATGTATCAAGTGCAGCGAGACCCTCGCATCATATAAGCACATAACCCAGCTTCGCAAGATTTTATAACAAACTTTGCAATTTAAAAACACTATAAAATGCAATAATACAGACTACAGCAATTTAAAAACGCAAACACGATATACCTTTGTATTGTAACAGGGGGCGGGGTCTTTTGCCACGGTACCACGAGTACTTGTTAGATCCCAGCCTCAATATTCTTTACGATTTTTGTGTGTTAACAGAAACATATTTTTTTTATGTATTTTCTTACGTTTTGGACAAATTTGCCATTTTTATATCATTTCCAAACGATTTCTCACTCGTTTGCGTCAGTACGATCATAGTAAATATTATTTAAATGGTCATATGTATCACTTTTCCGAATTTACGCACTCTCCACATATATTTCTTTACAGATTTTTTTCAAAATGACGTATCATTTATAAACTTATTGAGTTTAACATTGGCCTTATCGAACGTTGAAAATATGTCGTCCATATACATCCCAACCAAACTGATGATGGACGCACAAGGTACGAGAAAACACAAGATCTTAAGACACGGAACACAAATAAGTAAAAGGGGTAGGAACATTATTTATTTATTTTTCTTCACTTCAATTTTGCGAAAATAACGACAGCTTTGACATTAACGATTTCTACTTTTATCTATGGTTTTTTCGAGAGTTTTTTTTGTGTTCTGTTTATACTCACAGAATGTATAATAAAAGAATGGTGCTAGTGGTTCACGGCGATGTGGTCTTTTGTAAATCTTACCTGTTATATAAGAGAAGTTTACAAGCAGTGGGTTATCATTGGGTTGTACAAAACGCCACAAGAAGACATATTTCAGTGAGTGCGAATTGAAACAAGCTAATTGCTGAATGAGACGCACACCCTCCAGGCGACTACAGCACATGTTCTCTAAAGAAACCAGCTGTAGATTATCTTGGAAACTGCATCAATCGTATAAACAGAGAAAAAAAAACATTACGTATAATTTATCACATCAATTCATTATTTTAATCTATAAATGTATTTTTAATATATCACGTAGAGAAATACATTGTGACTTTTGGATATAACTGAGATACATCGATTCTATATAACTACTGGCTGAACCACGTTGCTTTGCCATAAAATTACTAAAAAATAGGGGTTGGTGATAAAAGGGTATTTTTTTTGGGTTATATGTACTTTTTTAATGCGACATTAAAAAAATATCCCTAGAAATAGATGTTGGACGATTCTCAGACCTACTCAATATGCTCACAAAATTTCATGAGGATCGGTCAATCCATTTCGGAAAAGTACGGGAACGAACACGAGAATTTTATATGTAACATAATAGTTCACAAATTGCATTTAAGGTATGCCTCTTATTACAATTCCTGGACCACTTACCTTCTGGCTTTCAATTGTAAAGGTAAGAAGAAGAAGAGTAAGAAGTTTACCTGATTATATTCCCAAGGAGTTCGAAGAACGTCTTACGTTTGTAGTGATCCAGTCTGTCTAATTTAATAAGTTGATCGGAAAATATGAGTCGGTGCATTTGAGCCTCATTTTGTACCATTTTCTAGGAAAAAAAATCGTGTTGGTAAGATTTTTAAATTTATTATTTAACTATATGCTTTGAAATGTTAAATATAGTAGTATACTCTAATACCGTTTGACCGGGAAATAGTCGAACGAATAAATATGTGAAAAATTAACCACTGACTGGTCTATTCTTAACTGAACACCATTGCCTACATTAAATCAATTTTAATAAGTGACAAAGTTACCTTTAATGTGGTTTCTAGGGATCTGAACAATTCCTTCATGTAAAGCGCTGTTGGTAGCTTAAGCGCAGTGTTTGCTTTGAAAAAATAACTACCAAGTCGTGTTGGCAACCGCATGTTTGGATACTGATATGTGAAGAGGATCGTCTCACAATGCAGCTCGCCCACGAAGTATCGTTGGGGATCGTGTACCGACCAGTACCGAGGATTTGTCCTCAATCTATATTTAATAATAAACAGGACCACTGGCTTAATTGGAGTATCGAATGGTTTAAAAAAACTCTTACTTTAATACATCATCGTCAAATAGCAATCCATCAGAACTCTCAACGTAGTACAGCCAGATGTGTGGGTCTGTCCTCCAGTCTTCAAGAGCCAAAAGCCCGGGACTGGATTTATAGAATCTCGGCCATGAAATCCAACGAACTGCTTCAAGGTCGCCACCAATTTTTATACATTTACAGTCTTCTAAACAGAATAAATTTGTAATTTCATATGATGTTATTAGGAACAATGGCTTTAGTGTTGGCTCCTAAGCCAAGACTAAAGCTAAAAGTTGTATGGGATGTTGTAGCTATATACTATATAGGTATTTTTTATATTTTTATTTTAAGTTGTTCGAAGGAGAAGATAATACAAAACTTAAAATTAAATAAATAAACCACAATGATGAATGAATCACGTACATACCCTCACTGTCCATCCTTAATTTTATTTTATTTATCGGATTATAAATAATAAATAATATTTGTTTAAATTGCCAAATTTAATGTCAAAAACATTTGAAACCCTGACACAAAAAGTATTTAAAACAAATAAATGATCCAAACAAATAGATTATATTTTCATTTACTTCAGAACGAGCATGGTTATACTTGGGAGTTCCATGCTAGGCCTTTTGCATTCAGCGAAAATTAGCAGGGACAAGCGGAGAAATACCACTCTGTGATGCAACAGGTTTTTATAGAACCGATTAATAAAAATTAAAAAAAAACAACCAATAATAATAATCTCTATTATTATTGGCTATGTTTTTTAATAATAATAAAGAAAACCTCGAAAAAGATACGCATACGGTAACGCATTTTATTTATAAATCTGGAAGAAATAATAGCAGTAACAGAGTGGACCAAGAGATAAAATGGTATACTAATAATTTACATTATAAGCAAAATATGAATCCGATAAATCGCTGGTTGGCGGGAAACCTGAAAAGCGTGACGTCTTGAGCCAGTCCACAGACTAAGTTGTCAAAGCTCCACAGTCCACACTACACATATATTTACATATAGAGACGTCTGCTTTGGTATTTAGCAAGTGAGCAGTTTACTGTGTTATATTTTTTTAATACTCCATAATTAAACTTTACGCCCTTTTGTAATATTTTGTATCTACTCGCGGTTCATTGTGGTGTAAAGGTGAGTTATACTTGTTCAAATAAAAGCACGAGTACCTATAAAAACTTTTTATAAATACTAGTATCACAAACATTCTGCTGTATGCGTCATCGAACAAATTTAAGTCTGATATTGTTTTGTCCTATAGTATAAAAATTAACATGAGCAACTGTAAAAAAACAATACATTTACTTGACTTGTTTTTTTTAGTTAGATAAAAAAACCATAAATTTGACAATAAATTACCTTTTTACATAATACCTAATATTATTATTTATTTTCTATAATAAATTATAAGTCCTTCATAAACCTATACAATTCAGTATTGTTATTAATCACCATATATTATAATATTATTCATTTCATTCGTTCGTTCGATTTTGTTATACTTCAAACACTTTTAAATGTAGATAGGAGACTGAGTATTTACTCATTGAGTAAGACCTTTTATAAAGTATACACGTGTAATTTGGCTCAACTCACTACACTTTATAGTCTATGGTGTTTACAAAAACAAATATATATACATATTACTTAATCAGTAGACAGTAGTGTAGTTATCAAAGTGAAGGTTGATTGTGTTTATTTTTCATTATAAACATTAAAACAAATACATAATATGGTTTTACTTAAACTAAATTGACTAAAACGCATAATAAAGACTGTGAAGTGGTTTTTACTTAGTTAATAATACAAAATATTACAAAAATGGATACAGGTAACAGTGATAAATATTTTTATACGGTAAGTTGTTAAAACATTATTCGTACTTTATACAATATCTACTCATTCTTTTCTTAATTTACAAAATATGTTTTTTAGGTTAGACTTGCAACTTTAAATTTGTTAACAGTAAAAAAAACTTTTTAAAACAACTTTTAATTCATAATACAAATTTAAAAAAAAATGCAGCTAACCTCAATTATTACATTGGCATTCCATACTAGTATGTATTTGTAAAAATACAAATGCTTTTGACTTATCTATCTTGTAATAATATTCATATACAATCTGTTAATATATCTATTATTTATTGTTTTACAGATGACATTGAGAAAACCATGTTACAAATACATAACCGTGGAACCAGTTATGTTTTTCTATATGATGGCATTCATGATAACAAATGTAGTTGAGCAAACATTTTACTTGTTCAGGGCATGCACAGTTAACCATGGCTACAGTGAGGATATATGCTATAACATTAGCAGTTATGACAAAATAAATAAAGATGTACAGGTAAGATTGTTTTTACATTATCATCGGTTTGTTAAGTACTGTGTTTTAAAAATCTCAGGTAATCAAATGAAGATTATATTTACAAAAATTTTACCCATAATAAAAATAGTTGTTGGTTACCATGACACTGTTGAACTGAAACCGGACTGATTCAATCCGGGGTACCCAAAAAGTAGCACACCCCTTGACCAACAAAGACAGCTATTTATTAAAGATATATGTTTTAGCGACATAGTAACAAGACATACACAAGTATACAGTTCTTATTCTGCACAAATTGGTAGAACCATAATGTTATATAGATTTGTTAATTTATTTATTTATTTACGGCCAAAGCCAAAAATCACCACAAAGAATAATTGGACTGTCTAATTTAAAAGGATTTTTTCAATAACAACTATTAGTTATAGCTTAGCGTGGTCAACCAAACAAACCTTTATAATAAGTTACAACTAATTAATCCTGATATAACTGTGACATTTTTATTTTGGAGAATGTAATTCAAATAAAAATAATCAAATGTGCTGGTGATAGCATTTGCAATTTGCATTTGTCACGTGACACCATTGTAATAAGAATTAATGCATAATACAAGTATTAAATGTCCTATTTATTTTTATAATATCCTTTTTTTTATATAATGTAATAGTAGTACTTTGAAGTGGCTGTCAAGATTATACATATCGGTTTTTGTTTATGCTGATAAGCTTTTACTGATGTGATAATTAAGGTAATATGTTTAACTGGAACACCTAGAGTCCAACGTTGGAGATATATTAACGGATTTTTTGTACCATTTCAATGTGAATAATTATAACGCATCGCGAATTTCTTAATTCATCTGTTTCCTAAATCTATTATTGAATTCAACCCTATGTTTTGCCAATCTGAGGGACTTGTAGTAATCTGATCTATAGTAATATATTATTACCTTCAGCTTGTACGGTCAAGACCCAATATATTTTCATGTGATGCAAAAACTCAATAAAACATCTTCTATATGAAGTAGTTATGAGGCTTAAAACTGGCGGCCGGTGCATTGAGTTAGATGTGGTTCCTTGAACTAAATCATATTCAATGAACTATTTACATTACAGGTAACAACCTCTCTGTTTCACCAATGGAACGGTATAGCTATGCACGTAGTTCCTGTGGTTCTCGCATTCTTCCTTGGCGCTTACAGTGACAAGCGTGGCCGGAAAGTTATCCTCTTAACGGGCTTACTCGGAAAACTATACTTTTCATTAATGATCACCTACATTTCGACAACCTGTAAGTAATCTGTTCATAGTTTTCGAATGCATATTTTTTTGATATTTTAAGAGGGGGCAAACGAGCGGGTGGCCCACCATAAAGGTGAAGTCGCCGCCTATAGACACTCACGCGGCTGGTAGCTCGTGAGAGCGTTGCCGGCCTTTAAAGGAAAGGGGAGAGGGACGAGGGAAGATCTCACTCACCGAACGAAACGCGAGTACAAAATGAACAAAGTCCAATTGCATCGCTTTACGCCGGTTTTCTGTGAGAGAGTGGTATTTCTCCGGCCGTGCCCATTCGGCTGAAACTCTAAGTAACAGCATGGCACTCCCACTCAAAAAATATTTATAGAGAAACTGTTTTCTAATATGAATGTGACTCATTTATGTATATGACACACTAGACAATAAATATCTCATACAAAAAAAAGCAGTGCTAGATCGTATTTAGGTCAAACAAGGGAAAAAAGTTGTTTGTATGTGATATGTGTATTAATTTTAGTAAATTACTATTATCTCAGTTGCTTAAGTTCTCATTGATATGCAAACAATGCTAGGTCATTATGATAACTACAGCAATAAAACAAGAAATTATATCTGATTCAATAAAGTTAACAAATATTATAAACTATTTAGATGAAAAGAAATCGTGTGCAATCCAATTTTCCATACAAGTCTTCCAGAAAATCGGACAAATATAATACAAATTTAATATAAAATAAATAATAAAAGAGACAGACGTAGATGTTATCGGGCTCAATGCAAAATTAATAATAATACGTATTTCTTGGAAACTTGCAAGTTCCACAGAGAACGACAAAAAATACGAAATCAATAATCAATTATTGGGCAGACAAAGTTCTTCGTTTTTAGATGTCTACAAGTTTACAGATGGAATTTACACTCGTGTTGTGTATTTCGTTTTGAATTTTTATTTTAAATGATTTAAATCTATGTTTTCAATTATCAAAAATTATACACAGTGTAGTCCTTCGGTTACTCGGTAACACGGTTCGTTTTGTATACTTCGCACACTTTGCACCTGTCTTATTATATTTTAAGTATTCTTTTATCGTGTGGGTTGTCTGGAAGAGATCGCTTATTAGCGATAAGGCCGCCCGTTGCTCTTATATGTACTAACATCTGTTAACGTCATTTGCTTCTAGTGTTTTAGTGCGATAAAGTGTAAATTAAATAAATAAAAGGAATTATAAGAATTTCTAATGTTAACTTACTTACACCTTAATTTACCCGTTAAACAGGCCCGCAGGCTCGATTGATAACAGACATATCATCGACATAATAAAACGGCCTAAATAAAGTCAAGAATTTATTAAGAATACGTATATATTGTATGGTATTAATGGAAATACACCTAAATGATGTTTAACGATATTTAATTTAACAGCTATATCAGTTCAAATGAACATTGATCATACTTTTAAATAATTTTCATAATTAGCGTTACATTCATACACATATTGAGTCTTGCGTCTAAACAACCTACTTATTCGAAACACTGTTGTGTGTCTAACGATACACTGTTTAATCAGCTTTGTCGTAAACGGATACTTTATAAATGTCAAAATGTGTCAATAAAATTACGTATAATTTGCAGGCGAAAACATTCCAACATTTAATCTATACAATTACCGATATTCCCACAAATGGTAATGACATATGCCTTAAAAATAACCCAAATATTGCAGCATGGCCAGTGGAATATGTTATATACATCGCTGTCATACCGAGCGCACTATCAGGTAGCGATCTGGCAATATTTACCGGCTGTTTTGCATACCTGGCTGATGTTTCGTCAGTTGAAAATAGAACATTAAGAGTTGGTATAATGGACACGGTATACCTAAGTACTATGCCTACTGGGATTTATTTCGGTGAGTTTATGGAGTCTTCATTTCGTGTGATACTTGCGGCTCTAAGCAGCTGCATGTATACACCATGCTTCAGTGAATTAGCTTCAATATGTAACTTAGGAACGGTATAAAAGGTGCACACATTTACGTTATAGTGAGAACAATCCACTAACACCATATAAGTATGTTTGTAATTTTATTTAAATAACTTAATGGATATGAAATCTATTCAATATTAGTAATATTTAAACAATATATCGTGTATGTGAAATTCTCGTGTCGCAATGTTCGTTCCCGTAAGTCTGATAATCGGCCAACATTTCATTTCATACCACTAGATGTTAAGGGTTGTCCATCCTTTGCATTTTTTGTAATAGAAATAATTTTTCAAAACAACGTTTGCCGGTTCAGCTAGTATAATATAAATGTATGAATACTAATTCGTATTTCTCAATCTATCACAAATACATCTTAAATGTATCTTACTTGTCAAAAGTAATACACAATCGAGTGTAATCGATTTATGATAAGCGGTTCAAGGCGAAACGATGTCGTCAGTTTTTTATGATAAAACAATTGACAGAATGAAACGTTAAACTTATCAAAGGGAATTTTACTTATTTATTATTATTTCACATAGAGTCGTACCGATCACTTGTGTATGTTTAAATGCCTGATGAGCTTTTTTTATTGCATCAAAACGAGCTAGGTTTTAATTAATACATCAATTATACAATATATATTGATAATTGATTTTCTTTTGACTCGTAATAGCTCTATCTATTGGCAGATGCACGCTTTCATTAAAGGTTATTAAGGCTATGATCAGTCAAAGTAGACTCATTATTTATTGTTTAATACAATACACATTACGCAAATACAGTGTTCATTATCACTTTCTGTTGCATTTGCATATTTTGATAATACATTTAGTTTGTTGTTCGCATTTTTCGCACACAATCGGACACATTATGAATTTCGTTAAAATGCGTCACCTAATTGTTGTTGACATGGTTACCATGGTAACGCTCTGTATAATATAAAAATTAACCTTCGACAATTGTAATATATTTCTAATCGTATCTACACAGATAAATGAAATATATATATATAATTAATATTTACCTGCCTCAACTCGTCTTTAGACAGTGTTTTATTTATGTACTACTACCATAATAACTAACTATAATGAGTAACCATTTTTGATTTTAGCTGTCATATTTCAGGAAATCTGATATTCAACCGTCTCGTGAATCGATCCTTCACAGCGATGTTCGCCATAAACGCGAGTCTAATGGTACTGGCTACTTTGCATTGTATCATTTTCCTCAAATGGAAGACGAGGAGCGAACAGGTCTTGATGAGAGAGGCGGGTGTTAAAAATCCCTTCAAGGATTTCTTCGATTTGAATAATATTAAAATGACTATTGTTACGTTGACGAAGCGAAGGCCGAATAATAGGCGATTGTTCCTTTGGTTCATATTAATATCGATGGCCTTTTACACGTTTCAGAGGGGTAAGTTTATTGGTACACTCTTCTTGAGAATATATAAGAAAAATATTTCTCGTACGAAAGTTTTTTTTTTTTTTACTAGTCTCTTGTTTTCTTTTAATTTACTCACTTATGCGTTAAGGAAACCGGCACGTCTAAAATTGAAAAATCTATGTCTTGTGTTATAAAAATAAAGCTTAGGCACTCACGAGCTACCAGCCGCGTGAGTGTCTATGGGCGGCGGCTTCACCTTTATGATGGGCCGCCTGCTCGTTTGCCCCCTCTTCTATAAAAAAAAATACATTATTTGCTGTTAGGTTAGATGATCTTTGTAAATAAAGAAATCTACGACACAGCCTTTATCCATACAAGTATTAAAATACAAATCACACAGTTCATACAATGTAAAAACGAATTGGGGAACACCAACTGATTTGATAAAGTGTCAATATATGATAAAAAAATAAATAATAACAAAATTTAATATTTTTTTATACATTTCAGATGAGAAGCCCGTGTTGTATTTATACGCATCTAAAGTATTCAAATGGGACACAAACGATTACAGCAACTTTAAAACATTTCTGAACACCGCTTACGTGATTCTGACACTATTTGGCATTCCACTCATGTCTAAAGTGTTCAAATGGAGAGATACGGTGCGTATTTCTTATACAGCACAATAACACAGATAATAATTACATAGTAAGGGAAAAAAACAGGGCCAAAATGGGGGTAAAACATTGAATGTAAATTTGGTAAGCTATGTACATAATGACAAGGATATGACATAAAAAAAAGTTAGCAAATCCAATGACACCCGAATGAATAAGTGACAGTTGACTAGAGTTGAAAAACGTAAATCTGCCGATAGATGGAGCTAAAATATGATAGTTGATATTGTTGCGTTGTCCTGTGTTTAGTCTGTGGACTGAAACGCCATTCGCGTTTTGCACTTCCCGCCAATTCGGAATGTATATCTATACTAATAATAAGACAGTAAAAATCGAATGTCTGTACATTAAATATTTTTCCAAAAAACTGAAAGGAGGCAATTAAAGAAGTGTCATAGTAACCAAAAAAAACAATTTTTGGAATTCTTGTCTGTCTGGTACGTTATAACTTGAAAACTACTGAACGGATTTGAACGCGTTTCACACTTGGATTACATATAATTGGGAGCGTTGTCAAAACTTTATTTCGTCAAAATCGGTTAAGAGCAAAAGAAGTTATGGTCCATTGAAAATTTACTTCAACCACTGCTTCAAAACTTTTAAACACTTATATTGATTGATTAGTTATATATCGTTAAATATGTTCTGATATAAGTTAATCTTAATATTAAAACTCGTGTCGTGTTATGTTATGCAAAATATATGTCGGGTACATTTTTAGATAATAGTGATGCTGGGTGCGGCCGCGCATATGAGCGGCCATTTTATATATGCACAAGCGACCGTGGGCAACACTATGTATATAGGTGCGAGTGCTGCCGCGTTGGGGCCCTGTATTGTGTCACTCTTACGTTCTATGGCCTCGAAGGTGCTCACGCCGGATGAGAGAGGTATATCAAAAACATTGGTGACCATTGACACTTCTAATACATTACAAACTCTCTAAAGCGTCGAAATAATTTGACTATTGTTAGCTTAGCTTGTGTTTCATATAGTGATTTTTCTTATCTCCATCTAACCTTTCTCTATAACGTTACATAGAGTTAACACAGTAAATTGTTTGTTATTGTTTTTTATTGGAACTTGGGGTGAAAAACAATATGTTTCAATTGATGTTGTTCACAGGTGTTGCGTTCGCATTCCTGTCGGTCATGGAGAACGCTGTGGGGATGTTCGCTTCGATTGTTTACACGCAAATTTACAACGCGACCCTGGGCACGCCACAGAGCAACGCAATATTCTACTTCACTATGGCCACACAGGGAGTCGTCTTCCTTTTGTCCTTGTAAGTTGGTTTTTATTTATTCAATAAGGCACACAAACAACACACAACCCGAACGAAATTTAAAAAAAAAACACACACAACACATGAATGTGTATAAATTATAGGAATGCAACAACTAAACAATCATATGTAAAACAAAAAATAAAGAAAACTCCTACACACAGAAATAAAACAAACAATGAACGTTCCTAAATTGGAGTCTATTGGCGAAACAAGAAACAAGTTTTAAGGCATCTATATGCCACCCGGCATTTAATAGGTGGCATACTACTAGCTCAGTGCAATATGTGCCGTCTATTTTGATTGAAAATACATTATTTTTCTCTTGTAATTATATTATATACTATAGCTGATCCCGACAAACGTCGTTTTGGGAAAAAAAAAGTCTAAAAAATGTCTCTAAAAATAGGTGTTGGCCGATTCTCAGACATACTCAGTATGCTCAGAAAAATTCAGGAGAATCGGTCAACCCGTTTCGGAGGAGTACGGGAACGAACATTGTGACACGAGAATTTTATATATTAGATGGATATCTAACGGAGATCCGTGAATTAGTATAAAAAGAATAATTAAGTTCAGGCATAATTTAATTGTCCTACGATAAGTTTGAAAACATAAGCTGAACTCACTTTTAAGTTTATTACGCTGTGAAGTGTCATCCTTATTATTTCAATTCGTAGTCTGTGTCAGCATTGTAAAAAGATGGATGCATTGTAACTGCACGACGGCTAATCGTGAAAATAAAAGCCTGGCACATATCAGCGAAGTGTTGTTTTTTTATAATGAGTTTAGCCTTGCACAAACCCCACGGAGACATTTCTTTCGTTATATATACACGTCGTTTTGCTAGGCTCTGAGAAAATGTGGAATTATGAAAAAAATATTAACGTTATTTACATATTAATACGATTAAAATGATTGTGTTAGATATTTAAGATTTGTGTTTATTATAGAACAATGGAGTTTCTATTGAAAGGCCAAACGTTGGATCACGTGGAAGAAGAAGAGAGATCCATCGCAGACAGAGAATGATATTTTAATTATTTATATGAAGTTGTTATTATATTTAGATTTAAGTAATTGTTTTAGAATTATTGTTAAACAGTATTAAGTGTGCGGTTGAAATAATTATGAATTTGATTGTCAACATGTGTTCAGTCACAAGACTAAAACCTCTTTATGTGTAAACTATTTTTTATTTTCTAAATTGTCATTTGTCATTTATAACTTTCTTTTGTTACAATTTCTCTCATGTCAAGCAATAATCACATATACAATTAATGTTATAATTAAATATATATAAAACAATTTAATGGCGTCAGATTGTAAGTCTAGTGTATATTTAGATGTCATTTAGTCTGTTTCTGAAATGTCAATACATGTTTAAAGAATGTTGTTTTTGAGAAAATTAAATTTAATGCGACAGTTAACTGTTATTTTCTTTGTAAAAATGCTCTCTCAGGCTTGCATTTTTTTTTTGTCTACTCCTAGTAATTTCGTTTGAATATAGTGTTATAAGAGAATAATTCGCAAAATGTATGCAATCCAAATATAATTGTTAGCTAAACAAAAAAATAAGTAGGCTGTATTTTCAGCGATTTTCAAATTACACGTGAACACACAAAAAATATTCCCTCAGTTAACGTATTGATTTGTAAGTTTATTTACCGACATTCACATACGTAAGTGTATTTCAATTTTAGTTTTTTTAGACTGTGGAATTTTATTCTACGTCCTATTTATAAGCATCCGTACTGGTTTTAAGAGTTTTAAACTGTAAAAAACCCCTTTAGTTCGGACAGGAGTGATGTTTTTATGTAAAATGGTTGTGTTGTTATAATAAATATTTTATTTTTTATACAAAATATATAGTTTTTTTTAATGTGTTTTATACGGCGTACTTAAAGTGGATAACTTCAACAGGCAGATAAAAATACACAAAACATTCCGTCCGTAGTTTATTGATTACATTTTTTAAGCATAAATTCAACCAATCAGTGTTATGTCAAATCTTGCTTAAAACAGCAAATAAAAGCCCACGATTTAAGAATAAATATTTATTTTCAATAGATAGTTATACATGGTCACATCAGTTACATTTATATCATTAATGATCCCCGAAACTTAGATATTTCGTATCACAATACAATATTTATTAACTTACAATCTTAAATTCGTTTAAAATTACAAAAATTAAGTATCACATACTTAACTATACATTTTAAATTGAGAATTACACTTGAGTAAAGTTTCACCCGGGCCAAAGAGAAAAGGCCATTGTAAAAAAATAATAACACAAACAAGTCAATACATTTGGGAACAGTTTCTGATGAGCGTCGCGAGTGGAACTGGATTGGCCAAACACCGGAGCAATCCATGCCTTAACTTGTTCCTAAGAATTAGTGGAATCCTCATGCGAAGCAAAAGGGGAGCTATCACAAACAGACCTGGCGACGTACTCGAAGCGTCGAAAAGAGCACGATGAGAATTGGTGTAGATGCCCTCTGCCCCATCGAGGGGATAGGATCTGAAGTATGTTAACTCAAAACAACGCTGACCAGCTGTTCAGAAAAACGCCAGTGCCATCCTTTCAACACGAGAAAAATCCAAATCGAAGAAGGTTTGAAGGCAACACCGGAAAAACTTTCGACTGTTAAGACAATTGGAAAAAGGTACATGGTACAGGTTTCATGGGACGGCGACTTTGAATAATAATAATTTATAAAAAAAATAAAAATCACATATTTCAGGCCCATCAACAAGTTCCATTCAGAAACTCAACTGTGTTCCTCAACTGACAGCATAAAATGAGTAAAAGTTAATTAGTTTCAAATTCCACACAAGAACCACATTCAAGCAAAGCATTACATCGAGCATGAAGCACAAGAAAATTATTAGAATAATCATACACGACATTTTGAACATACAAAATGTTGAACAACAAATACACTGATGCTAATAATAACACCCTATATCTAGTACACGTTTTGGCAATTCGCTATGTAACGAAGCTGTAAACGAATTGACAACGAAGTTGCCGATTGTATACACTGCATAAGAACAACTGGCAACACTCTGCCATCCCCTAGACATATCGCTACGTTATCACATGCGTTTAAAAAAAAAACTGTGCATCTGGCTACTTTGAATACATACATGAATAACACCAATATAACGTGATCGCTAATGTGTTAATAATGAAAGAATCTATTATTAACAACGTCGGCCATTGAGAAACCCAGTAACAGCATCGAGTGTGGTATGAGACAGACAGCTATAGTCTGTGATACACGCGTTGACAAACCAGAGTGGTATACGGGTCATGGTGTCTGTAGCCACTGAGACAGGTGGCCCTCAATTGTGTCACGGGCACGTTTCAAACTCGGCAGGTCTGTGACGCGAGCGGGGTACATGTCAGCGCAGTGGGCTGTACCTACAGAGATAAAATATAAATTTATCATACCGCGACCAGAGACAACAACTCTATTATTAACTAAATAAATTGCATGAGAATCTAACGCAGTGTATTTGGGTTAGAAATTTAAAAAAAAATATAACATTAACATAATAGAAATCTATTATAAATAGATAAAGTTAAGTATCAGCGATTAAGCAACAGAAATATCCTCTTGTGTTTGCGATTTAATACGGATATATAGTTACGCTGATTTAACTTAATCGCGCTTAACGTCGGCACATTAATCACTAGTTTCACCTATTCTCTATTATAAATTATTAAACGCAACTGAATTTTCAACAAACTCCCTTTAAAAAAAATGTACGCTCTCGAAGGACCTTCATAATGAAACGTATTGGGAAATAAAATCTTTACTTAAAAAAATACTCACCTGGAATATAAACGGCCACAGATTCGCTATTAGCAGTAGCACAGACACCCAACGCATGCCACGGGTCAACGGATCCGTGAACAAAGATAACCCTAGTTGCTGTTATAGCGAGCGCGCCATAGTCACTATTGGTCCATGATATACCCGCATTTATGAATTTCTCGTTGAATCTAGGATAAATATCATCCAATTTACACTTTGACACACTCAGCTGTAGGTCATTTATAGCTAGCGTTATGGCTGACAGAACTTTTTTTATTAAAACTGTGCCCAAACATGTGCTAAATAAATACATTTGTTTGTAAGGTAATTAAAAAATAAAGTATAAAATATATCCTTATTAAGAAATTAGAGCACCCACAGCCAGGGGTTCGAACCCGGGTCCCCACTGTCCGGCATAGGAACCATTGCACCAACCGAATCGTCATAATGGAATATCATTAGTTAAGTAAAGGAGGTCTTTATGAGTATTGATTTTTATTGGAAATGTATGGTGTACATTTGAGGTCTCATATGTTTTTAATTATTGTCAACCTAATGTTTCGTAAAACTCATTTAATATAAGACCAACGCGTGGGACAGAAGTTTAATATCGTTAGGTATATCGGTCGGTCCGATCTAAGTCCAAAGGTGAATCAGAAGTGTCTGATGACAACAATCATATTGTAAAAAAATATGAAATTAACAATATTGATAACATTTATCAATCACAATTGGAATAAATAAATAAAAAAATCAATAAGGTAATGTAAATGATAAAAATTGTATTTATATTAATTTTTAAACTTACTTTTTGCCAAAAATATCCTCGCATTGTTGTATGAAAAAGTCCAGAGAGAACTCATCACCAAACATTGGTATTTCACCTGTAGATGTTTGGTAGAAACCGAATTCGGTACAAGTCTGATACATCCATTGACGACCTACAAATTATCATAGTTAAAAACATCATAAACAAAAACCGTTCCCTTATTAAAATGCAATACTTTTCTAATATAATAATGTTAATACAATAATATAATTATAAGACCAATCCAAATTGAAATCAAATCACTTTGATAATACAACATAATAAATTTGTAATGTATGCACAATACCTAACGCATATTTTGTTAAAAAATATTATTAAACAAAATTCTTTATTAATACATTAGAAAACACATTCCATGATACCGTGCCATTAAACTCACCACCCTCAGAAGATTTCCATGATATATTCCTCAGCTCGTGTATCATATTATCATAGCTGTAGTCCATGCAGGTCTGATTATTCTTATCCAACATTAACGAATTGAATTTGGCCAGGGATTTGTAGGCAGGCATTTTACTCACATTTGTTAATAGCATATTACAGACCTAATATTAAAAAAAAAAACAAACAATCAGAAACCATTTTAGCTTTGATAAATGTGTTTTAGTGATATTTAAATGTAATATGAAATAATTTGTAGTATGTATTCATAGTACATAACAAATTCTTCATTGTACCATCAGAAGTTAGCAAAACATGAATGCATTTATTTCATCTTAGTCATAATTTAGAATTTGTACATATACTTATATATTATATACATCGGCTACATATAGAGCTAAACACATACCGTATTAATAGTGACATTTTTGTATCTGGTGTCACTGCTAATTCTATTATCTTCATTATATTGGACCAATTCAGCAAAATTATCAGCAACGCCGTTATAAAAGCTCTTTATGTCATTTTTGGAGGCTTCACCGAGTGGTTTACATGTTCTGAAAATAATTATCAAGTTACCACATCACTTTCATAAAGATTGTCTTTACAAAATCAGTACTTGTAGTGTGTAAAATTGGTGTATGGTTGTATAGAATTAAGTATCGTCAAATAGTCTGAGGCAATAAAATATTCTATATAAAAGCGAGTCTTTAAATAACGTGGCCTATCGAACCAATACAGGTGCTCAGTTTCCACGTTATATAGCCGATCGATAACGGTATCTAATTTTGCTCGCTTTAAAATTCAATTATGAGCCAGTGTTTGCCTACTTTAGTAAGCGCTAAAATCGTTGAAAACCAAAAAAACCTGAATATTTGTATATGTTACAAATTGTGTATGTTGTTAGGACATATTGTCTTTTTTTTTAAACGTATATAAAATCTCTTAAATGTATTTAATTGCATTGTTTATGCACCTGAACTCTTCATCAAGAAGTTTAGGGTTTGTTTTCATCAAAACAATGATTTGTTTATGTCCAGTCTTAATTCTGTTTGTACAATCCTCGCTGGAGGTTTTCTCTTTTAATGCATTTTCTACAACCTCAAAGTATTCTACAACAAATTATTATATTTAGTACATGTTCCGACCAAGAGCTTCATTGAAATAATAAAATTAAATAATAACAAGATCATTAAATAATATCTTCATAATAAAATTCAATATCTTCATAATAAAATTTAAACATATTGAGAGATATATTTAAACTGTGATAGTTCAAAAGCTTTAAAATAACTATTGGAATACTGCGACTAAATAACTCACCTTGAAAATCTATTTTTGCCAGCAATGGTCCGCTCGATGACACAGAAATGAAGATAAGATGAGGATATTTAACCCTTAGCCAAGCAGCAAGTGATCCAGGGTAGGATCCACCAAATGCTACCCATTTGATGTGCCTGTTATTTTCATATTTAACATTCATTGCAGCCACAAAATTGGCAATATCTGCTAAAGCTTGAAAGGATGATAGGTATTGAAGATTCTTTGTGCTCAAATCCCTAAAATATAGTAATGGAAAATGTGATGAACAGCTCAGTTTTAAATACACATAATTCTCATTTAATTGGTTGGTATAAAATATTATAAACAAATTACTTTGTAGGGTGGCTCTCTCCATAATAGCGGTGTTCTAACATTATGCAGAGTGCATTAAACTTTTTAGCTAATTTAATCCAAGTTCCTTTAACCATCCATATGGGATTTGCTGGACCTTCGCCTCCAACCATTAAAAATATTGGACCAGTCTTGTTGTCGTAGAATGAATCATTTACAAAGTACCTCTAAAACAACAAAAAAAAGCACATACAATTAACATTTAACACAACATCTTTATCAGCTTATCTGAAAATCTCAGCTTAGATACACAGACAGAGCTCTTATAGGGCAGTTTAGTTAGAATTAACTTTTGAGCTATAAAGTCAATAAACTCATTAATATAATTGAAGCATTGATGACATATTGTATATGAAGAATCAATTAATCTATATATGAATAAACATATAATGATAAAGAACAATGCAATTATTGATAATGTTGGAAAGAACTATTGATTGAATACTAATAAAAAACTTGTGAATGATATACAGCATTTAAATTATTTTTTAATTAATAGACAAGTGTTAGTACTAGACAATGTTCACAATACACTTTGCAAGTGGTAATGTGGTTTAACACTAATAATTAGCTTTTCAAATGTGAAAAATAGAAAATGTATTGAATTCATATTACCAAATGGTAAATGTGTTAAAATTAACTAAACATTCTGTTGAAAGTGATGTATTTTTAATATTAATTTAGATAATAATCTCCAAGGGGGCCCTCATATATTTGATTTGTCAAATAACTACAGCTATTTATTTGGCTATTTTTTAAATTAACAACTATAGTAACTGCAAAATTAGTTTATTATTCTCATATTGTTATGTCATACTAATGGGCTAATGCTTTGGATATTGAAAGTATATTTGAACTGGAGAAAAGGGCTCTTTGAGAAATCTATAATATTGGACCTAAAAGAATTCTAAGGGATCAATTCAATTAAATTAATAAATTGATAGCCAATAGATTTACAAAAATCTTTTATGTGTATACAAATTTAGATAAATTTAATGAAAATGCTGATGTGAAAAGTCATAACATTAGAAATAGGCATAAACTCATTGTGCCTATAAATAGTAGTAATTTATTCACAGGAAATTCAATAAACTCACAAATGATGACCAGTATATTTTGAAAACCTTGAAGCTTTAGATTTAAAATTTAAAAAATGACATAATCAAGTGATCGCGGATATGATTCTATATGGAAAATATATAAATAATATGTTTGACCATGACCAATAGTTAAGTTCCAACATGCATCATACAACCAAGAGCTTTAAAATTTTTGAGTATAAAAATCATTACAGAATGCTTTGTAATTATAATCATGTCAAATTTATTGATGAAATATTATTGAATAATAATAATGTTTTTTACCTGCTTCCAGACACTTAAAGTTGTAGCTGTTGAGTGATCCAGCTTTTGTTCAAACCATTCTGCTGGAGGGAGATTTTCACCTGCATAGTCAGCTGGTGCACCTAAATTTCCACCTTTGGAACGGCCTAATCGAAACTCTTTAACGCCGCTAACAGTCAATATTATTGTTGTTAGAAAAATAAACGTAATTGGTTTAAGGAACATCATTTTATCAATTTACAAAAATAATGGAAATGTTTTAAAAATAGAACTGGCTATAAACCGTTTAATCGGGTTAGTTTTTATTATATGATAATTAAAAGTTTAACGTTTGTAATCATTGACCACTTTTACGGAACAACAGGCATTCTTCGTTAAATCTGCACCATTGTCCAACGCCGAAGCAAAGTTCACACATTCACATAGTTTATAACAAAGAGTATATATATCATCATTTCGAAAATTGTTATACAATGCTGATAACTGCGATTGCTTAAAAAAGGAGTCGCTCGATAAACTACGCAGTGTGCTTGTACCAAAATTAACGATTATTTTTTAAACCCAAACGAATAAGCACATTAATCACATTAAGATAGTAATCAAATTTTATTACTTGACACTAGTGACAATTGGCTTATAACAGTGAGATGACAAAGATCCTAGACCAAATCACCATTCGACGACGTAAATTCTAGACAAAATATGGTATACTCTCTATCCATTTAGCGAAATCGATATTAAATTGATTAATAAAGCGTACATTAATAAATAAAGCATAGTTGCTTAGTAGTTCTTAAGTAGAGTACTACAAATATTTAAAGACCTTTTTCTGATATAACCAGATTAAATATATATAAACTATTTAGTTAGATTCTACCATTCGCATAATTTAATTTAGTGAAGTGATATTTGGTTTATATGGTAAACATTTATAAAAATCAAACTTATAGATAGATGTGATTAAGAAGAATATTTTTGAATACTTCTGTATTGAATACGTTACGTTAATGCCTATTTGACGTAGTCCTTGTCATAGTTATTACAGAATGCATATTATTTATCTCAATAATTATTAAATGTTTTAATAAAATCTGATCTTTCCCTTTTATTCACAAGATTTTCATACTAAATTCAAATGGATATATATCATCTTAATAAAATAATTAATAATATTCAGAATCATTAACATTAATTTATCACAGTACATAAAATAGAATATAGCGCATCGATGTCCTGTAACTTAATTGAATAATATAATATTCTTGATGAATTCGAATTTTTTTCCTTAATTAGCTAAGAAGTATGCATTTAAGAAACCTATCTATTTTTTTCCGGAACTTTACGGATTTTCGATTTTCTAGGTGCTTACGGTACTGCACAATGTGGGTCGGATCTGAAACATCTTTATCATATATGCCCAATGTTGCCACATCCCCGTTATTCCATGTTCGATTGGACTGTTTATGCAAGTATTGCTCCACGCACAGATTACGATCTATTATTTACGTGATAAAGATTCAATATTTGAAGAGGATTGTAGCACATTATCAATGTGAAGTGATCATTTAAGTAATGTAATACTTTCGATATTTTGTCAGTTAGCTTTGTATAAAAGATATGAAAGTTTTCTTAGTACTTTAATAATTGAATTTTTAAAATTTGATATATATTTCATAATTTGTTACTGGCAACACCAGATACAAGTCCCTCATCACCCTCGCCCCTAATGCTGTAGCCGTGTGAAAAATTCAATACTTTGTCTGTGCGTCTCGGCCCGTGGTATCGGCTTTTGGTGCCTTAAATTATGGCTCTTTTCAAGATTACATCTTCTAAATTAGTGGAAATACAGGTAAGATTACATTAATTTTGACATAATCTAAACACTTACTGTTAATATATTTTTTACCGCTCGCTCATACATAACCTTTGATTTTCAAATTTCGTGTTATGTAATAAGAACTATTTTAGGCACAAAGTGCACTGTATGTGCATTCTATGAGATTATTCAGCTGTATTTAGAATATAATTTGATTTATACATTGATAATATTTGTGTATTAAACCGCATGATAATCGCAGAACGTTGCTGAGTCGAGGGCGTTACATTTCCAATTTATATAACTTAAAACTTTTATATTTTAATTTTTGTTTTTAATCCGATGCCTATGTATTGATTTATAGCGACTTGGTGATTGTAACGTTTTCCTGAATTATTCGGCTTCGTGTTTAAGAATGCTTACGTAAGATATGTTATCGTACAAAAACACATTTCAAATCTTTCATAAAATAAAAACAACTTTAAATTTAAAGGTGCCTTTGATGGAACACATGCATATTATTACTACTCTTTATGTATAAATAAAAATAATTTTTTCTGCCAAAATTTTAATGAAAAAGCCCAGTAAGTAGAAAAACTGTAAACAATTGATCATCAAATTCCCTCCTCTTCAGTTAATGTAAGTGTAGTGTAAGTGCTCTTACTAAATACTGCAATGAAGTGCAAGAGACTACAAACAACTATACATATGAATGTTTTTAATGTAGACAATAATTAAGGGATAAACTTATCAAATTGGTACTTAAATATGGTAAACTTGTGTTTTGTATAAGTGTGTCTTTAAATATATAAATATTAAAATAATCCTAATCTTTTTAAAACAACACTGAGATCTGAGTGACCTTTTTTAATGAGACAAATAAGCCAACGCTTGAAATAATTATTATTAATTATTAATAATTTAATATTAATAAATATTAATAATTTATCTAACATAGTTAAATTTGTTAATTTAAGCTTGTTCTATTTTTATTTAAAGTTTTATGTGTTGTTATTAAAACTATGTTAGATAAATGATTTTGTTGTTTATATGTAAATGTAAGACTTTTAAGATATTTTTGAGGCTTTTTGTCAAAGAATAGCGACTTCAAATTACTTACAATAAAATATTAGAACATTGTCTCATTTTGAAAAATAGTGGCCCTTACTTTGTTAAGACATACAAAACATCCAAGTTATATTAGTGCTTTTTTCTTAATTGTTCTTTAACAATATTTGTTAATTCAGCATATTCACTAAAAAGATATTACCTACATTTTTTAACAATGAACCAATAATGTTAGTATTCTAGGCTTCTACTATTTATGTTCTTGACGCGACTTTCAAACCATATTAAAATTCAATTATAATAAATCTATTAATCGATGTCAAACACCATATACATAAGAAAAAGTATGAAAAGAATCAAGGTCAAGGTAGGTTGTAAATTCACCTTGCTCAAACCAAGTGTCGTCCGAATGGCGCGAGAATGTGATAACGATGTGCGTGATTATCTCCTGAGTCGTCACGTGTATTACGTATTACGTAATTATTATTGTTACTCTGCCAATGTGGGTTAAAATAAATACCTATTCCGTATTTCAATGTGTACTGTCAAGTTATTTAGATGATATTGTTATACGGGTTTTATTTCTCAATTACTTGACGCGTTCTTAAATAGAAGTCTGCACTGTGTTATTTTATAGTACCCGGGGTTATTACCAGCAATACTGTTTGGGTATAGGCTTTTTTATTTGAACATATGGAAATAACTATAGAAATCTTTGGATATACATAGTCACAGTACCGAGCTGTGTCAGATTAAACTGCATGTTATGTATTTAATGTGAGTATCAAAAATATCTCTGGTCTTATCGTAATCCTAGTTAGGTTCGTGACATTAGTGTCCTCTGTCCCTTTGATTACAACAATATCGTCTTAATAACTAATTCACTTTTCTAAGAATGTTATATAATATAGATTTATGATTCTAGAAACGTTTACCGTCTTTGGAAATTCTCTTTAACTTAATTTCACATAATGTAAATTTCATTTATATGAGAGAGTTTTGTGCAATCAACAAAAAAAAATGCTTACTTTTTAACTTTACACAACTTGAAAAATTACATTATTATACAATATTACGAACGATTCTGCAAAAACTGATTTTCAACAAAAACTCGTAGATTATTATTTTTATTAGTCTTACGTTTATGACGTACAATGATAGAAGAAGAAATTTAGCCGCTTCACTTCATTGTATTTAAAGACAAATTCATTTTTTTTAAACTATGACTGATAATTACTTAAGAACGTATCACGGAAACATTTCTTGACTTCTTTATAGGCAATTATTTGATACGTTCTCTGTACTGTACTGTGTGTTTGCAACTCGTCGCGAGTTTTCCTCCTCCGTACGAAGACCCGGCAAATAATAAAATGTATTATACTATATATCATATTTTAAAGTGTTGAAATAGTTTTTATAACGACGTGCCAATATGAGCGAATCATGAATGATAGCAATAGTGGGATGGGGTTACTATTTATAAATTTACGATGTGTATAGACAAGTTCTTAACGTACACAATAACCTTTGAATATTTATATTCTCTTGTTCCAAATAAAACATAGCAAATAATTGTATTTGTGACGTCAGGCCGGAAACCGCCTAGTATTGATGTTCTTTGGATAACAATGGAAAATACCTTAAACTTGTATACCTTAGTAGGCTCGACTGGGTTATAGCGATGTGCGTCTGTTATACGCAAGTTGAAAATCATTATCAAAATTGATTAATGTTTCAAAATATATTTTTATATTATATGTAGGCCAAACCCGAACATTTGTTATTTCCCAAGACTAATCGTTTTTTATATGATTTTAATTGTTAATACAGAAACACGTTCTCAACGCGGCGAATTATTGATTCGTTAGATTTTCAATATTAACATTAAGAATACATAATAGACAATTTACTATATAAATGAAGGAAAATCCTGTGCGCGCAAGCATAAACTAGGCGACGTTTTCCGTCGTTACAAACAGTCAACACTTGAATAGTGACATCCCGGAATTTCATAATACAAGAAGGCGTGGAAATTACTCGAACGTTATTATGGAATCCCTTAGTGAAGGTCATCCACAATGCTTTGCCTGCTTCAGCCATGCACAACAGCTCTGTTAAATGTAAAAACTTGATATAATATAAATTATCTTAATTATCCATTGATTATTTGTAATTGCTTATATATTTTTTATAACGTAGGATATAATTCTAGTTAATTCATATATTGAATAGTACGTAACTCTTTCAACTCTATTATGAAGCCAGCTATTATGAATATGTTGAGATAGTGACGTCACCCAATGAATTGAACTTAGTGTAGACTATTTCGTTTTACATTTCAATAAGAACACGATTTTCTGTCAATATTGTTGGTTCGATTTAAGTAATGTCGACAAACTTTTTAAGAGATATAAACTGGGTTATACAAAGTATGATGACAATTACTTGGTATAGATTAATTAATTTTTAATTAATTCTTCAAACCGGTAGCAAGTATCATGAAAATTCAACACTATCAAATAATATATGCTAGGTTGTTCTCATTAATTTCATACGCTGTATTATTTGGTTCATACGTTCATATTAAAAAAAGTTAGTCTCATGTGGAGTGCTAGTTAATGCTTAGAGTACTTTAACAATTATATGATTAAACGAATTACATAATTACTTAAACGTTGTCCCGGGTTTTATTGAATTTAAGTACAGCCGTATCTCTGTACAAGAATTGAGACGTCAACCTTTAAATTGCCAATCATACGTCTGGTCGATATAAGAAGCAGACATACCAATCAATTAATGGTTTAAACAAGTGTCGAGTTAAGTCATTGTATCCAATGTCAATCGGTAAACTTCATTTGACCCGGCGCATTGATTGAATTGTGGACATTGATATACTAATTAGTATGCGACGAATATAATGTGATTAGAAAGCCTATAGAGGGTATGCAAAACGTAAGGGTTAATTGGGTTTGTGTATTCTCAGTCGGGTATTTAGATTTATGAAAATATATTGTTTGAGGGCATAAAACATTTCTGGGATGTGTTCATTAAGCAATTTGCAGGTTGAATTTAATATTTAAACTGTACTGTTAACTAAGATGTTAGATCAATTAGAATCGTTGAGACGTTCGGTACAAGGTTAGTGCGTCCTTTTATTCAAGCGTTTAAATAATTTAAATGATATTGTACAAATAACATTAATAATTAGCTCTGTTTTGATAAGAAAACTGTCTGTTGCTTTAAGTGACTTTTTGGTTTACTTGGCTGTTATAAAATATTCCCTCCGTTAAAAATCCATCAAAATATTATCCTCAATTCGTTTATCCTTGTTTGTTTTAAAGTAACCTTGTTATAATTGAGGTCAAATTGAAACCTACAAGTTGGAAGTAATCAAATTTTCCTGTCACTGAAGCCATGCAATAACATAATTTTCTTCGTGTTTTTATTGAGTGCCTTGAATTTAATTTTACCTTAATAAAGTTTACATTGAACATTAAACTAATGCTTAACACTGTTTTAAGTAACACTGTGCTCTTTTATTTTACAACGCAAAAATCTAGCCAACTTACATGCTGACTATAATTCAATGTATAAAAATTGATTCATAAATTCGGTTCGCTTTTTAACATACTTCAATGATACGAGAATGTACATCATTCGTATTGTTTCAGAAAATATGCCCGACGGCATCCATTCTGCTTCGCAACTTGAGCGCGGAGAACACAAATCTAAAGAGCGTGCTACAAGAGAAGATACCCAAAGAACAGGATAAGATCCGCGAGTTCCGTAAGAAACATGGTGCCACCAAAATGGGAGAAGTCACCGTTGACATGGTAAGGTTGACACAGTCATTCTTATGTCTACTAGTAAATACTTTGTTTGGCTCTTTGATTTAGTAGTTTTAGTAAATTATACATGTAAGAAAAATGAAAGAATATAGAGTAAATCTGTTGCCTGATAGTTGACTGTTATGTTAAAGGAATGTAACAAATCAAACTCGTACCTTATCCAAAAAACACATACATACATACATACATATTCCTATACATATTCCAATACAAAAATTTATTGAAGCGTATATTTTTTTTATTGTGCTAGTATATTTCTAAGTGACATCTTTTGGCTGGTTATAGAGTTATATGTGTTTAAAATATACAGATGTACGGTGGAATGCGCGGTATCAAAGGATTAATCTGTGAAACATCAGTGCTTGATGCTGATGAAGGTATCAGATTCCGTGGCCTCTCAATTCCCGAGTGTCAAAAGCAACTGCCCAAAGCCAAGGGCGGTGATGAGCCTTTGCCCGAAGCCTTGTTCTGGCTTCTTATCACTGGGGAGGTTCCCACCGAAGCCCAGGTCACAGCCATATCAAAGGAATGGGCTCAAAGGTACAGTACCTATAATAAATCCTACTATATTCCTGTTTTTATTCTTTTTAATATATTCATAATATATTATCGGATAAAGTCAAGGGAGAAATTTTTATTGCGTTTAAATATATTATGTAGTGTACATTTTTTTTTTGAAAATAAATTTTACACATGGCGAGTGTTCAGATTAGATTTTTTTTTTTAGGGCCGAGCTTCCAGCCCACGTTGTGACAATGCTAAACAATATGCCAAGCAAATTACATCCAATGTCGCAATTCTCCGCGGCCGTCACGGCCCTCAACAGCGAATCTAAGTTCGCTCAAGCCTACTCCGAGGGTGTGCACAAGTCAAAGTATTGGGAGGTGAGAACAAACGATTACTGTAGTGTCTATCGAGTAATACTGATCGTATTATAGTTATATTCTATCGAGACTATCTAGTAACGGTTCATAATTTTTTTTTATTTATTATTGATGCTAATAATTGCAGTAGAAAATGGCACCACGATTTTTTGACATTTTACATTCTCGTGTAATATGTTATAAAACCGAATCGAATTTATCAATCAATTTTGATACTTCAAATTATAGTCAGCATGGCTAGATTTTTGCGTATTATTAAACACACAGTGTTACTTAATACAGTGTTAAGGTGGTGTCGAAGTATACTTTAGTTTTTACGTTCGCAAGTGGGTTGTCTGGAAGTGATCGCTTATTAGCGATAAGGCCGCCCGTTGCTCTTATATGTAACTAACATCTGTTAATGTCATTTGCTTCTAGTGTTTAAGTGCGATAAAGTGTAAAATAAATAATAAATAAATAAATCCTAAACGAAGTTAATAATTTTTCACTTTGACTTTATCAAATTCACATAATTTCAGTACGTTTACGAAGACGCGATGAACCTGATTGCCAAGCTGCCCGTGATTGCTGCAACTATCTACCGGAATGTTTACCGTGATGGTAAAGGCATCGGTGCTATCGACGAGAATAAGGATTGGTCAGCCAACTACTGCACCATGCTTGGCTTTGACGACCCACAGTTCACTGAATTGATGCGTCTCTATCTCACTATTCACAGGTATGTCATTATAATCGATAAATGTATGTTGAGATTCATTTTGTTTAGTAAATTAATTTGGAAAAATTTTGTAAAAAAAAAAATGCCGCTTGCACACATATACCAGTATCATATGATGGGGTTGTTACTTAGACAAAGATACTATTTTTTTTTTTAATCGGTGCATTGCGAAATTGTTTATTGCGAATGTTATTGTCTGTGTTAAATTGAGTGAGACCTATTGTGTATAGGCTATTGAGATTTATTGGCTCTTAAGTGCTGAGAATAAGGACGTCTTTCTGGTCATTTTTTTGTATTGCATGCTGAATTGAACTGAACTGAGATATGAGAAGAAAGTTGAACCTGAATTGGTCAATTTGATATGAGATAGGCTTCACCACGGTTACGTCATGTTTGATCATGGGAATGTCATTGTTATGTATAAAAAATATTGCGCTGTGCGGGTTAGAAAATTCAGGAACAAACATATAAGTAATACTGGAATACATACTCGTAACAAAAACCCATGGAAACATTCAGTACTACACACGAGTACTTAAGTATTATCATTATGTAATAGTTTAAATATGCCGCATTTTAACCAATCTTTACAAGGCTATATAAAACACTTGTGTAATTAAGTATTTTTTTTATCATTTAGGTATTTAAATGTCCATAATCAAGCACCTTGTTCCCTTATTTTTGGAAATTTATATAAAAAAACATCATGTTTAAGAGTATTTTAATGAAGTTATTTTTGGTTAAAAAATAAAAATACAGTAATGCTATTTCACATATAACTGTAGTATCTTGAAGGTTCTTTACGTATCAATATCTTAATAACTGGTAATTGTGTGACGTCAATGCTTGAGTATTATTTAATGATTATTCTATTTAGTGTGATTGCGCAATAAATTTGTCTTACTATGCGCAATACAAGCTGTTCGCTTTGATATCAGTGATGTTTTTTTTTTTTTTTGAAATAATAATCTTAATCTGGGAAAAACAGGAATACAAACATGAGACTAAACATTTGAATTCGATTCCTCGGACTTAGTTGCATTCTATATATTTTTTATGATAAGTCATTTTGTATTTTTTTTTCATTTTGGTAACATATACTCGACCCATGTTAAGTAAGTTCATCGAATATCAAGTACTGTCAACAGAACAGCCAGTGCCAAGTGTCATTCCTATTGTAACAATATATGTTTTATAATTTATACAAAAATAATGTTGGAAACATTCGTAAGACGTCGTTTTAGGCATTAATACATTTAGAGGTCACTGCCGTCCTACGTCAAATCACATTTTATATCAAGGTCACATATATACCAAGTTATAACGTCTCTCGGAGTTAAATTTAAAACCCAACACAGTCACATAACAAACATATATACTACATAATATACTAATTTCTAGCACAGCGATTGTTACAAATAGTATGTGTATCTATCATATTCACATCAGATAGAGCAGATGTGATGAAGGATTATAAATGATTTGGTTTTGTGATCAGCCGTGGGTGGTATCGGGTAACAGTCTTCGGAGGTCTTCCATACTTCCATAATTTATTAAAAGAGCGTACATACTGGTTGTCCAAAGGCTGTGTTGTCTCAGCAGGTTTCGTACGTTTGTTCTTCCAATCGAATAAAAAATGAAACCTTAAATATTATTAGGGTAGAAGATAGACCTGATATCATCGGTATCTAAAATTATATTTTAATTGCTCTATACATTTTGAATCAAATGAATATGCGTGTTTTATCACCGAATCTAAAATATGTGTTCATATCAAATCTATATTAGTCTTATCGTTATCAACACCTTGAATTATTGAGATAGCCCGACCGCCCCGAAATTTTTTACACCGTCATCTTATCCGTCACCTATGTGATACGGTGTTATTTTTTATTAAAAAACTATCAAGTTTCAAACATAAAAATCGAGGCCTGGGGTCACTGGGATAACTCGTGTGTTGTAGGTGTCTACCTCGAATGGTAGAAAGAAATGAACATATGTATTTGTGTGTGCCAACACCAGTATGTTCAAAATTCCACGTCCTGATGGTTATAAGCTTCTCCGTGGTCCGGAAGTTCAGTTGAAAAAACTACTAAGTTACGTTTCTTGCCTGCAAGAAGAAACATCTTCTTACCTTCGTACCTTACTGAATAAAAAGAGTTTGCACTTATTAATGGTGCATAATTCTCACTAAGGAAAGAAGCCTTCATTCCACGATGTTCTAAAACCTTCTCCGGATAGAGTTTCACTGGCTCATTTGAACTGTAATAGTTAATTTTTACACAAATATTTTATAATTATCATTTATGCAATGAATTTCTAAATACCTTCGGTTTTCATGTAAAATTAATATTTACACCTTTTTTTTACTTTTTAATATATTAATCAATAAAAAAGATAACACGTTTCACCAATATACGTTAATGTATTAATAATAATCTTTCTGACAAATACTTAATGACTTATTTGAGAAATCTTAGTTCAAATGAACGTTACAAGTCAGAGTATAAATAATTGTAGTCACGGTCGTCAATAATATGCGTTGCGAATGTCATTGTACCGATTTGGCACTTGAAATACACTCACGTGCTAAACCCCTTGGCAACACAATCTGTTGCGCAACGATCCCTATATATATACTACAATATATATATGTACTATAATATATATATATTAGATACAGGTCAATTGATTTTTGCTAATTCCATCAATGAGTTTCTGTGGTGATTCTTTTCCGCTTGCGTGACAGGTGTATTCATTTAGATTTAACAAGAAACAAAATGGTCATATGTGCTTTAATAAATAATTTGATTTTATTAGGGTTAAGCTCTTTATGGAGTTGTGATAGTGTGGCTTAGCGAAACATGAATAAAGTTTTGTGAAACCCATAAATTAATCTGGTGATTAATTGGTTTGCAGTGATCACGAAGGTGGTAATGTATCGGCGCACACAACTCACTTGGTCGGCTCAGCTCTTAGCGACCCCTACTTGTCATTCGCCGCTGGACTTAACGGCCTCGCTGGTCCACTCCACGGTCTCGCTAACCAGGAGGTAAATACTTCGTGTTTGTACTTGTACTTTAAGTTTAACACAATATATAACTATTTCTCGAATGTTTTGCCACCAATAATACCACAGATATTTTTAGTTTATTTTTTCCGTTTTCATCGAGTTTTAACTGTTCTCTAATAAGTGTCTTTTTCAGCACTCAATCAAATATTCTACATTCATAACCAATTTTATTGCATAGGTACTTATTTGGTTGGAGAAGCTCCGTAAACAAGTTGGTGACAACTTTACAGAGGAGAGCCTGAAAGAATTCATTTGGAAGACCCTGAAATCTGGTCAAGTTGTCCCTGGATATGGACACGCTGTGTTGAGAAAGACTGACCCTAGGTAAGAAAGAATAGTTTTTTTCGTTGAAGATAATAATCAACCTTTATAATCATTTTTTTGCGCTAACAAAATGATAGGTTGGTTAGCTAAATGACCGGTGTACTTTGGAACCCTATAAGCCTTAGTTAAAAGTTGAATCCTGGAATTTTCATCAAATTGGGCACTTACACATGTGAACTCTAATACGATGGACATATTTAAATGGTATTATCACCACATCATGGATTTTTTTTTATTGCAGATACACATGCCAACGTGAATTCGCCCTTAAGCACCTCCCCAACGATCCATTGTTCAAACTCGTGGCTGCAGTCTACAAGGTTGTCCCACCAATCCTAACTGAGCTTGGCAAGGTCAAGAACCCATGGCCCAATGTCGACTCACACTCCGGTGTATTGCTACAGGTAATATATATGCAGATTTTTGACAGTGATGGTACCCTTGATGGTCTTAAAACCATTATATATTTGGTCATTTTGATTGACATGTGTGATGAGGTACTCGAGTACCTCTCTTTGAATGTCACACTAGAACCATTTGGTCAACACTGCCACATTAATATATTAACTGTTTGATTGAAGAATATTGCCTAATTCAATTTGATATATTCCATTTCAGTATTACGGCTTGAAAGAGATGAACTACTACACTGTCATGTTCGGTGTCTCCCGTGCATTGGGTGTACTTGCACAACTCGTCTGGTCCCGCGCCCTCGGATTCCCCATTGAGAGACCGAAGTCGTTCAGCACGGAAGCCCTGATCAAACAACTCGGCAAATAATTTTAATAATATAAAAACATGCCTAGAAAAAAAAACCCCATTAGAATATTCGTAGCCCCAATGCAGTACTTATTCATATGTAAATTCCAGTAATAGAAAAGAATGTTAGTATAAACGGTGGGTCTTTGGTACATTGTATGGACATAGTGAATTGCCTATCTGTTGTTCACACAGACAATTAATTTGCAATGTACATATTAAAATATGTGGGGTTCGGTAAACAAAATTTAATTATATCACTTGAAGTGTTTGTCATAGAGGAAGTCGTAGATATCATTTACTCGGTTGCAGCACACTTTCTGGTTTTATATCGATTATATGGATTGATTTTGTGTACTTATGTCTGTGATTTTTATTAATTCTTTAGATTTTTTTTAAATAGATCATTAGACTGCTACATTTTTGGTGGTTAGCTATCATACTGTCCACGCTCTTATTCATATTTTTTTTGTCATCATTTTCTTTATTTATTTCTAACTTTAATTTTTGTTAAGTACAATGTTCACTTCTGTTCTTTAAAATAATTTATGTCTAAGACCGTGGACGTTATAAATTAAATCACAATTATGATTATTCAGTATTTTTTTTAATTTTCAATGTACTTAGATTGAGAATTGTTTTTAAAAAGCATGTGTAGAACATTTAAAAACTATTTATTAGACATTGACACTTGTAGTGTAATTTATTTTCAAGTTACCAAAGTATTTAATTTATTTAACTTCGCATGTGACTCATCCTGGGTCATGGACTTATGGATATAGAAATAGTCCACTACACATAGAAGGTGGCCAGCAATTATTATGAACTAGACCCATTCTTAATGACAATACAAAAATAAACGGAAACATTCTATATAGTTGTTTTTTATTTAACACAGCAACGAAAATTACTACAAGAGATGTGGAATGTGGACGATAAAACTTGTAACGTATTTCCTTGAAACAGTTGCCCTGTTGTTCTTCGGCATATTATGGATTAGTAAAAGATCTTGACAATTATGAAGTTAATTTCATAGAAAAACGATACCCATAGTCAATATTTGGCGGGAATTCTTAAAAGCGTAGGTAATGTATTAAACTTGTCCATAGACATGCTTCTCTCAAAACGCTAAGCACTACTGAAATATTATATGCTGGTTTTAAGAGTTATATTTTGGTATTACTGCGATTTATTTATCATCATTACTATTATATTGTATATTTCAAGAGATTTGAACAATAATTGACTTCACTTTAAAGGTCTGTGTATATCTGTATTCTAGCGTATCGATGGCGTACTATCTGTCTACCTAACGAAAATAAATGACGTCCCATCTTGATAAAGGCTGCTGTCAAATGTAAACTGACAAATCAAAAATAAACAACATATTTTGGGATACTGACTATATTTACGCTTAAAATTGCAAATATACTAATAACTATTATTAATTACATATTGAGTATGAGATTCGATGGTGATTGTAATTATATTAACAGCATATAATATATGTTGCATTTGTGTACATGCCCGTTTAGTGCCAGGCTTATTGTTTACTAGTGTGCTTTATTATAATTTTATCTTTAAGTTCTGAAACCTGAATTCCATATTCTTTCTGTCATGAAAGTGTTAAGTATATGAAATGGCCATGAACCTAGATTGTGTTAACGAGGGTATAAAAGTGGTAGGGGATTTAGGTGACATTCAAATAGCGGAATTAGGTGATAGTATAGAATATGAAAAACCAGTAGCATCGAAGGAGATATCGACTATTCCCAATACCCTACTTCAAAGCTCTACAGTTCCAGTGTTTGGAAATATTTCTGTAAGTGATTCAGATAACGTGCAATTTGGTAACAACACCTATTTCAATGGCCCTGTGACAATCAAGCAAGTTATTAAAAACAATGGGGTGGAGAATGCTTCTTACACAGTAACAGACGATGAACAAGAGAGTGGAGATACAACAAAGTCTAAAGTGAAGAATAAAAAATGTAAGACTTTTGCAATTTGTTTTCCCAATTTTTTAATATAACCTTGGCCTTGGTTAATTCTAAAAGTAACATTTTCCTTCACCATTCTTTAACTATACACCATACTTCCTATTACAGTTTTCATCTTTGGCCAGAAAATCTTGTTAAAATGATACATTAGCTTTATCTTCATAAACCTCTGTGATAAGTTAAAGCTATATACAGTAATTATATATATAGCCACATATTATCTATTATCTTCTGGAATTCAGATCTAAGAATGTCATCTTCATCTTTTCGTTTCATAACAAGCATAAAAATTTATATGTCAAGATATTTTTATGTAACTATCTTCAAATATTCATTGTAGCTTTAATCATTGCATTACAGCTGTAAAGCCACAGAAGTTTACAAAATGGAAAAAGTACAATTTCTTAGGACTTAGTATTGGGATATTAGTTACAGTGCTCATTATAACGCTTACTGTTAATTATGAATTATATAAAAGTTCACAAACAACACAGAGCTCCACAAACACAGAGGCTTACAACTCAAGTAAGTACCATCTAATTATAATGTGTTATGTCATAACTTTAAGGTTTCATTGGTTTTAAATCTAAGTGTATCACATGTAGTTTCAATTAATATATGAGAGCACCATTAGGAAAACTTATTCATCATAGTTAAGAGATTTTTTAAATTATGTTAAATGTAACAAAACTTGTTAATGAACCCACTTTGTGGCTCTGGTATAATATTAAAAACACATCCATAGTAAAGTTTGAATCTTTCAGCTTGCAATAAAATTTTGGGTGTCTGTGATGAGAATTTTCAAATGGTTGTATTATCCATCATATTACAATTAACAATCATGCTGATTTTCCTATCATTACTAACACGAGGTGGTGATGTACTTGATAAGAGGAATGGTCACGAAAGATGTGAATCGCACTGTACAGAGTTATGCACCAAAGGAGGTATGTTTGAATTCTTAATATGACTAATACAGAAGCTCATTATGTTTTTTTAAAAAATGCTTTAAATATTCCAGTGAAGTTAATATATATTAAATATGAATTAATCATAGATATCAATCAAAATATTGTATGAATGAGTTTTTTACATGAAAGGCACACTTTGCATGCAATTCAATTGTACACTGGTGTTCAATATACATGGGTAACAAATTGACCAAATTTATGTATTCAGATCATATTTTTTCCTAAGGTGCATGTTTGGTAATATTTGGGTATTATATCATTTATTTCTGTCAAATTTTGTTGTGATAAAGGTTCACATGTTCAAAGGTACGCTCTTAAATAAAAATGCCAAAACCTAAAATACAACGAAAATATATATTTGAAATAGAAATTCGATGCCCAATATCGTCTCGACAAAAAATTTGAAAATGACATCACATGTTACTATAACCGCCAAATTGTGCTAAAAATTAATTAAAATTCACATTGTTTTTAGGTGGACCAGATATTATATCGCCAGAGTACCTGCGTTTTGTGTCTAGAGTTGATTGGCTGGCGCAGCCTGAAGAGGGCGCTTTGGATCCTCTAAAGCTTCCGGCACCATGGGTCATAATCACACACACAGCCACAGAGACTTGTAATAGTCAGGTGGGTTTACTACTGACAAATGTAATACACTACCACCTTATGTAACCAGCTGCCTCGGTAGTTCCGAACCAATACTTTGGGCCTTTAAGCGCACCAATTTTTTAAAAGGTCGGCAACGCACACTATGTGCCTGTATCTAGGACGACTTCACCTTATCTGTAGTGATGATCGCGCGGTTCAAAATGGCACGTATCAGAAATGTAAATCGCCCAGGCTGTTAAGAAGCGATTGACATTCAGATATCTCTCTATTGATATAAATAGAAGTATTTTTTATACAGTGTAAACTCCATGTAACGGCAATCGATTTAACGATAAATTCTTTAAAGCGTCGAAATCAATTGTCTTAGGTTGATTTAGCTTCTATTACATACATGATTTTGCGTCCATTTAACGACCACTCTCTATAACGCCATAAAATGCACACTCCCTTCAGTGTCGTTATATTTATGTTGTTTTTGTTTTTGAACTTGCGTTCAATGTGTATGTGTTTTAACAATGTCTTGGCTACATATAAAATTATGTAGTGTAAATTAATAATAAATCTGATTCATCATTCATTGTTTTGTGATGTATGATAACCGGAGTGTCCGGACATAGTTTGGAATAAGTATTTCTTTTATTTAACGATAAATGTGTGGAAATCAAAGTGAAATTGAGTTACTATCGGCTAGTTCAATGGCATTATTATGCGCGAATTCGGGTAATCCCTAGTTAGAATATCCTTCAGCGGGCATGGCTCGTCCGATAATGTCGATGACTCAACTTGTTTTGTTGGTTTGATTAAAATTAATTCGGAATTCGCTCGTTCACTATGATATTTGGGATTTTTATGCAATGCTATGTATATATGATAAGGCCCACTTAAAGTTCCATACCTCGAAAAAAAAAAATGCAACGATACACGTAAATATAGAAGTGGTCATGCTAGTTTGTCACGTGACGGAGACGTTCAGAGACGCATATTTATGTGATTTTGGTCTTTGTAAAGAACAGATGTGAGAGTGCCATGCTTAGAGTTTCAGCCGAATGGGCAGGCACGGCCGGAGAAATAGCACTCTCTCATAGAAAACCAGCGTAAAGTCATGCAATTGGACTTTGTTCATTTTGTACTCGCGTTTCGTTCGGTGAGTTAGATGCCCGGTGCCCATCCTTTCCCCTCCCCCGTTCTCTTCCCCTACCCCTCCATTTCCCAATTTTCCTTTAAAGGCTGGCAACGCACTCACGAACTCCTAGCCGCGTAAGTGTCTATGGGCGGCGACTTCACCTTTATGGTGGGCCTCCTGCTCGTTTGCCCACTCTTCTATAAAATTAAAAAAAAGAACAGAACTGTGCGGTAATATCTTACGCTTAAATTACGCTGGTAACGGAGTCGTCTTCAGAACTTGATATTTTATATATAGAAATTACAAACACATTAAAAAAATATATATATATTTATTACTTTTAAGTTAGTCCTCCATTTAACTAACAATCTACTTGTTTTAAGAGAACACGATCTCTCGCTTATTAATCTTAACAATACACAAATTAGAAAATAACTAATAATACAAAGATATAAATAAATAAAAAATCAAAACAAGTACCGCGCTGCTACTTGTTTAGATTTTTTACTACACAGTCACTTTAAGACGTAGTAAGTAGACTTTAAGTAACAATTGACACATGTCTGGTATCTCACACGAAAAATAAATGACAGTAACATACAATATTTGTTTTGTATATTCTCTGTTTTAACTATATATTTGAAATTCTAATGAAATTTTTATATATGTGTGAACTTTACTGTTTAGTCTATTTTTGTGTATACATTCTGTATTGGTCTAAAGAAGTCTAAGAGCCATCAATGATAATTGTTTTCGTAATTTCAGAGTCAATGCGTACTACGAGTGCGGTCGATACAGACCTTTCATATTGAGTCCCGAGGTTGGAATGACATTGGCTATAATTTTTTAGTCGGCGGTGATGGATCGATCTACTACGGTCGAGGTTGGGACCACATCGGCTCTCATACACTCTACTACAACAAGTATTCAATAGGTATTGCGTTTATCGGTACATTTAACACAATAATACCATCACAGAGACAAATAGAGGCGTGCAAAAGACTTATAAAATTAGGTATTAAGTTAGGTAAGATTGCTAAAGATTATAAATTATTAGCCCATAGACAACTCATGTCGACATTGAGCCCCGGTGACACTGTGTTCAATATTATTAAAACGTGGCCGCATTTTGTGTCGAACTTCACATCGGTGAGTGAAATTTTACCGAATTATTGAATGTTTCGTTATTATTTTTACGTATATGTATTGTGGGGTTTTAGTTTTAATCGATTTTTGTTATGCGCGTACAAGTAGAGCGTAAAACTCACTTACATGTGATGATGTAAATAAAGTTGCTTCGTCCGGAAAAGACATCGACCACTCTTCATATATTGTTGGGCCCAAAATTTGATGTAGTACCAAATATATGTCATTTGTTAGATAATCTATTATAAGCTGAAGTTTCAGTTTAATTGCTATTTACATATAGGAGATTTAAGAGTTTGAATACAAGGTTAGGGTCTGTTAGGTGAGGCGGCCAAAGTCGAAAAATCACAGAAAATGTTATGACATTTGTCATTTTTGACATGACAGTGACGTTTGTTTAAAAACTTGACAATTTGCCTTTTAAGGCCAAAATGGTCGAAGTCCTTACTGAAACTAATTTGAAAGTCTTAAATTGTTTTTTTAATTGCTCATATATCAATATACTTGTAGACACACACAAATCAGTTTTATTTAATCTCAGAATATACCAGAATATATGTATTTAGTATCATCTTTGTAAATTTAAATACTACTATTAATATTGTATTCAATTAATTAATATATTATTGAAAGGTAATTACTATGTTATATATAAGCCATGTAGATTATGGCTAAGTATATCTGTACTTCGCTAGGGCATCGTGTAATGGTTACAGCTCTTTACAAGCATTCTATAGTGGCGATGTGTTTCTTGCCAGTTCTCTCTCGTCCGCTTTACGCACTCGATTTGGGAACTGGCAATAATTATAGTGTCAACAATTTATTATTTGAAGGTTCATAAGTTACACATATGAACAATTTTTTAAAATGTATATACAAATCTGTCGATATTATATTGAGAGTCATCATAAAATGATAAGTAACTGGAGTTTGTTAGCTTATATGGCGAGAGTCTCACTTTGATTACGTTCACTTTATATCAAAATGAGCTTCACTAGTGCTCGCTGATACGATTAGGTGTGGGATAATGTTTAATATCAACATTGTCTGAACAATATTAATTGCAGAATATTAGTTTAAATTCGTTAATCACTGCCGTGGTAAGCCATATACGCGGAGTTCATGTTTGTAGGCGTCTGTCAAAAGTAATTTCTTTAATTTATGGTCAGTGTTCAAAAGGGATTCCGATTAACTGAGATTAGAATGAAAATATGTGTATAACTAAATTTAATTATGTAAATTTATTGATTTATGTAAAAGCAAAAAGTACACTGTACATGTGAAGTCCCCGTCCATAGACGCTAGAGCTAAATTGTAATTAATAAATTAAGTTTTGTATAATACACTTGTTACATTTCCACAATTCTTCTGGACGACAAGTGTCCTTCTTAATTTTAATGTCTTCCAAAGTGGTTTAACGCCCATACAATTAATTACATTTCCTATGATGTGAGTAGTTTTTTTTTTTAGCTTAGTAGAAGATAATTAGAAGCAAGTGACAAATATTCGGTATTTGGCTGCACGTCTCTATACACATATGTATATTATCGTAGAAATATTACTTTGACGTATTCAAATTGTTTGAAAAACATCGATCTCTATTACGCCATTATAATACGCACAGCAATTGCAGGTCACAATTGCTTCGTGTATATTAATAAGTAATATTTTATAATTTTATCAAGTCGATGATTGATTTTTGTACGGCGCATGCGTCTCAGATGTCTGTACATATACAACGGTTATCATATAATAAAAATGGCCGAACTATAATTGTATGTTTACTGTTCTCAATTTTATAAGAGATCTCGATAGTAGTAATTTCGATATGTAGATTTTAAACGTACTTTCAAATGTTTTCAATTGATAATATTTAAGGAAATGTATGATAGACCTTGGCTTTTGAATAAATTTAATAATGTTTTAGTAATATTTGACAATATTACTAAAGTGCTTAACACATTTGTATCAATTATTCATGTTTTTTTTGCTATTTCATTCGTATGTAAATCGTAATAACATTAAGTTTGTTTTTAATTTAAAGCTACATAAGCTTACAGTTCAACAGATTATAGTTAAAAAAAAATTATCTTTTCACTCTGACATTTGGTAAGCTGGTAAAGGTCAAAGATCAAATTGTGCGATTAGACCCGAGTTTGCTTATTGATGAATGTATGATAGTGTATATTTTTAGTATTAGATATAATTAGCTTTGCTTTTTTTTGTTATGTATCACTTGTAAATGAGACATAGTTCACTTAGTAAAGTTGAAAAATATGGCCTGGTAAGATTGAAACCTGATTCTTATGAAGGTTTTCTGACCAATAAGATCTTTAAAGTTATTTAAAGTTTTGATAAGCAATGAATAAAAGATTTTTTAAAGGACTCTAGATCTTTGCAACCGAATTGGATTTAATTAACAGGTGTTCTGTTTCCCAAAGAAATACGTAATCTGTAGAGAATAGAATTGTAATATTTATATGTAATTTTTTTGCATCGTTCAAATAGTCTTATATTTTGATTCGCTTCCAATTCGAGCGGTATATGAATCAATAGTTTCGCCTATACGGTAGCTGTTTTGTATAATATATATATACAGCTTATCACAAAAAGTTTACACAATAAAAATAGATTAAAAATAAAGCCAAAATAAGGTTAAAACATAGAACCGGAAATGGAATCTAAGATCAGAATAAAATAATACAACAAAAAAAAAACACGAACAGAAAAAAATAAATAAACATATATACATATGAACAAGTGGAGTATATTATGTGAAGAACGAGCATTTAAGTGTGTGAGTGAGTGTGCGAGGTTGAGTCTGTGAATTATTGCTGATCCATGCATTTACATTATTTTTATGATAATGTGTTTATTAGCAGTGTCAATGCTAAGACTTAAGCTGAACACTAGAGAATAAGACATAAAGATTTTGTACGATTTGCTTTTGCAAGGTTAAAGTAAGTTTTTTAATGTTAGTTCCATTTATTACTTTGTTTCATAGTGAAACTAGTGGCGATTGATTGTTATGTAAGGATAGTCTTGTACAATACAAAATACCGACAATGGTGCTAATTATATTTTGTACATTTATATAGTTTCAATAAAGTGCCTTATGATTGTTATATTTTTTTATTATTATATGAAATTTAATTTCCCAATTAGATTGCAACTTAAATCAGTCTTGAGTTTTGAGTGAAAACCTGATATTTTCACTCAATCAATGCTTCCAGTTAATAAAGGGTCTGGTATCTAAACAGTAGGTATTGGAATTAAACTCGCGTGGTACTCATAAACAGGGAAGAAAGGTTCAAGCTTTACACACCCATGTGAGCCTGTGTTATGATAACCTCCAGCTAAAATAAAATGAAGGCAGATTACGAAATTCCACCCGTTTAACCATGATGTTTGTTCCACCACTGACCGTTTCGTAAGACGCACCACGTTATTTCTTCACAAATTCGTAGAATAAAAGAGGATGTACGAATTCTAAATAGGCTGGCACTCTACCCCCGGCCATGCGACTGGGGGCCGACTTCAGCGTAAATAAAACCCTGGGTACTTATGATTAGTGTCTTAAGAATTAGCGGTATGCGAAATATACTATAGTGATCCTAGATGGCTACAAACAATATAGGACTAAGAATCATTACTGTAGAATATGAAATACTAGTCTACCAGTTACAACGATTGGCTCCAGCTAAGCTAGAGATCACAATACTAGTAACACGCGTTAGTCAGTACTATAATTGACTTTCACGTCGTTATGTTCTTAATAACAAATGACGAACGATTGAATCGTGTATTGATTTTCAATTACATACATAGGTATAATGTATACTGTAATTTTTTATTTTCATGTTTTTTCCGAAAAACTTAGTTAAAGATACATCTAAACTCTTAACATATTTATTCTTATAACTTGTATTTTATTACTGTGATGTATCTGTTTATGTTTCCTTAATACATAAATTAATATATTTTGCTATCGCACCATTTAATGATTCATAGTATATTCAATTAGAGTATTAGAAATGTTAAGGGCGCACGCCACACATAAAATATTCAGTTGCTTTCCACCGGTAACGTTTATTGAATTTTTAATCACACAATTAACGTCAATCATTCGGTCAACCTTCACATTATAGCCATTCAAATGGCAGGATATTCTGGCCCCCTTAATCACACCCCCCCCGCCCCCCACTTAAACCAATACTCCAGGGTCAAGACCTTTGAAGACGATTAACTAGTTCCAAACACTTAATTTATGGAAAACATTTTTCATGCGTCCTCAAAATACGCCGAAAAGTTTAGACCGCTTAAAATAGTATAGAATATTATTTTAGATTCTCGGGGACTTTTTTTTAAAATTGACGAGGAAATGTCTTATGCAATCCCCGCAACTCTGTCATATGTGTTACTAACATCATAGCAGCCTATATTCAGAAGACCGGGTGAGCCATGTATCAATAGGGCTGCATAAAAATGAAAACGATAAACCGATAGGTTCACAAGATTTGTGTTAACATTACTGAAACAATGTCGAACCTAGAACCAAGTTATCATAACCACTGCGACATAACAGTACGAAACAGTTGATGTGACAGCTCCGTCCTTTCCCATAAAATAATGATGGTTATCTTTTATAATTAAGGTGGTGACGTGTGATTTAGATAGACAATGGACATATGAACAATCTACACATAATTACATGCGGTTCGAATCACGTCCATTTTTCATTAGACACAATATTGAACGGTCGATTCAGATATGGTGCGAAAGGTGACTGTAAGGGATCGAAGGCCGACAAAGAAAGGATATGTTTATAGGAAATTTATTGATTTCTGCAATAGAACTGATTTGCATGGATTTAAATATATCGCCATGGAGGATCTCAATGTGGTAGAGAGGTGAGTTTAGTTGACTTTTTAAGTTATAACACAAGAGGCTAATGGTAGGAAAATATATTACCAATAATTTACGATTGGTACAGGTAACGTAATATATACTTAAATAAATATATATTAATACACCTAAACCCAACATATATGCTCACCACATAATTTTTGGTTGAACCAGGTATTGATTGTCCGACTGTTTGATGGTCCGGTAATTCCTAAACCGAGTCGTTTTAATTTTTTTACCCGTGTCCGTTGGATTTCATTTATATTGATGTGATTTTTGGAAATAAAATATCCTCATAACTCGAGGATATTTTATTAAGAAACTTAATACTAATAAAAGATTTATTTAAAAATTTCTTGAGTATGTGAATCATCCTGTATGATTTCAAAATGAATGCTACAACATTTGCTTCACACAGATTTCTGTTACCGATTAATAATTAATATTATTTTTGAAGTGTCATATCTATACTAATAATAAGACAGTAAAAATCGAAAAACTGTACATTAAATATTTTTCCAAAAAACTGAAAGGAGGCAATTAAAGAAGAGTCATAGAAACCAAAAAAAACAGTTTTTGGAATTCTTGTCTGTCTGGTACGTTATAACTTGAAAACTACTGAACGGATTTGAACGCGTTTCACAGTTGGATTACATATAATTGGGAGCGTTGTCAAAAGTTTATTTTGTCAAAAACGGTTAAGAGAAAAAGAAGTTATGGTCAATTGAAAATTTACTTCAACCACTGCTTCAAAATTTTTAAACACTTATATTGATTGATTAGTTATATATTGTTAAATATGTTATAATATAAGTTAATCTTAATATTAAAACTATTAAGTAAATATAAAACTTATGAGAGGTAACCAAAATAACAAATAACGCAGTGCGCGCGGGCGCGGTTAACGTGTTCAGCAATGTGCTCGATAGATGGCGTTGATAAAATTCGTCATCAATATAGATTTATTTTATTTTTTTACTTCTTAAACCTATACAGCTTATCAAAAACAGTTTACACAATAAAAATAGATTAAAAATAAAGCCAAAATACGGTTAAAATATAGAACCGGAAATAGAATCTAAGATCAGAAAAAAGAATAACAAAAAAAAACACGAAAAGAAAAAAATAAATAAAAATATATATACACATGAACAAGTGGAACTATGTGAAGTACGAACATTTTAGTGTGTGTGTGTATCAGTGTGTGCAATGGTGTTGCTGTGTGAGTGAGTGTGCGAGGTTGAGTCTTAGTTTTTTTTTAAAGAACTTCTACTTAGGTCAAATATATCCGTCGCGGTATTAAGATGCTCCATTGTGTAATGACTACCATGCAGTTCAAACTTTCATTAACGTTTTACCCTATGATTATTTTGAGTGAACACTACCTATACAAACAAGTAAAAGGAAACGAGTGAAGAGACGTTTATCGTTTGTCCGCATCCATTTTTCCACCTACATCCTTAACGTTAATGAGGTTTACCTTTTATTATTTGGTCAAGCTAATAAGTAATAACCTCACAAGTACGTATTTCGTACTCATAACTTCGTAAGAATTTTCTTTCAACTCTTAACCGCTGAGGAGTTTTACCTTCCGTCATCAGCTCATCCACATAAGAAGATGACTATCAGAATATAAAATTGTCAGAATAGTAATTGCCTGTACGTTAATTTGAAAGTTGCCCTCGATTTCTCTGAATCATCCGATCCTGTAAAGCTACATCATCCCTGAGTAACACAGGCTATATATAATTCCAATTGTAACAAGATTTTAGCCCGTGAAAGAAAGCCCTGTCGAGATCATTAAAAAACGCTATATACTTAACTAAATTACACGTGGGCGAAGCCGCGGGCGGAAAGCTAGTTTTTAATAAAACGTACAGAGATGCTTGTTTCAATGTACAAGCGAATAATACTCACATTTAAAACCCTTTTGGTTAAGCGCGCCATCTAGTGGAAGGGTTGCAAAGTTGTTAAGCTGATGCTTGTATGCTACAAAATACAATAGTTTTCCCTATATAACAAATTTGTCTACATTCACTAGCTAAAATTCACTTTAAGAAAAAACTAAGAGTTTAAGCCTAGGTCTGAGTGAGTAATAAATAGTCAGCGTTATCGCAAAATTTTATATATATTAAGAAATAATTAAAGATTTTTCTTAAATTATTTAATTAAATTTGTATTTATACTACTCAAGTGTCGGTATTCTTTGAATTGAATTTGTTTCAATGTTTTATTGGATCTTTATAACTGAAATGTTCTGAGTTAAGTTTTGCGCCATCTGTGTTCGACAGCTGACACTATGATTTGTTTTCAGATCTTGTTGGGCCGTCGCTGTGTTTGTTAGTATGATTGTGGCTTTAATGTTTGTTATTACCGCCTATAGATGGTACGCCAGGAACCCAGTCGTAACTGTAAGTTATCACATTTTGGCGTTAAAACACTAATTGTGACCCGGGTAACTCATACCAAGAGGCGATATGTACTTACTTCTACTTACACAACCTATCTAAACACTAACACACACAAAATATGCGGTTTAATTTTTTTTATTCTATTTTCATACATAATGTATGACGTAAATCTGTGACGTAGCGTACATTGGCGGGGCCGCGTATAAAAAAATTGTTTGGGGGCCCTTATGTGGGGGTAAAGATCCCGCCATAACAGTGTAGAGTGTTGCCAACTTTTTAACGCACGCTTGAGGCGGGAAAAAAAGTTATTGCTTTATAGAATTTTGTCATTTGTAAAATAAAATGAATTAGGATGTTTTTATATTTTTTCCTTACACACTCGTAAATACGATACGGAAGTAGCTACGCCCCTGACGAAAATACGCAGAAGAAAACAATAAAAGATTTCACACACGTACACACCTATTGCAGAAAAATAAAAATCTCAAATAAATTGTTAATATAAAATTTGAAAAAAACTAACAGAGAATATATGGACACAAACAAAAAAAATGTAATTATAATAAATTAACCTGGTTATAAACTAAAATTGTTGCTTAATTAACAGTTGGAATAATACAAATAGAAATTATTATTTTTATATCTTTTCCACATGTAACAGTATCAGCGTTCACTAGTGTACGTCAATAGTTTTCTTTTAACTAAAGCTCGAAAATAAAACGGTCTGATACTCACAGCAAACACAGAAAAAAACAAAATCATAAATATCATATTAAAATTGTTGATTTGTGCGGTTGCTGTTGGCACGCCCGAAGCAACAAAGCAATTTGTCTATTTTAGTTAGTTTTAAAAATACTATTATATTTTTAATTTATTGTAATGTTGTGTGTCCAAATAAACATATTTTCTTTCTTTCAATCATTACACTATCCATCAGCGAATAGGTATATTAATATACTATACAAATCAATTAATATTTTTGAGTGGGAGTGCCATTCTGTTACTTAGAGTTTCAGCCGAATGGGCAGGCACGGCCGGAGAAATACCACTCTCTCACAGAAAACCGGCGTAAAGTGATGCAATTGGACATTTTGTACTTGCGATTCGTTCGGTGAGTGTGATCATCCGGTGCCCATCTATTCCCTCCCCCGTCCTCTTCCCCTACCCACCCCATCTCCCAATTTTCCTTTAAAGGCCGGCAACGCACTCACGAGCTCCCAGCCGCGTGAGTTTCTATTGGCGGCGGCTTCACCTTTATGGTGAGCCTCCTGCTCGTTTGCCCCCTCATCTATAAAAAAAAATGAAAAAAACCTTAACTATCGGTGGGCATAATAAAATAGATGCATACATTTACGTTATAGTTAGAACAACACGCAAACACACAGTACACCGAGACTAATCCGGGAAAAAACAGTTCGTTGTTTTTTTTAATGTCCATATCGAAGCATTTAAGGCGATTCATTCCCGTGATTTTTTAAACAGTCCTTAAAACAATAAAAGGCCCCTACTCAAAATTATTCATTCAATGTTTAATAGAATAATTAAATTAAACAGACATATATGTATATGAGTCGATTATGTTTGTAATTGATATATAATTATTATATATCTTAAAACATCATACATATACAAATGAAAAACAGAGATTGCATACAGCACAAAACAGATCACGTATATGCATAAAAATTAAGAAACACGGCCAAAATACACGGTTAAAACTATCAATAAAAAAGTATACAAGAATAAAAACAATAATATGGTTATTTTAAGTGAAGAACGAGCGTTTAATGTGTGTGTATTAGTGTGTAATGGTGTTTATAGGTAATTAATGTGTGTGTATTAATGTGTAATGGTGTTTATAGGTAATAGAGAGTACTCAGGGTGCTATATGGGACGTGCCATTCCCAGCTGTCACCATCTGCGACATCAATACTATATCGAAAAAGGCCGCAAGGTCTATTTCAAATAATTTGTGAGTATATTAAATATGCCGCTTCGCTTTAATTAACATTTCAAAGCGAACCCACAGAGGAAGCGTTATATGTCGTCGTTTTGCAAGATATCCTATATGTGCATATTGTTTAAAAATATATTTTATGTATTTTTAACTGCTTTAACTAAAGATACAACTTATAAAACACTTGTTAAATTACTTTTAAATATCTTTAAGTTTTTAAATTTTAGTATGTAACGCTTAAAATCGTTTCCGGTCGCTTAAAATTATTCGCGTATTTTATCTTTGAATCATTCAGTACAATTTTCTACTTAATTCTCGTAAGTACAGTTCCGTTAAATTGCCGGATAACAGGATTAACGGAACATTTTGTAAACTTTCCGTTAACCCTGCACTCATTGCTTCAATTCGTGTAGGCTGTATATCGACACGATTTTTTCAAGGCAAGAGCTATAGCAAACAATTTGTAACTCTTACTGCGACAGAGACATGCATGAAGATATTAAAAAGAAAATGCAATTTCAAAAATACAATAGAAATTATTATTGTTAGGTTAATTAGGATTAACATTTTCAGAACACTCCCACATCATATATCGCCAGAATATGTGTTTAGCGCATTGAAACTTGTACCGCTGCTATTTTTCGGGGCAAATATAAAAGAAAAAGACAAAGAGGTGTTAAGAAATCTCCAAGATATTATCGATTTAAATGGCATTCCACTTAAGACACTATTTACATCTGTAAGTCTTCTTTAATAATGCACAATATTGCGTCTTTTTAATAAATAATCTCATTTTTAATAATAAAACGTATCTTGTTAAATGTGTAACGGGCAGTGACAACAGTTGAGAGCTTTTGCAAAACCACTTTATTAGGTTTGTTCGTATTATTATGTATATTGTATTTTGTTATTGTATAATGTCTCAAGTTCCCATTCAATTGTCTTATGTGTAAACCTAGTTGTGTTATCTCATAAGTTTATTGTTTTAAATGTAATTAGCACATAATATGTCTGGGGACAGATATAATAAAATAAAATAAAAATAGTATTTTACAACGTATTTGTTTGGAAGTTGGGTATGCTTGTTGAGTGGAAAGTATGACGTTTTTAAAGGATAGAGTTTGTGGTAGGGGTTGTCTGTCGGGAATAAACAATAAAGAATCATCTAATTATAATTATGATTATATCTAATGTGGGTATGTAACAAATGTGTAATAATATATATGTGTGCGCGCGTGTGTATATGTGTGTGGGGTGTGTGTGAATAGTGTGTTCCAATTGTCGATTTGGCTAGTCGGCACTGTGACATTAACTTTTTTTTTTGTATAGTTGTCACCGGCGTCATCTTGCGACAATCTTATACAGCGTTGCATGTGGAAGAATATTATATACAGATGTGATCAGCTATTTCAACAGGTGACAATACAAATAGGTACCTGCTGTACGTTTAATTACTTCGCCATCGATAATTTGGACAATGGGTACGTTATTTATACACATATTTTCGTTTGGCATAGTATATTAACGTTACGCCCTTCGGCCTCGGTATATGGGAAAAACCATCAACACTTTTGAGATATTTCATATAATCACAGCCGTTAATAAATTATGCAGCAAGAACCTATAATGAGTCCTATCTGTCCTTGGATATATTTGGCCTAAGTAGAAATTCTTTAAAAAAAAAATTAAGACTCAACCTCGCACACTCACTCACACAGCGACACCATTGCACATATAATACACACACACACACTTAAATGCTCGTTCTTCACATAAATAATACTCCACTTGTTCATATGTATATATATATACTTTTATTTATGTTTTCCTGTTCGTGTTTTTTTTTGTTATTGTTTTTTTCTGATCTTAGATTATATTTCCGGTCCTATGTTTTTACCTTATTTCGGCTTTATTTTTAATCTATTTTTATTGTGTAAACTTTTTTTGATAAGCTGTATAGGTTTAAGAAATAAAAAATAAAAATAAAATAAAATATTCTTATTATTTAAGTAAAACACTAAGGAATACCGTGCGTTGTTTTCCATATTATTATAATTTTATAATTAAAATAATAATTTCTTTATTCAGATAACAAAATGTAATTTCTTATAAATTAGTATTACAACACAGTTCATTCTTGTAGGAGTCCTTATCAGCCATAAGTCGTCATTATTGTCTATGTTGTATTCACCGTATTGTTTAATAGTTTAACGTCATGTGTAAGATCTGTCATATTGTCAACCGTCACTTTAAGTCGTATCCAACACTCAAAGCCGTGTTAGTTTTGGTTAATCTGATAGTAGGCGGAGAAACAATGCCCCATAATCCCATTGATAAGAATACATTTCCCGAAAAAAAAATCTAATTCATCAGCTAATGCCTTCGGGCGTCAGTCAAATGCCCGGGAAAATGTATTTTCCACCAACCAATCATTTTAATGCTTATGTATAATTAAATTAATTTTCCTTGAGTCAACTATACCAGAATGTTATTCAAATCATATCATATCAAATCATATCATACATATCATCAATCTATTTTAATTAAATTAAATACGGATTAGTAATGAACTTTCAGATGTATTAGTATTATAGGCGTTGATACGGCTCGAAGGATCAAACTCTTATAAATAAAAATCATGTCTTATACATATCAACACTTCTTCTGTTAAACTAAATAATGACCTCCCAATCAATCCACCACCATTACTCTCCAACATCCGCCAGGTTTGCATACACCTTTTCTAGCCTGGTGTCCGTAACAGGTATTTAATTATCGACATAACGAGTTATCTTATAACAATCCAATCACAATGTCGTTGATAATTCTACCACAACCAGCTCCTAAGGATTATGTGTGTCATATTTTTCAAAACCATCTCGATGTTCGTTTGTTCTATTATAGGAACACGGATTTTTATCATGTGCCCACACCTCGCCGAGTAGCATCTTGCGGTTACCAGACAGCTCTAACGGTTCTGTTGAAAGTCGATGTTGATGATTACTACAGCTCAAGTGTCGCGTCTCATGGTGTTTTGGTGAGTTAGTTACCATACAATTTCATTTCTATCAAACTGTTATACCAAATCGTGCTCATATTAAATGTTTTTGGTTAAAAGATATACAGTAGTATCCGGATATAACGACATTCAAGTGACCGTCGAAGGCATACTATACCGTAAACGAATATTTAGAGGACAAAGATCCCTTTAATGGGTCGACAATTGGCTCAGCATCAGGACAGTTCAATTCTTGAGTAGCCTTACAATGATGACTGCCTTCCGAACCGGTGGTAGTTTAAAAATTGACGATTCAAAAGTGTCTTTATAAAGACCTACTTGAATAAAGATATTTTGAGTTTGAGCTTGATACTATGTCGTACTTACCAGGTGAGGTAAAAAATGGACGGATTATATATGAATGTAATGCGATACGAAACCAAACTTGAGTATCACTTGAGAACATTATAGTCGCTAAAACCGGTTAGTCGTTATAAGTGAATTCTACAGTAGATAGCAGAGGGTAAGACACGCCTAAATTTAAGACATGGGAACCTTTAAAAGTAACAACAGCATTTCTTAAGTGCTGTTAGTTGAAATAACATCTTTATTTTCAACTAATAAGGTCCATATTACAACGTATAAACATTGTAGCATCAGACATCTTTACAGATCTTATAGTAACACCCCGCCCCTTACCTGACGCCTACAACCATTCCACAAAGTCTTAAGTTTCTTAGATATCTAAGGCCCATAATGTTCATTTTATCGCTTGGGTTTTGGTAATACATCAAAATTTATTAAACATAATCCGTCTGCATGTTAAAATTTTTGATTGTGTTACTATTGTGTTACGAAATGATTATGAATATTCGTACGCATATTGAGTTTAATTTTAACTAGCATTAAACTATATCGCGAATTTAGTCAAGTTTATAAACACTTTTATAAAGAGTCCTTCATGAGCAGTCGCAATTATTAAATTATACTGTCTTGTTCGTCTGCCGTTTATTTGTTACACAGGTTATTTTTTAACACAGGTTGACAAACAGTTGATGATTGAGAAGTAATGCTTAAAATATCGAATAACCTAACAGAACATGAGAAACATATATACTAACTCTAGCTGGCTCGGCAGACGTTGTTTTCACATATATATATAAACAATTACGATTCCAAAATAGGGTATGCTGTTTTAAAGATAAAAAAATATGAAGGGTGGACAACATAACACTAAGGTGTATTAGATGTTGGTCGATTCTCAGACCTAATCAATGTGCTCACTAAATTTGATGAGAATCGGTCAAGCCGTTTCGGAGGAATACGGGTATGAACATTTTGACACGAGAATTTTATATATAAGACTAGCTGATCTCGACAAACGTCGTTTTGTCAAAAATAAAAAATAAAAAACTGTCTCTAATAATAGATGTTGGCCGATTCTCAGACCTACTCAATATGCTCAGAAAATTTCAGGAGAAGCGGTCGACCCGTTTCGGAGGAGTAGGGGAACGAAAACTGTGACACGAGAATTTTATGTATAATCTGCTGAGCTGATGCTGAGCAAAGACAGACGCTCAAAATGTGTTGAAACGCGATATGGGATACATGTAGTGTTAACAATTGGCTTCAAGAGTTGCCAACGCGTTAGACGTTTGAGGGGGTGGCGCTTGCAAAAAAAAATGCATGGAAATTTTCTTTGCAAAATAACAATCAATTTTTCATATACACAATTGATACCCATTTTAACAGTCTTCCATGTCGCTAATTGCTTTAATAACATTTAGTTACTAAAAAAAACAAATTAAAATATATTCTATATGTAGGTCAAAAAGATAATTATTGCGTTATTTCTCTAAATACATAACTTTTAATAGGTCTTCATAGACAATGCGTACAATTTACCCGACCAAGATTCACCAGTTCGCTTGGTTTCACCATCCAGTGAGGTTTTAATAGCCTTAGCCCCCGAGAGGACTTATAGCACATCAGGAATCAAATCGTTTACACCTGAACAAAGACACTGCTATTTTCACAATGAGGTAAGTTTTTATATTAGCCAAGCGGTTTTTATTGCCTGTTTCTTCTCAGCTTGGTCCCGTACGAACGTTGAGTCGTTTAGATTTCAGATGATTCAAATTGGTCCTATGTAACGTCAAACTAAAATCCGCCAAACAGTCAATGAATGTTATGCTATTTTAAATTTATTCACTTTAATTTAATTAGGTTGCTCTTCAGCGCACCCGTAATACGATATTATTTGTTTTGCTATTAACGTGAGCTGTCAGAATAAATGAGAGCTGTCCCGTTTTGTGTAATTTTTGTTATTTTATTGATGGATCACATCACATATTCCGAAATATAAAAACGCATAAATAGTTTGGCACAACCGTTCTTCAATTAACGGTGTTATGAATCTATTAGTTACACTATTTATAACTCATAACCGATTTGGCTGTTGACATAGATAGAAATTGTTCCATTCATGTTACCCGGACAAACATAAAGTCATCGACATGACATCGAATCAATATTTAATCAAACATCTGCTTATGTCAACGTATGCATGATAAGGCAACCTCAAAGGCTGAACTATGTTCCCCGGGTCAATATGTGATATTAATCTCCAAACATAGGAAAACAAACAAGACATAGATCCTTTAAACTTGGTTCTTATTAAAATTATCTAAAATCATGTTTTGTTTTGTTACAATTTTCACTGATCGCATTGTCCTTAAAGAATATCTTTCTAGATCCTAAGATACTAGAAAAGCCAGAAAGTGCAAAAACAAATATATATATATATATATACTTAGTCTTGCCATAAATATTGTTATAAAGAAAAGCTCGATTTTTTTTTATACGTAACATTTATTCCTTTCATAGTGAGTTAGTTTAATACATCAATATATAACTATTAAAAATATACAATGTTTATTCGAAGTGGTCTCCATTGGCTGCAATACAGTCTTTTAAACGTTGAGGCCAGTTATCAATAGCAGCACGAACTCTTTCTAGAGGAAAATTCTTCACTGCCAACCGAATGGATCGTTTTAGGGACTCCAAATTATCATGGCGTTTAGAGCAAGCCTTACTCTCTAAAACTGACCATAAATCATAATCCAATGGATTTAGGTCAGGACTTGACGACGGCCAGTTTTCAGTGCTGATAAATTCCGGAACGTTAGTTTTCAACCAAGATTGGGCGGATCGAGCTCTATGACCCGGTGCCGAGTCTAGTTGAAAGCACCATTCTTTGTTATTGAACATGGTGTTAGTTAAAGGCTTAACTACCGTCTCAAGAATGGTATTTTGATAAACTTGTGCCGACGTTTTAATACCTTTTTCACAAAAATATGGCTCAGTCACCCCTTCATAGCTAACACCCCACCAAACCATCACTGAAGTGGGATAATGCCCACGTTGTACTCTGTTTACTAATTGCGAAGCTTCTTTAGAGCTTCCAGCATAAATACGGTCATTTTGTTTATTAAAATACTGCTCAATTGTAAAAATTTTCTCATCCGTAAACAAAATTTTTTTGTGACCTCCCTTTGCGTACCGCTTAAGTAGTTGTTTAGATTTTACCATCCTATTCTTCTTTAAATTATCAGTTAAGAAGTGACCAGTACGTCTCTTATAGGCTGCAAGTCCTAAGTCATCTTTTAATATACGCGACATGGTTCTAGGAGCTATCTTCATCTCCCGAGATAAAATCTTTTGCTTACGGACAGGATTTCTACGAATTCTTTCCCTAACTGCTTTAATCACCTTTTTCACACGAACGGTACGTGGACGGCCAGATCTTTTTCTGTCACAAACAGAGGAGGTATCATTGTACCTATCAATAGCCCGGTAAATAAACATTTGACTAATACCAAGCGGGTGGAGGGTTTTAAAAATTGCACTTTTCTCCATACCTACTTTATGTAAGGCAATCACAGCGATTCGGTTCTCTTTATCACCCCACTCCATTTTAATATAACAAAATATTTAACAATATAATGGCGCGAAAATAAGAAAACACATCAAGCAATCATATAAAAATGACAGATTCCAAATTCAAACGTAATATTTTCTTTTTTTGAATAGTAACAGTATTTATGGCCAGACTAAGTATATATATATATATATATATATATATATATATATATTGTCTTTGAAGAACGTCTTTCTAGATCCTAAGATACTAGAAAAGCCAGAAAGTACAAAAACAAATATATATATATTAACGTGGTAATAAAAAATGACAATCTACCACAGTCCATCCAATCGTTTTTCCAGTCACCTAGTGCGAATTGTGGAATTTGCAGTTTATGGTAGACAGGACCTAAGAATATTTAAGGCGCACTCCTTCTCGTGTGTTTATGGGCCGCGGCGTTTCATACGTATAGAAATATTTTATGACATGTCATGATTATGACACATGTTTCAAATTCCCACTTTGCCCAATAGATGGTGCTGGTCTTGTGGTGCGAAAACTTTTATCAAATCGTTATCTCAAATTGTACGTTAGTCCCTGGTGACTTGATGACCACGTATGTTACATATTAAATTTTACTTTAATATGTAATTGCTTATCACGTATATCTAATAAACGTTTCGAATTAATAAATTCATCATCAATTTCCCGACTTAAATAAGACTTTAAAATGATATCTGTCAATAAATTATGTGAGTGTAGTAAATTTAAGTATTATCAGCTCTGTGCAACTACTGTTTACAAAGAAAATAATATAGATAATATGACTTTACATCAAAAACATATCGATAATGATAATGTCACCGTTATTCATTTAAATATATCCATCTAGTTTATTACAAAAATGAATTTAATTTCTGATTAATCCGGAAGGCGTACATTAAAGATACTTGTTCCCAAGGAACATGTGAACTTACCGAACAGTTCTTTGAATTTGGAATTCCAAATTCAAACTATACTACAGTATTGTCCACAACAAGTGGTTTTACGTACTGTAAGTTAGTACGTTAGAATGTATGACGTCCACAAATAATTGAAAAAAATTAAACGAGTTCTGAGTTTTTAAGTTATTACTTAAGCTCAAATAATATGTTGTTGATTCGGATGGTTTCAGATATTATTATCGAAATGTCATGTATGAATGAGTTTGTTTAAAATTTGTGACATATCACCGACTAAGCCACAATGGCACTCCATCATTCGCAAAACAAAGTAACAAACTTAGAAAAAAATATCCGGAAAATTATATGAATATAAAATTATCCGGAAATACAAAGCGTGAGAAGATATACATGATATTATAAAACTTATACCGCGAAAATTTATCATAGTGTTATCTACAAATAAGTAGTAATCATATGGCGGAAGCCATCAAATTCAAAATAAAAGATCTTTATTCAAATAGGCTTGTTGACAAGCACTTTAGAACGTGACTTAAACGTATGTTAAATATAAAAGTTTACATGGATTCACTGGGGACTTCAGCTGGGAAGATACCATAAGAAATTCATTATAAACGCCTATAATATAATCTGAATGAAACGAACGAGAACGAACGAGAATGAACGGAATAAAAAAAAAGTAAACCTATCTCACTTATAAAACCATTAAAAAACAAGTATAAGTCTGATTCCTCTCAGATCTACTTTATAACCCTCGCGATACCACTTCAAATAATCTGACGTACATTATCATTCAAAAGTCGTTGTTTCGTGCGTGTTTTGTTTATCAGACAGCAATGACGCAAATAGTATAGATTTTGAGATATTAAATTTATCTTAAACTCTTTTGATCTGTATCTCGTATACCTATCGAATATAACCGATTAATAATAATCGCTAAGATTTGAAGGATTTCAAGGAAAGAGCGTACCACTCCCATAAATCGTTAACCTCCCCCCAACCACCGGTAAGTGTCCATGGGCCGCGGTTAGCTCCTCACTCAAAGTGCTCGTTTGCCTACTATTACATAAAAACATATATTTTTGCAACAATAAAATACGTTATAAGCAGAGAAGCTTATAACGTTCCAAATCATAAAGAGGCCATTTCCTTTACCGAATTATGTAAATAAAATAAAAATATCCTAAAATCCCAAGTAAAAATGAAGTCAAGTACAGAAAAGGGTAATAATTGAAGCTTCTTCGCTAAAGGTACCCGAGAAATTAAAAAAAAATATCGTGGGCAATTGGGCATTAGTGTTGACGAGGATACATATATACATATCATTTTAAGTCTAGATATTCCGTATTTGTCCCTTAATAAATTCAAAAAGACTCTAAAATACTCTTAATACGATAAAACTGTTTAGGAATGAGTCACTCTAATACTGAGATTTGTAAATCACGCTTAAAAATGATAGGCAACCAGTTGTAACCTTTTTGTAACCTTCTTAGCTCTAGATATAAGAACATTATTGACGTACATGAGTGATACAAGGGAAAAAGATAAAAATAAATTTAAAAAAAATGTATATAATTCATCACTTTATTACTGTCATTCAAACTATGCCAACTGATAACAAACTTGATTAGAATAATATTCTATTCTAAAATATGTTCTATTCAACTTTTCATTATAAATAAGTGGATAGGCTTATTTTTTTATCGGCTATAAAACAATATGATCCTCCTGGTATTTCTATCGTTAGCACATTCCAGAGTACTAAAGAAATCTCCTGCAATTGATTGTTTGTTACTGACTGAAGTATAATTTCACATTTATGAATTTTCACGTTAAATTTTCCGACTTAATGTGAACTTAGTATTTTGGTACTTTGCTGTTTTAACGATACTCGGAATAATTGATATATATTACGATTAGTGGGCAGATTAGATATTATTAATTAACATTTGATAATCATATTTTGTTTTGATCCGATTGAGATCGTGGAATCACTTCGGCGAAGCATGATTAACTGTTTCATTTAACATTATCTTTTATTACATACTGAATGTTAGTATTAGTTATGTATTTAAAAATCGCTTATGACACTTTTGTTCTTACATCTACATAAATCAATTTTGTAATTAGATCTTATCTATGGCAACAAGGCTATATTTAATACGCTTTATCTTTAAGCGTAATAATCAAATAAGCATATTTTTTATTCGTCGTATTAAATTTAAGAATGTTTCGATAATCGCTTTCATTGATTGTATGTTTTCATTGTATTTACTTGCTGAGTTAAAAGCGAATCATTTATGATATTCATAAAACACTCCACCCTTCGTTCGTGTTTCCTTTCAGAATGTATAAACCTGACTCCATTAAATTTGTTATATATATTTAATTAATAAATTCATAATAGTTTACACGCAAAGAGGTTTTAGTCCTGTAACAAAACAGATCGTATCATGGCGATGTGAATATTGCGAAAAATATAGTCACATGATTTGTTTACATAAACCGCATAGAATGTTTGTGTCCGAGAGCAAATGCTTATCACCATTCCTATCCCAGCTTACTAGTTTTTATTTTTATTTTATTTTATTTTATTACATCTGTCCCCAGACATCTTATGTGCTATTACATTTAAGAAACAATAAACTTATAAGATAATAAAATAAGGTATACACAATATATATAGTGTTATACTTATATAGTATACATAACACAAAACTATATGGGAACTTGACACATTATACAATAACAAAATACAATATACATAATACGAACAAGATACAACATACATGTGACCACTACCAGGATTCAAACCTCTACGAAAGGTAAGTAGAGAGTCGGCAAAAACATCAATCGACTCGTCACAATCTGTTAACAGGACCGTTAAATGATAAGTTATTTGCATACAGTTTCAGTTTTTATTTCTGCACGTGCGAACGAATATTTATCGATTATTAATTTATGTACGTGTTGCCTTATAAAATACATAATTGCCAAATACATTAAAATGCTCAATTACGATAATCAATAAATGGTTGTTTTTTTTGTGTAAACAACTTATCCGCAACTCATTTCATATTCATACTTTTTTTTAAAGTCTGATATTTGTAATACAGCCTAATATAATAATGGTGCACACATCCCGGTTAATTAATGAAAAATACACATGAGTAATTGGAAAATGGGTTTTACGGTTAATTAGATTGTTCGAATGTCGGAAATGTTAATAAATGGATTTACTCCAACATGGCCGGGCTAGGTGCTAAATGGATAATTAAAAGATTAAAGCACAGTTCGTTTTCCAAAGCCGCCTCACGGCATAATAGCCGTAATTTCGTTGGACTTATCAAATACTAGGAACTCTGCTTTTGTCTGATGTATTTAATAAACATTCCGATTTCCGTTTTTGTTAACAAAGGATAGTTAATTATTACACTCTATGGTTATCAATAAAATATTGTGCTATAAGCTAGCAATTTAGTTACTTTATCTTTTTTTAAGAACAAACGTGTCACTAATACTTCAGAGGTTTTTGGCCACTGGATATTCACGGAGATATTTAATGACTTCAAATTAAATCAATTAGATGGACCGACTTAACTAAATTTCTATGTACCGATCGAGGTGGATGAAGGAGATCCAAAAATTGATCCAATTATTGGCTAATGATAAATAATTAAAATTATCATTACTTTTGGAGTATTCGTGAGAATGTTGTGTGATAAATTAATTTTTTTTTTAAGGTGAAAATAGCGAATTTCAAACAATATTCATTTCACAACTGCATGGTATTACAACGGATACTGACAATAAAAAGCGAATGTGACTGTGTGCCGTGGTTCTTTTCAGAGACAGGTATTTATATAGTATTTATTGTGCATAAGTAATTACGCTCAACAAGTTTATTTGCACACTAATGTAACGTACAGATTTACGGGATGGGGATGAGGATGCATCTGATATTGAATGCTCATTTGCGTATTGATTTCGCAGATAGCACTTGAAATGGCAAATCGGAAATTCTTTTTAGATTAATAGTGCATGTTAAATATAAACATCTTAAAGGAAACACATAATCAATACAAGAATACAATAATTCATGCACCAAATTTAAGCTTCAACTAGTTTTAAGTGTTGAAAAATATTAGTACTGAAGCGAGGAGTGCTTAATTATGAGTGCCCTTTATTGATTTGTTTTTAAGTTTGTGAAATATATTTAAAGATTCAATACAGCTACATTATAATCTTAGATGGCTATCGCACGTGCAACTTCAGAGATATTGATTGCTTAGAGACACTTCAAGGTATGTATTTTCTGTATGATAATCAAGTGGGTGTGCCATGCACGTTACTTAGAGCTACAGTCCAATGGGCAGGCACGGCCGGAGAAATACCACTCTCTCACAGAAAACCGGCGTAAAGTGATACAATTGGACTTTGTTCATTTTGTACTCGCGTTTCGTTTGGTTAGTGAGATCTTCCGGTGCCCATCCTTCCCCTTCCCCCGTCCTCTTCCTCTACCCCTCCATTTCCCAATTTTCCTTTAAAGGCCGGCAACGCACTCACGAGCTACCAGCCGCGTGAGTGTCTATGGGCGGCGACTTCACCTTTATGATGGGCGTCCTGCTCATTTGCCCCCTCTTCTACAAAAAAAAATTTTTTTTCGTAAAAGGTTTAAGCATTAATTTGTTCTTTTATAAAAAAAATCATATTAAGTTTTCCACTTAAATCGTATCAGCGAGAATTTTGTCAATGTAATATTATCGAGCAGAATGGTACGTACTTTAGTTAACTGTTAAGATTTTTTTTTTAAAATGTTATTAATTTTCAAATAAAATTTCGAGAAACATCCATTTAAAAATTAAGACGGCTCCGTACGTCTCAAGTCTGTTGGAAAATTAAATTGTTGAAATTTTTGCGCAAATATTTTGTTATAAACATAAGGTCATTATTTTAGAACGTCTCACGATAAATGAATTAGTAAAGCTGCCGAAGTTTTTGACGTGTCTACCTGAGTGTGAGCATTACGATTATCCTCTAGAAGTAGCTATGGGAAAACTGAGTGGTAATGTGCCTTTGAAAGGCTTACCATTTTTGTAAGTATTAGAACATATTTATTTTTATCTCGGCTTGGCACAGTATAAACCTGTATGTCGGAAAATTGGGTCCAGGTTCTAACAAAGACGTGTGATTAAAAAAAATACAAATTTGAAATTTTTAATATTCAGTAAACATTCAATAACCGTTCCTCTTAATACTCTCAGTAAACTCAAACTAAAAAAAAAACATTCAGATTATTTAAAAAAAGAAGATTATTAGAAGCAGATTATGCATCCCTGCGGAGTTATTATATTTATTCAGTTATTTAATATATATAGAGCAGGCAGAAAAAAATAAAAAGGTCAAAGTATAAGAATCTTTTTGTTTTTTTTCTTGATTTTGTTCTTGAGGTTCAAGGGCACAGGCGCTTATTAAAGATTTTAGTTGGCATCTGGTAGTCAATCACCCGTGATCCAAGAGCTGGTGTTTTTCTCGCTCAACGTATCTGTATCGTGATACATTGAGGAAAAGCCGCCGGCATACCAGCGATTAGATGTTTTCGCGTTTTCGTTTAATTTGTCTATTTACGTTTTATTCTTATAATTATATTTATTTCTTGAGTCTTCTAAATCTTGAGAGATTTATAAGAATTCAACACAAAGTCACTTAATGAAGTAATAAGTAGTTTTGCAATAAATTTAGGTATTGACATAATTTAGCATCGTAACCTTTTATTTAAACACACTAATTCTTAAATAAACACAAAAATTCGTAATTATAACCTAACTAATATAAGTAACTAAAAATAAAACAAAACACAAAACTAAAACAAATTAAAAAAAAAACAATTATTCTTGTTAGTTTGTTATTTTAAATTATTCCAGAAGAATTTCATTGGTAAAAGATATTATGTAATATTTTTTTTTACATTACATATTTATTATGTTACTTTATTACGTCTGTATATCATGCGAATTCATGTTCTAACAATTTTTATAATTCTGATTGCAGTCCCAAGTGTAAAATAGTTTACATTTGAGAAACAATACAAACATATTCCCTATTATCTGTATGTTTGGCGTATGTTTATCACATATATTGATTAAATATATTTAATCTACATAAAACGTACGTAAATAATTAATAATGAGAAAATCACTTTCTGATAATACATTGTAATCTATACGAACGTGTATAAATATGTAGATGTGAAGGTGAAATACTATGGACAGTCAATATCATATAGAATTATAGAACATTGTGTACTATGAAAGATCACTATATCGTGTATAATCCAATAGATGGAGATATTTATATATTTGGCTTGTCTCGCCAAATTGTGGCTACACTGAAATGCTGTTAATATTAATATGTATCTCGTTTCAGAACTAGGAGTGTCGTTTCTAAGTATATATTTATCCTTGAATTATTTAATTTCAGCGAAAATGTGAACATAGAAAATTCATCAGTTCTAAATATATTCTTCAATGATTTAGTCTCAACAAGATACCGGCGAGATGTTTATCTGAACTGGCAAAATATATTAGGTAATATATTTAATTTTAAATTTCAAACCCGTATTTTATAATATCCGTATCTTTGGCATTTTCCAATGGATTGTACGTAATAGGCCAAATGTGAAGAACACACACACAGCCACTTTTTTGATTTTTGATTTAAATTGTTTTTTTTTACATTGTCCTTATACATTCTTTTTGAGTTTTTTTTTATTTAAAAAAACAATCAAAATCACATAGGTAGTTTATGGTACACTTATGAATCGTCAAAAAATATATTTTTAATTTACTGCCAGTTCCCAAATCAAGGGCGTAGAGCGGACGAGAAGAACTGGCAAGAAATGTATTACTTGGCTTTGCTTTTCTCGCCCGCTTCTGAGTTCGTGCGAACAGGCGTAGTCATTTAAATTTCAGACGATCAAAAAGGTCGTATGTACCAAATAATAAAAATATTTCACTAAATCTTTTTATTCGGAAAGGTACATACGTAAACTGGTAAACATAAAAAGTGTTTTATGTTTCAAATGCAATAAAATTACCTTTTCACATCACGATCGTCACAAGTAAATTGATATAACCTGCAGGTGAAAAATATAAAAAAAACATACCATTAGCCTTCTGTCAACAGAATTTAATAATTTTTAAATTAATTAAAGGTACGGCAACTTTGCACCGTGACTTAATTATTTTAATCGATGTTCGTAAATTAAATTTTGTACATAACACAATTATTTATGAAATTGTGATGGCTGATTTCATTCTTTTAATGAATTATTTAAAGATTTGTCACTATAGAACCCCAATTATACTTAAACGTGTCTTATCACGTACATTTTTTTTTGGAGTATGAGGTCCTTTTATATCAAGGTTCTAACTGAGATACACAGTTCGTTTCGGTCTAAGAATATGACTTGATTTGTTGAGACTGAGAGAAGCTTCTCTCATATGAACTCGCATTCAACTTGATACTTTTATGAAAAAGAAAGAAAATATGTTTATTTGGACATACACACACAGCACACACAACATCACAATAAATTATAACTATAATAGTATTTTTTTAACGTTATTCTTTTGCCTATATGAATTATAACATTAAGTACCTACAGGTTTATTCGCGAGACGCCCATTTAAGTGCCTTACAACAGAATCTGGCAATCAACTAAACACAATACACAACACGGCCTTAAGGCCTGGTATACCATGGTTCGATATTTGTACGTAAAATTTACACAATAATTAATTGACGTCAATATGTAGATAACTTGATAACCGTATTAAATTTTTATCGTATAATAATTTCATAATTACGGCTAAACAGTTTACAAGTGTTAATTAATTAATTAATAAAAAGAGTTTTATCTTGGCAATGAAATTGTTTCAATGGTATACACGCATTTGCTTGTATTATAATTCTTTTTACGGCACATATTGTAAAATATGAGTACAAGTACCTACTGGGTAAACCCCAGCTCCAATATTGTTAGCGATTTGTATGATAAAAAAGAAACCTTTTTTTCACTTATTATTTTGTGTGTAAAATGTAGAGTGTATATTGAAAGAAAGAAAGAAAATATGTATTTTTGGACACACACACACACGGCACACACAACATCACAATAAATTATAAGTACAATAGTATTTTTTAAAATTAACTAAAAATAAACACATTGCATTGTTGCAAGTGCCGCGGGCGTGCGCCAAATGGGGTGCTGCTCAGTATTTGTGTGGAATATAGCATTCCACACCAATGATTTTCATCAGCCCCCAGTTGTCGCAAACCGCTGCACAGCGCCAAGTGTTAACAAATTACGTGTAAAAAAAGTTAAATGGAAACAAAAAGTAATAATTAAATAATAAAAGGAAGGGAGACAATAAAAATAGTGGGATTAATGTGGTTAAACAGGATAGGAACGGGACAAGAGAATTTGCATGTGCCTAGCTAGGCGCCAACGAAAAACACGGATCAATCTGTTTATTGATTTATTTTTATATTATTTATTTATTTTTTTGTTTATTGATTTTATAGATGCCGGTTGTTCTATATTTATTGTTTAAGTAGCCAAAGTTATATTAAGATTTTAAACCTCAAATATGACGCGATCGGAGCGATGTTTTTTCGAAATATCATTATTGTACACTCGGTAAGTAGCCACATTCAGTGTGGCTGTATTGAGTGCGCTGCTATTAATAAAATTCTCATTTTAAAATGAATCGCAAATTATATGTATTTTTATATGAAATCTAAATTTAGGTAATATAATTTGGTAGTGATAAAGATTGGTAAGTGATACACGATAATGCCGACATTGATTTTTTTATCATTATTTTGAAGTACAGTTTCAAAATTCATATTATATCGTCTTTGTTACGCATTTTGATAGCTTGTTGCATTTTCTTCTAGATAGATCTAGACACCTCTTGTTATTCCACAGTTTTACGATTGTTATGTTGAGATTTTCCACAGTTTTGTGGTCTGTTCAGAATCTTAGGCTGCGTTAGTTACATTACGCGGCTATTTTATTGTTTCCCAAAGTGCCTATACATAGTACCAAATTGCACACATATCGGAATGAAAGTAATCTTTGCACTTTCATATAAAGTTCGATGAGACATTTTCCTGATTAGAGATCGATCACGAACATACCACGAGCACGTGAATATTGTTATTTGTTAAGCAAGTCTGCAATTCAGTTTTAAGGTTTAATTTCGAGTGAATTTTCCTCATATGTAAATAAATTGACTAGAAAATTTTGCAGTTATTTTCCTGTTGCCTTACGTACAGTTTTTCACCCTTTGCTTAAAACTCCAACGGTTGGAAACAAAAACCTAGTCCATATTATGTTACTACGTTAATACGAAATTACATTTTAACAGGCACATATCGTAAATGATTTTATACTATGCTATTTCCTATTGTATATATAGTGAACCGCCATGTTATGTTATACTGGTGCGTCTAATGCACATAAATAAATTTAACTTGAGTGTATGATATTTTTTTTAATTTTACAGCCGCTTTCGGAGGCTTACTCAGCCTCATGCTGGGATTCACTTTTATTTCTGGCATCGATTTTGTAATATTCTTTATGTTTCGAATGATATACGATTGTACTTTTGGAAATATTCTGGAGGAAAATAAATGGATGTCTAAAAGTAAAATAATTAATGTCAATGAGAGAAAAACACACTCGAAGAGTCAAGAACGGAATGGAAATAGATATTAAACAATAGAGAACTATATATTTTAATAAAAATATTGAAAGATATGATTTAATCACGAAAATAAATCACTGAGTAATATTCTCAATATCTCGTTACTCCAATATAATAAAATTGTAACGAGGCGAGTCAGTACGATTTTTAAAATGGACTTATGCTAACTATTGTAATTGATGCTAACCCCAAAACATATGTATAAAGTTAGTCTGTCCGTGCATCATTTAAAAACTACTCATCCGATTTCTTCGCTACGCAGCAACGAAAGGTACAACTATATAAAAAAAATTTTGTAGTGTGTAAGAAAAATCCAGGTTCAACATTTTCACTTTATTGTCTGAAAAAGTATTTGAACAAAACAATCGTTCGAACGATTGTTTTGTATTAATGATTGTTTTAATTAAAACAAGCTGCTATAAATTAAGTAATTGCAAATAATAATATAAACGCCTGATAAAAACTACATGCAAATCAATGGTCGATATATCTAATTAACTAATTATTTGAATTGTGTTGTTTCTTTGGAAATATGACTTATTCACTTCCAGATATTATCTAATTAAATATAAATATGTGAATAATAACATTGTAAGTGATACGGGTAAAAATAATAAATGATATTTTTATTATGACGTTAGGTGAGTGATTTTCCAACGTTTTTCAAGCCACGTTCCCCATACATTATTTTTAATTTATTATAGTTAATATTCGAACATTATTAAAGTCTTTATAATGTATTCACAGTTTTTAATTTTAACCCCCTGATTTTCAAATTGCCCCCAAATGTGGGGGCGTACGCCTCACGTTGGTTAACGCTACGTTAGGTTGTGACGTTGAGAATTTGGAGTGTATCTGAGTTAGATTTAATTACTTGAATTTATAAGCCGTTTGAATTTATAAACAAACCTACCGTTTAGCCGAAGCTTCTCACTTTGAAAATAATTCAAACACGTCTAACTTTCTAACTGTCGTCCACAGCAAGGATTTAATATATTTCAAATTTACGCAGCGAGCATTTGTGATCTCTCGATTTTATGTAACAACCTACGCTGATAACGATGTAAGGTATGATATTAAATATTGAACATGAAATAAATAAATTGAATAAATAATATATAAAATAAAAGTTGTTTTAATGATCCTGTACTTAAAACACAACTGTAGTGTGGACAGGCAAATCTCAGTCTGTTTAAATTGAACCATTATAAATAACGGATGACTGTTGATTTATATTCTACTGTCGACCTGTTTTCGCACTAGTTAGATTTTTAGGGAGTTGAAGGTGCTTTAAAAAAAAGAGGTATATGCTCTTGATGAGTTTATTACGAACTGAATTATAATAATCAAATACATATATTTATAATATTAAAGAAGAGTCATACAAACCAAAAAAACAATTTTGGAATTATTGTCTGTCTGTCTGTCTGGTACGTTATAACTTCAAAACTACTGAACGCATTTGAACGCGGTTTTCACAGTTGAGAGAGTTGAGGCAGCAATTATTGTCTTCACCAAGGTAGAGACGAGAGAGAGAGAGAGAATGGTTGCTCTTCCACCTGCTATCTCCTTGTTATTTATTTTTCTGTTTGTCATTCCTGTAGTTGCTTATTTTCATTTTAATGCAACTTGGTTTAGGATACGTCTTACCATTTATTCTTATAACTTGTAATTATAATTGTGATGTATCAGTATATGTTTCCTTAATAAATATTTAGAGGACAAAGATCCCTTTAATGTGTCGGCAATTGGCTCAGCATCGGGACAGGTCAATTCTTAAGTAGCCTAACAACGTTTTGTTATTTTAATTGTCAGTAGCACAATTTTGTATTAATTGTTTCTTTTAAAAGAGCAGCTTTCGAGTTTCATGCCGGTTCTTCTCGGTAGATGACTGCCTTCCGAACCGGTGGTAGTGTAAAAATTGACGATTCAAAAGTGTTTTTATATAGACCTACTTGAATAAAGATATTTTGAGTTTGAGTTTGAATGCTACGGTAAGTGATTTATATTTGGTTGATAATTGTTCACATTTAAGGTTCATCATATAAAGTTCATTTAAGGTTCCGATGTACAAGTAGTTACATAACTGTTTATATACTTGTAAACATGATAATCCAATGCCCTTGAGTATGTTTTAATGCATTTTCTTGATATCCAAAGAGGAAATAAATACTTTTCGCATTCACCATAACCAAAAGTTTCGTAAGATATGAAATAACAACCAAAACTCTTCAATGGTAACACGCACTTCCGTATAAGGAAAGTTGTGAGTTTGCTTTTGAATTCTACCACACTAAAATTGTTGATTTGTGGTGGTGAAGTAGTCGCATCAGCCACGATTCGCTTATAATAGAAACATAGTGATAGATGCGATTTATCTTATGTTTTTTTACTTAAGTTTCATTCTTAATATTTCATCGGTGTACTTTTATAAGCTTTGATATATAATACGTAAAGAAGATGTTTCGATGTTTCATTATTCTTTAAATGTCAACGACAACTTTTACGAGCAATTAGGCACTGTTAGAGAGAGTATCTTTGCTTACACTGTCCGGTTCAAAGGACCGAAATATTGAATAAATGAAACTTGAAACTCAAACGGCTGCGTAAATCCATATGACTATACAAATCAAATGGTACAGAACACACGACGAGGGTCGTGTCGAGCCCGCACTCCGCTGACGGCAGAAAATACTGCTATTATTATTCGTATTACACCATTTCTAAAAGACAAAACCCGTGGTAATAACTATTATTGTTAATTATAAGCTGAAATATTTATGCACTGATGTAGACACTGTAACTAAAATAGTTGTAGTAATATAAAGAATATATATATGAAAATCTGACATCATTACTAAATAATAAAGACCACATTGCACCCGGATTCGGTTAGACGTTGGCATTCAAACTAGACTCACTGTCTGGTTAGAGATTTTTCTCTTGATATATATATATACCTGGTGACATCTATTTTTACGATAATACAGATCATCATACTCTTATCAATTCGAATGAAATCTATTAATAGATACACCTGTTCACTGACGTTATTTAAAATTTGCAATCGCATTTAGTCTATTTGTGTCGTTATCAGCATTAAAACTATTGAAAGAAACTATTCCGATGATATTTTGTTTGATTATGAAAATACATTTTGTTCATCCAACTGATGTTTAGAACTTACAACGTTCATGTTCTAGGCATTCGTGAATCTGTGACAGCGACATCTATAATCCGTATATGGAGAGCTTTGATGATAAGTAACGAACACATATAATTTGTCAATATTATCCTGTGGCCTTCGGGCTGACTGTGAACTTTTGACAGGAAATGGAATGGAACAACATCCAAATAGAAACCGTATTTTTTTTTAACTACTATATTATCATAAATTTTGAATACATTATAACCCTAAACCAAAATTAACAACTGACACGATAAACAATCAATTCAGCGTATATCAGTAACAAAATCAACAATTATATCTTGGAAGTAATTGAATAAAATAATCGCAAATAGTTTCTTATCAATTAAGATTATCTCCTTAAAAAGCCGAGTCGTTGAAATGTTTATTCCAGTGTGTGATTCGTCGGCTGATCCACAATCAAAATGGCGATTTAATATACTATTTATTATTGACACAGGCCAACGATTAAGTAAGTAGTGTTTGAAAGAGTTTGTGCTATTGTGTTGTGAGTGAGAAGTACATTATAATTATAATAACATTGTTCTATGCATACAGCGAATTAATAATTGCTTAATACGTGAAACATAAAAAGTGCCTTCTTTAAAATTGTAAATCTTGTATTGTCTGTGGTGACTTAATCAAGGTGATCGATTTAAAACTAATATTCATAAGTCTCTCGATGTGAAATAGTTACAAATAATACGCGGATGTAAATAGTGTATTTCATCTGTGGTGGATCATCCTCTGAAATAGTAAATTTTAGAACTTATAACACTTATCAATTTTAATACATCACTTCTTATGAAGTGGTCAGCTTAGCATAAACATTTCTGATTTTGTCAAGCGATACGATAACGTCATTATTGACATGTCGCGCGTAAAGCGTTGTAATAATACAATGTAATATAAGAACTTAAATATAACAGACCAAATTAATAATATCCCTATCTTTTTACATCCAGTACGTACAGTAGTCCATGTAAGATACAAAATTTACTCTATTTCTATTTTTTAGTATTTATTTGCACCGGTTAAGGCATATATGCATCCTTGTACGGAACGTATGGCATGCATGCGATTGAACTCAAGGTACAGTTCAATGTAAAGTAGAGAGAGTTTATAAATAATTTCGCATTCATTCATGTCATAGTCTAGTTGAACAAGCACTGAGACGAGATCTATTGAATTTACGTATCCTTTCATGCGGTAATAGTTGAAGATTCAAATTCAAGTTTACCAAGGGTTTACTTTATGAAACCAACTAACATCTACCCCATATAATAAGATTTCTACATTCAATCACGTATTATTAAGATTTTTAAAATTTATTATTTACTTTATATGCAAAATAAGTATTTGACAACATATATTTACAATAAAGCAAAATAAGGCATAGATTATAGATAGACGAGTTCTGTCGTTCGATCGCAGATTTTCTCGCCTTTTCTCAATACGACAAAACATAGCACTATACTCTGTGGTGAAAATACACATTTTATACATAATTGAGATTATTTGTCGTTCAGTTCAGATTTGTGAATTTAAAATAGAAGGGTGTTTAGAATGTGATCCTTTGAATAAAATGTGTCGAACCAATGAAGACAATTTAATTAATTATAACGAAGTATATTTCATTCTCATTCTTATTCATTTTAGTTTTGTTGAATTTTTAATTTAATTAACTATTTTTTTTATTAATCAATAACTTTGTTGAGCAAATTTATAGTCTATGCTCGTGACATCTTGTGTGGTCTGCTGTCAATGTCAATATTGTATGTATATAAATGAAAGATCGTATTTATTAAAGTGCACGTTATGATATGATTGTCATAAAATAACCTACTACAACAAAATACAAATAAAATTTACAAATTCCAAGGCGTAGTCAATTTAATGGAATATTTAATTTAAAATATTGATTTTCTATGCGTTTACGATAAAATGGATCTTAAACAATAACTAGTTGTTACGTAAAATTAGATAATTTTAATATCACCATACAAATCATGATTATATATTTTCTTACTTTATATTTCGTTTCCATTATTTTAAACAGCTGTGACTTTTAATATGAGAGAATATTTTAATCGGGGTTATTACTTTTTTTAGCTATACGTCACGACGATTGATTTTTGACAGCGGTACTGCTGATATATTAGCTACCGACTGGATCCGGCGTATTTTGATAAGGTTATCTTAAAGTTAGTAGGATACGAGGCCTTTTAGACAAAGTACACATAATCAATATCATAATGTTACGTTACGTATATCTACGTTTTAAAATTGCTTTTGATATTATTGGTAATTATGCAAGCGCTACTTGCTGAAAAAAATACCGCCAGAGGTAAATGTTAAACCGAGAGAGCACGAAGTATGTGCGTATTTAATAATTAAAATTCAGAGTAAGCGTGATGAAGTAAGTGCCTTGCGAACCTAACTTGCTAAGAAAATTCCCTTCCACTCTGTCACATTTTTAACCTTACTTTGAAAACTTCATATTAGCCTTAACACTGGAAAATAGCGAGGGTAACTCCCATACCGAAAAGCTCATCTAAGAATATTAAAGGCAAAAATATTTGAGCACATTATACATAAGTATCTACTCGTATATTCTCAGGTAGATGCATTATTGTTAAATAAACAACATGGTCTCGGAAATAAGCGGTCGATGGACACGAATCTACTGACAGTCGTTGAGTACATCTCTTCAAGCATTGACAGAGGTAGCCTGGTCTGGCCTTCCAGTCTTTTCAGATTTATCGCAGAATATCTACGGAACCGTCGTAACGTACGGCATCTAGGAGTCTCTGCCCTATCATACTCAATCAGGAGTCAATCGGGGATCAATACTCGGTCCTTTGCTGTTTTTGATTATCGCTAGATTCATATGCGTATTGTACGCAGATAACCTAAAACTTCTTTTACGAGATTAAATTAGATGCCGATCGTGCGTTGCAGGGTGACGTTGATTATATTTACCAATGGAATGCCAATAAATTGGAATTCAACCTAAACGAATATTTTGTAATGACATTTGGTCGAATGCGAGGACCCCTCGTGTTTCAAAGAGATAGGAACTAAAGTCATAGAACTTATCCAGTTAAAGACATGGGGGTTAAATATTCGACGAGAAATTAACGTTTCACAACCACGTTCTAGTCTTGTCAAAAGAAGCTCATAAACGCCTCGGCTTTCTTTTGAGAAGTTTGAGATTTTCGCTCCATCAATGTTATACGGCTGACAAACGACGCTCTAGAGTGCTCCAAGTTGTGAAAAAATCTCTGCGTCTGGCACCCATATCAGAGCACCCATAAGCTACTGTTGGAAAAGGAACAATAGACGATTCTACGATTTCAATATATCATATGAGCTTGTTAGCGTTACATATATTTTGTCTTATAGTTGTACTATTCTCAATATTAATCAACTATTTAGTACTTATATATCTCATTGCATCATTATATATTATCTATTGTCAGGATTATAATACATATATAATAAGCAATATCAACCAAATACAGTAATCATTGTCATAACAGTTATATTTACTAAAAGTAACTGTTTAATAATAATTTTACAAAAATACAATCAAGGAATAACACTTACGTTTATCTTCTTTGCCAATCGGACCCAGAATGGCCACTTACTACAGAAATGACAAAAGCTATCGAACATTATTCAAAAATGATTCTAATCAATTCATTTAACCAAAAAGAGGTTCTAATGAATTTATTTCACAAAAGAGGTTTTAACAAATTAATGTATAATCATATTTAAAGATATGATTATACATCCTAATATATATAACATCGTCATACTATATGTAACATCAGTATTAACCATATATGTTATATGTATATTAATATGTACCATATATTATACATATAACAAGCTCATTAGATGTCAGACGCGAGAGTTGTCAGCTGGTAAAGTTGTGTAAAATTCTTAGTGATGAGCTGTGTCGATTTGTAGTTTTCAATTTATTAAAATCCAAAAAAACTGAGAGAACTATATGTATACAGCTTCTATAATTATTGTGAACGGTTTCGTATGCTGGTTTATTCTTAGTAAAATAAATAAACTGCGAATAAGAGAAGTATATACTGTATAGCCCCTCACATATACCGACACGGTTAATAGAACCAATTATATACACACACTAATTTAAAAAAAAATAACCATAACCACAATGCTTTTACTGTTATCAAGCTGAGATTGCATTCAGTATTGTTATGAATTTCAAACATGTAATCAATTGCTTGATTAAAAATCGATTATCTAACATCCGTATCAATGATAATAAAATGCAAACCGCATAATGATATGGCATCATTAAATGTACAGTTATTATTTTATTGGTGACATTAGACCATCTTATATTAATATAGAGTACGGATTGCATAAATATTTTTTCGTTATTTAACTCCGTTGCATGTTAGAATGCCTATATTCATTAAATATTATTCTGGTAATGATGTGTTATTAAAATCGAAAATACATAAAGAACCATTTTTTATAATCTATATGTTTGTTTGAATGCCATGTTTACACATGTCGATGTATCGAGTGGGTCAGCATTATTTATTTACACTTTATTGCACTTAAACACTAGAAGCAAATGACGTTAACAGATGTTAGTACATGTAAGAGCGACGGGCGGCCTTATCGCTAATAAGCGATCTCTTCCAGACAACCCACACAATAAAAGAATACTTAAAATACAATTAGACTGGGGCAAAGTGTGCGAAGTATACATAAAAAATAAAATGATACAAAAACAAAACACAACATAAATTAAAATAAGTAAAACCGGAAAGAAATGCTAATTTAAATCTAGAATTATAAATAATTATATTGTAGACAAGAAACGCTTTCTTTTAAAGATGATAGTGATAGATAGATGATTGTCTCAAGGAAGTGATAAAAAGATCGATCATCAGAAATGAGGGTAGCAACGAATATTTAATTTTAGTATTTAATTAATTAAGAATTGTTCAGAGAATTGTTTTTGATAAGATTTCAATATAAAATATTACTTTATCAATCTGTCAATGTTAGAATTTTATTTATATCCATCTGTATAACCTTATCTTTGCCAAGATTTGTTCTAAATTGTTATTGTAATTATATAAAGGGTGGGGCAATACCAACACAGGTATCTTGTGATAACCACCTGAGAAGCCCAGCGACAATCATGTAATGATTTACTCAAGAAAATAAGTTTTGATTTTAAAATAAAAACGAATTAAACAACAATTTTTTTACAGATCGGTCACAATGATGTACAGATTAGGCATTGCTGCTTTGTGTACGTTGTGCATCTGCACAGTTACCGCCATCGAAGACTTCAGTAAGTATATTCCTGTTATATTCTACATTCGCTAGTTCAATTTTTTTTACGGGCACCATACAACTACCATACAAAACACACTACACACTAAAACCCCTCAGTCGCGTCTTCCGAGTTTGGGCCAACTATACTTAGTCTTGCCATAAATATTGTTATAAAGAAAAGCACGATACTTTTTTATACGTAACATTTATTCCTTTCATAGTGAGTTAGTTTAATACATCAATATATAACTATTAAAAATATACAATGTTTATTCGAAGTGGTCTCCATTGGCTGCAATACAGTCTTTTAAACGTTGAGGCCAGTTATCAATAGCAGCACGAACTCTTTCTAGAGGAAAATTCTTCACTGCCAACCGAATGGATCGTTTTAGGGACTCCAAATTATCATGGCGTTTAGAGCAAGCCTTACTCTCTAAAACTGACCATAAATCATAATCCAATGGATTTAGGTCAGGACTTGACGACGGCCAGTTTTCAGTGCTGATAAAGTCCGGAACGTTAGTTTTCAACCAAGATTGGGTGGATCGAGCTCTATGACCCGGTGCCGAGTCTTGTTGAAAGCACCATTCTTTGTTATTGAACATGGTGTTAGTTAAAGGCTTAACTACCGTCTCAAGAATGGTATTTTGATAAACTTGTGCCGACGTTTTAATACCTTTTTCACAAAAATATGGCTCAGTCACCCCTTCATAGCTAACACCCCACCAAACCATCACTGAAGTGGGATAATGCCCACGTTGTACTCTGTTTACTAATTGCGAAGCTTCTTTAGAGCTTCCAGCATAAATACGGTCATTTTGTTTATTAAAATACTGCTCAATTGTAAAAATTTTCTCATCCGTAAACAAATTTTTTTTGTGACCTCCCTTTGCGTACCGCTTAAGTAGTTGTTTGGATTTTACCACCCTATTCTTCTTTAAATTATCAGTTAAGAAGTGACCAGTACGTCTCTTATAGGCTGCAAGTCCTAAGTCATCTTTTAATATACGCGACATGGTTCTAGGAGCTATCTTCATCTCCCGAGATAAAATCTTTTGCTTACGGACAGGATTTCTTCGAATTCTTTCCCTAACTGCTTTAATCACCTTTTTCACACGAACGGTACGTGGACGGCCAGATCTTTTTCTGTCACAAACAGAGGAGGTATCATTGTACCTATCAATAGCCCGGTAAACAAACATTTGACTAATACCAAGCGGGTGGAGGGTTTTAAAAATTGCACTTTTCTCCATACCTACTTTATGTAAGGCAATCACAGCGATTCGGTTCTCTTTATCACCCCACTCCATTTTAATATAACAAAATATTTAACAATATAATGGCGCGAAAATAAGAAAACACATCAAGCAATCATATAAAAATGACAGATTCCAAATTCAAACGTAATATTTTCTTTTTTTGAATAGTAACAGTATTTATGGCCAGACTAAGTATTTCCCTTTTTGTTATCATTACCACATTCCTTGGTCCCAAAGACCACCTCGAGCAGACCTAAAAGTAGGCATTGAAGGGGTCGCTATACTCACAAAAACCCACCTCGTGTAGACCAAAAAGTACGCATTGAAGTGGGCCCTGGGGTCACTCTCGCACTTAACCAGAATCCCAGTGACTGCTAATGTACTTGTATGCATAGAAGGAAGAACGTTGGCATATCTTCTCATTCGCGTCTTCCAATCCGCAGTGGGTTTGCCCTGCAAAATTACAGAATAAACATGACAGTGTTTAAAACTTGTTGGAAACTCAAAAGTTAAATGAAACATAATCATTGTTGAGTGGGAGTGCCATGCTGTTACTTAGAGTTTCAGCCGAATGGGCAGGCACGGCCGGAGAAATACCACTCTCTCACAGAAAACCAGCGTAAAGTGATACAATTGGACTTTGTTCATTTTGTACTCGCGTTTCATTCGGTAAGTTAGATATTCCGGTGCCCATCCTTTCCCCTCCCCCGTCCTCTTCCCCTACCCCTCCATTTTCCAATTTTCCTTTAAAGGCCGGCATCACACTCACGAGCTCTCAGCGTGGGTGTCTGTGGGCGGCGGCTTCACCTTTATGGTGGGCCTCCTGCTCGTTTGCCCCCTCTTCTATAAAAAAAAAATCAAAACACAGTGGCTTAAATATGACAACGATAATGCCATATAGTGGCAAGTTTTACTTTGACACTCTTTTGTGGATCGTGATTACGTTGAAAATGAAAAACCCAGTTCGAATTCTAAGAATATATGCAATTAAAAACGTATTATGAATTTCCTGTTTAAAAATATCAGTAAACGACGTTGGTCTGATTACATTAGTTATTTAATAATAAATGAAACCCACCTTTATTCTGGATGTAACTTTTTATAATTTCAATCGTTTTCACAAAATAATCCCAATGATTTTTTTTACAGATTTTTAACATTCATAATAATAAATTACCTAACAGTGTATATGAATATAAATTTAATTTATAATATAAATTTTTTCATTAAGGCAGTATCTATTAAATATTTTTTTCAAAATATATGCATATTCGTCCCATCAAGTCAAACAAAGATTATGAAATTACAGATGATTTAAGATGTTTATAAATGTTATTTACACATATTAATTAACATGTTACAGCTATTAGAAATAAATATATTTTTTGTCTGGTGAGTATATAAGATTATCAAAACTTCTAGTATATTTTAAGAAAATGCCAAACTCACACAAAACTTGTGTCCTTATATTTAATAATGTCAATGCATACGCGTAATTCCCAATGCTCCACCAGACACTGATGTCGTTCATTGTAATGTTAAAGTCAGATTGTCTTTATCTTACAGACATTCGATTTATTACAAAAAAAGTAGAAGTCGGTCACTGAAGTTTACCAAACATCAATACATGTTTCATGCTCAGTTCGCTTAGTTAAATCCAATGTAAGCCCTATGTGCAAATCATTTTGAACTCCTTGTTTCTAATTAAAATGATTGGCTTTTAAAGATGTACTAATATTAGTTCCCTTTGTTTCTTCGAGCATTCATTAATCCAATTTGTTTATTGTTTCACTGAGCTACACCGAGGTGTAGAACACCTCATACATAATAACCCTATTAGCATGCTGTTAGCAGACTCCGAATAGTGTCAGAATTAATATAAGATGACAACTATCAGATTATTCTAATTAGAATCTGACAATCCAGTGGCATGGTATCAGAGAGTAAAATGTAATTTGTATCCTTCCTCAGAGACAAATTGAAACTTTTGAACAAGCATTGGTTTAATATGAAAACGTCTTTTTTTTTGCTTACCGCGGAAAGATGCTCCAAAAGTCACGTGGATATGTGAGACTCAACACACACCGGGAAACCTCTGGTGCTCAGAGGAATGGTTAGCTATACTCACTAAAACACTCCTCGGGTGTAACCCACGATTCAGCGTATGGAGACTATTGTGGTCGCGTTTGCATTCTACCAGAGATAGATGAAAAAGTTTGGGATGAAATATGAAAACACACTTACACGAATTAGGGCAAACATTCATAGTCAACATAAATTAGATAGTATTTTTTTTATGGGAAATACGCCTATTATATTAAGCAGGCCTGTTATTCAATAAATAATCTGAAAAAAGTTTAATATGTGGGTTACGTTATATCGACACAAGCTATAAACGTAACGTCAATGTGATACATTTTAGTATCAGACGTATGGATTAATAAGGTATACAGATTATTTTTATGTACGAACTGTACACTGACGTGTTGTGGTGAGGCGTGCTTGTTTAATTGTATTACCTCATGTTTCGAATAATATAAACATTGTCTTATTGGTTGTGATAAAGACTTGTATATATAAAAAAGGATACCACCGTCTCAATGTGTGTGTGTTTATTTAAAATAAACTATCAATTAAAATCTATTTTTCATAATCACAGAGTTCATTATCACTCAAGGTATCGCAATCAGCGAGAGAACAGTTTCATTTTATCTTTAGCCTTGTCGTAAACTAGTCGAGATTATACATAATAAACATTTGTGGTTGTTTTGTTTACATCGGTATTGTTGCGACGTCATAAAAAGCTCAAAAAATTTGGTCAAGGTAAATACAATATTATGTATACGGCAATATATGTGAATCATATGTATAGTGTTTTTTATTTAGACATCCATATTCCACGTGGCTCTGTTTATGTTTTGTACATAATACAATTTAACTATTAAACGTTTACTGGAAATATAAAGATATTAATATTTTGTCTATAGCCATTAATTTTTAGCTTTATATATTAAATTGCGTATTACATATTCTCGTGTTTATGTTCATAAACACATAAATATTTCTATATAAGCTCAAATATGACAATTGGTATAAAGTAAATAAGAGACGTAACATTTGTTAGTTTTGTTATAGTTAGTTTTATGTACTTCTTGACAGATACAAGCAGTGAAGTTGTTTACGTAACAAGACTTAATAAGTATGGTGAAGTTGAATACATAAGTGGAGACCTGATGCGGCGGTTAGATGAAGAAGCAGAAGTCTGGCACTGGACACCATGGCTGAAGACAAGAACACAAGTCGTTGAGAAATTCGTGACGGAGATACCGTGTTTCAGTGAAAGTTCCGTCGACAGTTTTCCACCGGGAATCTTTGATGGTGAGACATGTCTATTGATTTATATTTCTAATACATGCTTAGTACGGATTATGTCTGTGTAGATACGATAATTATGCGGTATTCACAATAGATAATCGCCACTATTCTTACAGCTATATAATAATAATTTAATTGTAAATGTTTCGTACGAACGTACGGACATTATTCAATGAACCTTTAGTTTCCTCTCGTCATATTGTTAATTCTAATAGACAGCATAACAATTACCTACCAATATTATTGTGCCACTAATTAACACCCGCCATTACCCGTCAACATGGCCGTTTTGATCCACAACTAATTTACTAAACCCATCTACACCGGCTAATCTATGTCCGTCTGTCTATGAAATGTCATCTACTGTATTCTATACTCTACCTATACATCTATTCTCTTATCTTGATAATAATTTATATCCGTTTTCATCAGAATTAGTTCTGACATGAAAACGGATTAATAATGTTGTGATATAGAATCTAATACTATTGTTAAACTTATTTTATGATATTCAGACATGTATTTTCAATATCATCATGTTTTCGATACTAGTAAATTAATGTGTTGTTCTATAAAATTTATTATATGAATGTACCCTCATTATGTTTACACAATGGGTTGTCAAAATATTAACATGACAGGATGCATTTCACCATGGTTTCGAATCGTTTCAATGTGCCTTTGATTTTATTCCATCCAGTAAAATTTACCGTATAATATTTACGGCACAATATATGAATATCCTGATAAATATGATATGATTCACTGATATTCCTTACACTGAATAATTCTAGTAAAACTATAATGTAATTAGTTTAGCAGTCTTTAGATAAAACAATAAAACCGAGATGCGACACACTAATACACATATTTCTCTATTTGACACATAGAAGCGATCACTTGTGTACGTCGCAGCATAATGCAATCATTTCTTATATAACTACGAAGGTTCTAAAATAAAGCGGTCTGAGAAGATACTAAACAAACTCACCATTGAGTTTTTTAAGCGTACTGTTTTTAAAATGTCTTTATCAAATTTAAGGCGACTCATTCCCAAGTTTTTTTATAGCTTAAATAGTGCATTACACTATAATACGTATGGTTCAATAATTGTAATGAAAATTTTGAATTTATAACACTGTTTTAATATTATCACGACTGCAACTGTAATAGACATGAATAACTATGTATTGAATAACTATTGTACGAACAGATGATAAAATAATATGTTATCTTTCAGATGAACAGTTGCGGCAGGGTGGGTTTATGTTATACGTATTATTTGGTCTCTACGCGTTCACTTTACTGGCAATAGTGTGTAATGATTATTTCATACCATGTGTGGAACTCATTTGTGAAGATTTGAAGATACCACAGGTACTGTGTTTATTGATACAATACGTGTCGAATGAGAAATTTTAAAAAAAATAGCCCTTAAAAATATTTCTATCACCAAACTGATGTTTTGACAACTAAATTTGTAATTGTTTTATCTTAAGTTACTTATTTTAGTTAGGTTAATATTAAGAATATTTTGTGTTGAATTACTAATTATGTGGAAATATTTAAAATTCCTATTTTTATATCCGAGACGTGAAATGCATTTAATTTTATTACCTTAGTTAGTTTTCCGTCATTGTCGGATAATTAGAAAATTTCTTAACTGCATTGAATTTTCCTGCTTCACACCAAAGTGATTTGTCGCAGTAGTATATCGAATTTAAAATGAGCGACGGGAGTCACTTTTTTGGCCTCGCTCGCAGACTCTATACATACAAAATATTTTCCCAAAATAGATAAATGGTTACCTTAACTTACGCAAAGATTAATATTACTATCAAAAACTGTTTTTTTTTATTAAGTGATATTAACTTATCTCAAACTGCCAGATAAATGTGAATTAATGTTATAAATAGTAGCTATTTATAACATTATAGGACTGTTATAAAACATATTATTTTTCATTCTATTTTTGATATTATTTTACAGCTGTATATTTTTATCATATTTCTATAAAACAATAAGGAAATAACATTTGATTGTGAACCACAGTATATTTTTTGGTATTTAAAACAGATTTTTTTTAACCCAGAAAAGAAATACCAAATCAAAACTAGAAACTTAATATTGGTTACAACTATTTAGGCAATATAAAATATGTCTGATGTTTAGAGGTCATAGATCAGTCAATAGTTAGATTAATTGTATATATATTAATTATGAAAACGCAATTTAGTGACCGGTTATCCGTTTAAGTAAACGTTTTGAATTTTCAAATAGGAACATTTTGGGCAGAGTTAAAACACTAGCCGACTTAAAGCACATAATTTAATAGTATATAATCAAAGGACAATATATTTTATATAATATCACATAATAAACATATGGGTTCGTCATGTTCTTATTACGCGTAAAAAATATTTACAATTATTTTAAATAACCATTAAATTATTTATTTATTTTATTTATTCAATATGGCACACCGACAACACACATACAAACATAACCCGAACAAAATTACAAAAAAAAGCACACAAGGCATGTATGTGCATAAATTATAGGGATGCACAGCATTACAGGTATACAATTAAAAAAAAAAACAACTAATCATATATAATTATGGATATCGTTAATGAACGAATTGGTTTAATTATAGAAAACGTCTCTCGGTGACTAGTGCCAAAATTTATAACACCAAAATTCCACACATTAGTTTTGCATTGATGTTGAACACTTTTAAAATATATGTATTCATATTAACCTAACTAATAAAAGTAACTTAAAATAAAACAAGACACAAAACTAGAACAAATTTTAAAACTTTTTAAAATAAAACAAAACACAAAACTATAACTAAAACGAATTTTAAAACTTTTTAAACTATAGTTAGTTTAATATGAAAATATATATTTCAAATGTATTTGTTTTATTTCAAGTTACTTATATTAGTTAGGTTAATATTAAGAATTTTTTGTGTTTATTTGATAATTAATCTTATTTTCATATAGAATTTTGTTCTTTACATATAGAACATTAATATGACATATAATTTCCAATAGAATGTGGCGGCGGCAACATTCATGTCTGTCGCAACGTCGTGTCCGGAATTTTTCGTCAATGTAATATCTACTTTCCTCACCGAGTCTGATATGGGAATCGGAACAATTGTCGGCTCGGCACTATTCAATATCCTTGGTGTTGCGGCGATCGGAAGCATTGCTGCTGTAACAGTGAGTTTTTTCTCTCAATTTTCAGTAAAGTACAGTTTACGTAATTATACAAGGTCAATGACCTTGTTTAATTACGTAACTTGTATATTTATTAAACATATACATGTGTGTGCCCGAAGAGCACAAATTGATTTATGGTATTCTGTCCCCCACATATCAGCACTCAAGATAATTGTAATTATAATTAGCGTTTTACACCTGTGACCGACCTTATTACTCAATTGTAATGTGCCATTTGCTTTGCATTTTTAAGCGGCGGCAATTTTATTTTGTTGGACGTCTTTGATGACGTATGAAAATAGTATGGAAAAGTATTTAATGTGTAGAAAATAAATCTTACTTTTAAGCTTACACCGTCGTTAATTTTTAATGTGGTACAACACGTAACATATTTGTATGCAAAACAATTTGCTGTGACGTTACATTTTTTTTTTGTTATACGCATAGTTTCTGAGATATTGCGCAAAAATGTTTTGACCCCTTTTTCCAAAATGGCAGCCGGGGGACAAGGTGAGGTGGCGACCACACAAACTTGAAATAAAACTTCTTTTGATCCCCAAGCATGTCCCAAGAATTGCTGCCTCCAATAAATACCTAATTCAGTCCTTAAATTATACCATTTCAATGTCTACCTAAAAGTAGAATTATTGCCGAAAATAGAAACTTAATAATATAATATAAAGCACATTTAACAAGGATTATATTAAAACAAAGGTGTTTGTCATTATAACATGCCATGTCAGCTGGGAATCTGTACCTTATACCCTGATACCCCAAGATTATTTGATCATAATAAATGGTTTTCCGTTTTAAAAAATATTGTTCTGTATCGTGTTCTATATCTTCATACATCGTAAACTAAACAATTTTGTTCAATGGTAGATAGATAGATATGATTTAGTCAATGATACTACACATCAACACCCTCTCCCTCCTTCTATCTTCTAATTTTAACAAGAACGAATGTTAATCTAACCCAATCCATCGTGCAATATATCATTGATTCCACTTACAGCCGATCAAGATAGAGCGCCGTGCCGTAACAAGAGACGTCTTAATATACATGTTTAATGTAAGCGTGCTGGTGATTATCGTATGGGATGGAGAGGTGATATGGTATGAGTCCATCGTGCTTGGAATCTTATACATTCTGTATTTCGTCGTGATGTTCAACAGTCATAGACTATTCGCTTTGTACGACAAAATTATTGCAGCATGTTGTCGGAAGCCTATATGTAAGTTACTATTATTTTTGTGATTGGTAAATAATGTATGCGTTTATTTATATTGGAACCGTATTACCGTACTTCAAAGTTTTAAATTTAGCTCAGAGGGTTAATTTTTAATGAGTAAAGTGAATAATCTCTATAGATGTAGCGATGTTCGTATGTCAATAGGTCCATAGACAAGTAGGTGTTTCGTGGATATCGTGAATTTTTCTGACGTTCAAATACGTGGAATATTTGAAAAGCACTCGACCGGCCAAACTACAGATAACACATCTGCTCATAGTTACATAGATAGCAGATATTGAATAGGAATAAAATTTCGTCCAATACTAAAGTCGGATATAAACAGCTTCGATTTTGAATTTCGAAAACTCTATGGCATATTATAATGGGCGCGGGATATCACGTGACATATTGAATTCAGCCTTAATTAATAATGTTGCGAGGGGCAACAATTGTTAATAATAAACGTATGTGAAATGTATATTTCAAAACTTTAATCGTACAGTTATTCCCTGTTTATTTCTTTGCCATTATAATTTAATCTTGACTGTGCTTGCATCTGATTTATAATTTAATTAACGTTATATAACGTCCATTATCTAATGAATCTGAACATTGAATATAAGCTTCAATTGCAAATTGTAAAATATAAAAGATAATATATGAACCCTTTATTCGGTACTTGTTAATTATGTTTAATTAGGTCATGCTTTGTAATGGGCTATAATTATCAGTTTATTCTCTATAAATATCAGTCCAAATTATAGTCAACGTTATTAGCGTATGTAGTTTCTAGAATACACTATTAATTTATCATTTATAACATGTCCAATGATTTTTCTTTGTTCGCATTTTAGATATATTTAGGGAATGCTATTACTGTTCAGCCGATATAATTATATCATTGATAATGTTAATCCTATAACAAGATTATAAATCCTTATATTTAATACAAGTAAGAATGACTTGAGAACAATTTCAATTCAATTGTCACGAATTCAAATTAATTGAATAAAAGGTTTTATAGAAATATTTTTGTTCCAGACGTCATTAACGAAGAGAAGCCAGTCGAAGATGGCAATGATAACAAAGCTTTTAGCAACGATAATATTTCGAATGATTATACGAGTAACACTGTTGCCGATAAAGCAATAGAAGAGAAAGGTAATGTTTTAATTTTGCACCTGGATACGAAAATATATGAAGATGGCACTTTTGTGCATTTTAAAAATCATTGCAACCCTCTGCTCGAACTCCTGTTATATAGGTTATGAGTGCTACCTACGCTCAGTCAGCATATTTCGTATATATAATAAAACAATTTAGCATTGGAGTATTATTATTGAGGTAGCGCATCCATTGGTTTTCTTATTAAATGTAGCTCGATTGATAATTTATTTTTCAGTTGATGAGAAACCAAAAAAATCAATATGGCGATTCCCAAGTAAAAAATCAACTTTATACAAGATATGGTGGTTGTACAGCTGGCCGCTAAGACTAGTTTTATCCTGCACGATTCCTTCACCAGTAAATCACCGGAGGTTATATCCAATATCATTTATTATGTGTATTGTATGCATTGGTGGCAACTCGTATTTTGTGTCCTGGAGTATGACTGTCATAGGTAAGATTTTCTTTCATACCTAATAAGCTATATAATAATACAACTGTAGTTGTAATAAATACAGGGGATTCATAATTTTATTTTAAGTATAATTAATATGATTACTGTTGGGTTTTGTATAGTTTTCATTAATTAATTAAAACTCATCAGGATATATATTTTATTGTGTTATTCACTGTTACGTTATAGGCTTTACTTAATACGTAATACTCGACAAGGGTGATAAAACAGGCCTGAAATATATACACATATATATCTAATATATAAAACTCTCGTGTCACAGTTTTCATTCCCTTACTCCTCCGAAACGGGATGACCGATTATCCTGAAATTTTCTGAGCATATTTAGTAGGTCTGAGAATTAGCCAACATCTATTTTTAGAGAAATTTTTTTTTGCAAAAAGTACGTTTGTCGGGATCATATATATATTTATTAGGATATTTTTTATTAGAACACGTTTAGTTGTAAACCTTGAATACAAGGTAATCTATTCTTTCATCCAACGTTAAAATTAGTATTGGTATTATGCAACGTTGTTTAACATAACAATATTGACGAGGAAGGAAAATTTGTGAAAATTACTTTGTGCTTGAGATGTGTAAGGATAGTTTTTCCTATTGCGATTGTATCGTGCACTTCAGCGCAAGTGTTTGTTTAACCGTTAATGGACTTATTGTAATGGGAGCAGTTAGAATTATTTATTCTTTGCAATATATCCGTCATTCAATATTGATTGATTGATTGATTGTGTTAGCTTGATTTAATGCTGAATGCGTGTGACATTATATATATTATTTTAGGCAAACAAGGCCATTTTTTATAATAAATAGATGTTATAAATCATCAATGTAAAGATGATATAATCAAATTAAGTCTAAATTAGTGTATCCTAACTGTAATAATAAACAACAAAGTGTTGTAAATATTATTCAAATACTATACTTTTTTTAGGGCACACATTCTTTATTCCCGACTCTGTGATGGGAATGACATTCCTGGCATTCGGTGGATGCTTGCCTGAAGCTTTGTCCATATTTATTATGTCACGACGAGGTATGTGCGACAAGTTTATATAAAGGGCAAGTTTGAAGTAAAGCAAACAATACATTTATAATACTGTTTTTAACAATCATAAGATAACGAGACAATGAAACTTAACACTTGAACAATTTTACAACGGACAATTCACTTTGGTTGTCAAGTCAGAGCTCGCTTCACACCTGATTAATTAAATATAATTATTCATACTTCAAAACAGTTAATAAACACAGTTTTTTAAGAGGTTTTTGTTGCTGTGGCGATCTGTTGGTGGTTCTTTAATGTCACATATATAATTACCAAATTGCGATTACCATTTAAATAAATATATCTTATCAGCTTTGCGAGTGTGTACTAAAAGCTTATTACCTGAGGACAATGCGATTCGTTCGTCAGCCAGTTACAATGAACGTTGAAGAATTCCGAAAATCTCTGTTGGAACCAGTTTGTTTGGTCTATTGTTTGATCTATCAAACAACAGAAATTAAGCTGGACCGGCGCAACCGAATTCTACTTTGCTTAGCTTTGCGATGTTTTATGAATTTCAGAAAGAAATTACGATTGTTTGTAATTCATTTGTTATATTGTTTATAAGCTATACGCTTTATGTGTGTTATATTTTTAAATTATTTACATGAAATTATTTTTACAGGTGAGGGTGGTATAGGAGTATCTAACGCATTGGGTGCTAATTCGTTGGCTATATTGTTCGCTCTCGGAGTGCCATGGATGATAAAAACCCTAACATACCTTGCTCAAGGGTCTGAGGTTACATCTGTGTATATAAACTCGTCAGGGATAGATTTCGTGGTCGCCTCCCTGCTGGTTGCCGTAGTTGTCCTCTGGATCATTCTCTATATAGGAAAGTTCTATCTTCGCAGAAGTGTCGGTCTAATATTAATGTTCTTTTACTGTGTATTTATAACGTTCGCAATTTTATTAGAAATGGGAATTATTATGACGACGAGTCTGACTTGTTGATGGCAATTGTTATTGTATTAATTTGTTGAATAATAAGTAGAACCTTCGTTAAAATTCAACACCAATATATATTATACAGTATTATAAATTAGGGTCACACGATAATTAATTTATTGTTAACAGAAATAAATATTTTGCGCAATTGTCGAATTTGTATTAAATGAAAACGCCTGTTGACTTTGTAAATATTGTACAGTAATTGTTAAGTTTTATGTATACACATTTGGCAGATCGCTGAGTGCACTCTAACCCCTATACGCGATGATATTTCTTAGTTAAATAAAGGAATTGATGAAGATCTGATTACATATGTGTGAAGGTATGAACGACTCGATCCATGCTACTTTAGGTATAAAAGGGGCATCCATATTGTTATTATTGAAAAAATAAAATTGTTCATACTTTTTGTGTTTCAGTTTGTTTTCATTGAATCTCATACGTATTTATTACACGTAAAATTATTATTACGTTAAGCCAAAATGAAACCTTTAAAAATATATATATGAATGAAAAAAATCTTTTATGGATTTTATGTGAAAAAAATATTTTTCACTAATTCAATTATTATTCATTACGGTTTTAATCTTAAAGTCGTATATAAATATTGATTTAGGTAAAATATTGTATTGAACATTTACATTTTGTAATGTTTATTATTCTGGTGAATCAAATAATGCCTGTGTGACAAATGAGATGATGACATTTCAATGTTTTCAGACTGTGAATGGTTGTGGAAGGCCAAATGTAGGCTGATTTGGAGGATGATGGTGGTGGTGATGATGATGGTGGTGATGGTTCTGGTGATGATGCATTATTAATACATGTGATCGCCAAAACCAGTCTCATGAGATTTTATATAAATAAGAATGAGATGTTTGTGTAAAATCATCGACTTTAAATGAAGGGACTTCTTGGTCTAGATTTGTATGTAACATTATTATGAGATACTTATTTAATGCTTGAAGGCCGCATATCAACCGGGCAACATCTTGCCGCACTACGGCACAACATTTGATTCCATTTGTGCGGAATTTTCAATCAACAAACAACAGGTCTCTGGCAACATCGCACTTGTTGCTTAGCGGATACTCGGCTTTATTGTTTTGATAACATTCCGTATTAATTGTCTGATGATTGTCTTTTTATTGCATGTTTGTACATTTTAAATTCACATCGACATCTTACACATTATCGGTCGATTGGTGATTTTTCTTTTATATAATAATTTTATTTATACATAATGAATATATAAAATTAGGAGTAAATCTATATGTAAATATGACAATAAAATAAGTCATCGGAAAATGTACGTAATAGTTAAATGATAATAAGAAATCATTAATCAAAACACGCTAGGTGATTAAAAAGCTGAAATCATTGTGGTAGATCCAAAATGTTAATTCAAATTACGACAGATTACTATTTTATCAGAATGACATTTACAATACTTATCGTGTGATAATTGGTATTAACTTATATCTAATATTAATTTTAAGCCTATCATACTTGTAACACAAACAAGAACCATCAAAAGTACAAAGCGCAGGACCACATTAAAAGTTTTACAATATCATACCAGTATTTCTTGAGTAATATGCAAAATTTTACTTCTATGATAACTTTCATACATTGTAATATTTTAACATATATGTTAGTGCACGCTTAGTTTAATAGCATCATAATAATTTAATGAAGACCAGCACGTCACGAGTAGCATACAAATGAAATATACGTAAAACAATTTATTTAGCAACCAAAAAATTAAATGAATTTAATTAGTATTGTTTTTATGATTAACACATTTTACATTGAACATAAACATTCTTAATATTAACCTAAGTAATATAACTTAAAATAAAACAAAACTTAAACATTTAAAAACTTTAGTCCTTGTGGCAGAGTACCCACAATGCTGGCGGCATTTCCTCGCTGTATGGCGATGCTTACACGCTGAGCAAGGACCAGCTCTTGGATCACCGGTACCGACGACCAGGCGCCTACTTAATTCTTTAATAAGCGACTGTGCACTTGCACCCTCATAGTCCAATAGTCTCTACTCCAAAATGAAAAAAAAAACCAAGTTGGAAGAAAGACTTTTGTTAGCAACATAGTTTTTATAAATCTTATTCTAGTTGCAACATAATACGTTTTGAATGATAATATATGGAAACTGGTGCAATTTTGTTTAAAATTTTATGTAGCTTTAAAAACCGTGGTCAACAAACACAATTTATCTTTCTGTCATTGGAATGAAATTGAAACGAAATATTAGAAAAAAATGGTTTTTAATTAAAATATGTCAATTAATGAATAACTCATATTGATTACTTGTATTACAGTTATTGAATAAGACGTATATTATACATAATTTGTTGACTCCTGAATTACACAGTTTTCATCTTCATTATTTATTTTTAAGCTTCATCTGAGCTTCAAACTGAGAAACGGAAGTTGGACATTTAAGCTATGCTAATAATAGTAGGCAGACCAATACAAAAGTACAAGAGGTCTTTCCTCCAACTTTTAATTTGCATACTTATTTGGTATAAGTGCACAGGCGCTTATTAAAGAATTCAGTAGGCTAGTAGTCAGTACCCGTGATCCAAGTGCTGATACTTTCCTTGCTCAGCGTGTAAGCATCGCGATACAGCTAAGATACGTATACCAACACTGGACAATTTTAAATTGTCTTAGTTTAATTGTTTTTTTTTAAGTTTTGTACTTATTAGTTGGCAACATATTCTTATTAAAAGGAATGAAATCATTAAATGTATAATCTGACAATATTTCTTTAAAAAAAGATTATCTTTAATTTGATAAATAAAAGTAATGCTACGCAAATCCCCATCGTGGTAGTATCATGTTATGTGGTATCTACTAATCTTATCTCTATAAAATTAAGGCGAAACGATGGTCTTAAGTGTGTATAAAAACTGAGTTGTATGGAATTGAATAAGCGGCTCTATCGGTTACGCCGGCATTGCATTACATAGAAATTCAAGTTCACTTCGTCATAACCGTTTTATACGAGATTTATGGCTTTGCGACAAGGACCTTAGTTTTAAAATTATTTTAGTGTTTGATTTTAATCACGTAATAAACACACAAAAATGTGACTAGTGTTACTCATTTTTATAAACTCAAAATATCTTTATTCAAGTAGGTATTTATAAAGACACTTTTAAATCGTCAATTTTTACCACTACCACCGGTTCGGAAGGCAGTCATCTACCGAGAAGAACCGGCAGGAAACTCGATAGCTGCTCTTTTAAAGTAAAGAATTAATACAAAATTACTCACAATTAAAATAACAAAGCATTGTAAGGCTACTCAAGAATTGAACTGTCCCGATGCTCAGCCATATATTAAATTATCGTTAAGTTATATTTAGTAATACATTACATTTTATAATTAAAATGAAATTTTTATTTATTAACCCGATGTGACATTACCAAGGAAAGGTATAAAATCATGTCAATAAAATATTATTATACCATAATACCATATTATTATTCCTAATTCGATAGTAGCACTGTCTGCAACAGTGCTACTATCTATTAGGAAGTACTGTAATGCCTCTCACCAGACAGACCAAGTGAAGTGCAAATGCACTGCGAAATCATAAAACTTGAACCCTTATAACCAATGCTTCTCGGGAGTTATAACAAGATTTAAACCGCTACAATTGAATAAGCGTCAAAATAAACGATCGATAATTTTAAAATATTATCGCATACACATTATAATATCTATATTGTACAAAAACGTAGCAAATAAAATAATGTATTTAGTCTATAGTTTATGGTCAATGTGTTAAAACCTTTATTAATTTTGTCCAATATTTATTTGACGAAATTATACTAGTTCAAATGTGTCGTTATAAAGAAAATGTAATCAGCTGAGTTTGTTGGTTGACCACTTCTGACCTGTCCACTTAGGAACCCTTAGCTATTGTAACTAATAGATTAACTTAATATTCAGTGCGCAGTGAATATTATTTCAATTTCACACAATTATCAATTATACTTAATCAAATTTAGTCAGGCGTCTAATAATATTATATTCAATTCAATTGAAGCGGAAGGTTTTACAAGAATCCACTGTTAGGTTCTTTCATTAACCTTAACTTCTGGCAAGTAACATTTAATTTTCAATCAACTTTAAATAAAAAAGACTGATTGGTTTTATAAATTGTAATGCTATTGGGTACTTTTAAATTCTACCTGTTCATAATTATTTATTTTATTATATAATAAAAACATATTGTCATTTGACATACACATTCTAAAGCAAATACAACTGAAAGTTAAACAAAACACAAAACTAAAGTTTGGTTTTTGTGGCAGAATAATAATGCTGGCGGCATTTTCTCGCTGTAACACGATGCTTATACGCTGAGTGAGAAAAGCACCAGATCTTGGATCACGGGTACTACCAGGCGCCTACTGAATTCCATAATAACCGCCTGTGCACTTATACTCCGGGGTCCAAAAGTATCTTCTCCAATGGACACAAAATTAAAGTAAATGCATAGTTTATTTGTAGTTTCCTATGAATAAAACACAGACTGGTTAGTGACGAATTAGTCATGGCTATTGAACACGGACTTTATTATATAATTATTAGTTATACTCCTTTGAACAAGATGCTGGATGTAGACCGATCATATTGGATCTTAAGTTAAGACATAGATTGGACTAATCCAACTAACCTGGATCTCCAACTCCTAATGTAAATAAGATTTTACTAGAACTAATATAGTTAAGAAGTTAACTCTAAAATCTGTGAGGCATTTTAGCTGATCGATGATTTTTTTTCACTGCATAACAATAACAACTGTGGGTAATTTGTTAATAAAGTATATATTTTTTATTTATTCCAGATTTTTATACATTAACTTTCTCTTAGTATTTTTTTATTTGTCTACGTAGACTTTTTATTAATTCTAAATGTTCTATTTATTAGTACGACAAAACAGACACATCACACAAATACAGAGGCATCCTTTAGGATGTTTCACAGATGAAATATGTTATATATACAGAAACAACAAAAAGCCACGGGAAGAAAAGCAAAACAAAATAATTCTTTAAATTAAAAGTTATAGAAATATTGTTTATGCTATATAATACACAAAAATATGCTATAACAGTGATTGCAATTTCGATTTTATATTACACCTGAACGCAGCAGAGGGGCACGAAGAAATGTCTAAATCAAAACTCAAACTCAAAATATTACTACTTTATTCAAGTAGGTCTTTATAAAGACACTTTTAAATCGTCAGTTTTTACACTCCCACCGGTTTGGAAGGCAGTCATCTAGCGAGAAGAACCGGCAGAAACTCGATAGCTGCTCTTTTAAAATAAACAATTAATACAAAATTGTGCTACTGACAATTAAAATAACAAGGCATTGCAAGGCTGAGCCAATTGCTGACACATTAAAGGGATCTTTGTCCTCTAAATACTCGTTTACGGTATAGTAGGCCTTTTCAACCAAAATACCCTTAAAAAGAAAGTTATTGTTAAACTTTTTAAAAAGTCTTTGTAATGGCACACGAAAACCGATGTTTGTTCTTGTAGACGATATTAGAAAAGTATTAGACAAGTGAGAGACCTGGTTGGAACGTTAAAATCAATTAGACATATGAGCTCGGATGAAGTCAGCTCACCCGTACAAATCCATCTCAGCACAATGCAATCTGCCATAGTACGGCGCTGACCTAGCTAGCTGCATAAGAGTTGAATTGTGTGCAAGATTGCATTGTGCGCGGTTGCGGTGTTTTAGTATACGGAGAAACTTTTTTTGAACACCCTCGACTCTTTTTTTATGGACCGAGTAAAATGGGTTCCAAATAGGGTTTGCGTAGTATAGCTGGGGCCTTACAAGCGACTTATATAGATATAGGAAAGTATTATTGTCCCGGAATTCTTTGGAAATACGGCTTATGAATCCCAGCATGCGAAGGGAGTTGTTTAATACATGATCTGATATGACTATTAAGAGTTAGTGTGCGGTCCAAGTGTTAGTGTATGGCCAGATCTTAAATGGTAGAGACTGTAGCTAGTTGTTGATAGTCTAGCATAAACTGAGCCGTGATAATATTTTAATTTCTGGTGAAGACCATGTACTTCTGGGTCTCTCTAATACTTTCGGAATTGCAGAGAGGATAGAAATGGAACGTTAGTTTTCTATATTATTTCTTGCTCCAGACTTAAAGATGGATGTTACGTGGGCAGATTTCCAGAGGCTAAAGAACAGCCTGTTGAGACACATTTGTTAAAAATTATCTCTAGTGCCATACAAATTGACTCGTGCCTGTTTAAGAAATATTGGTTAAGTATTAGGAGATGCGGATAAAGAAGAAGAGGCCGTGTTTTTTTTTTACTTTTGCACGACGGGCACTTCTACTTCTTTTTAATCATAGGGAGTATTTTCTTGAAGTCCGGCTTCGACAGATCCGCACAGATGAAATGTAGCGACCGTACTCAGGATGCACATTTTATATGTTCACTGTCAAGAACATTTTTCAAATATTTTCCACAATCCATCTCGATTTGTTTCTTTAAATGTTAGTTTACAATAAAAATATATATATAAAAAACGCGGTTTCTTTACAAAATTGTTCTTATTTCTATACTTAATAATGACATCGATTGATCGCTGCGCCACTTCGGCTTTAAGGTAATTTGTATAGATAATTCGAAGCTTACAAAAATTTCAGGCAAAGAACAAACGGTTTGTTTACATTACACTATTTTAACAAAACTAGATGCACCAGGTACACTTCCAACACTACCCCATCCACACACTTTAATTCTCTGTTACACAATAAAACGCCAACAAGAAGGTACGTTATTCAAAGTCACATTATATGATATTCACTTTATACTACACTCAAATATGGTGAATAAACTTCATTGTCACCCAACAGACGCTTTAAAATAAGATAATTTAATTGCAAACTATTTTTATCAATTCATTCCATGGACACGTTGTTTGCCACACGATTGTGTGTGTCTAGCAAGCGAGAGCAGTTTTATTAGCCCTCGTTTTAACAAATAACAATATTATTTCGTTTAAATAAAACATCAATACATTTTTATTATTTATTTCACACCACAAGTACACATACATTTAATTTGGTTAAACATTACATAGATATTCGTTCGGTTAACACAAAGCTTTGTTTTGAAGTTTGCTATTTTTGGAATAACATCTGCTCGACATTGATTTTCTAAGCTCTAATCATAAAAGCTAATTTAAATGTCAAAAAACAAACGTAACTTACGCGAAGAGTACATGCCTTATATTTATGAGATATATGTTATAATTTAATTCCACATCAACATCTTACAATACTAACATTTATATATCAATAGAAGTTATGGCCAAATGTGTAGTAAGTAATAGAAATAATATAAGAGTAAGTCCTTGGAAAAAATTAACGAGTTTTATAAGCTTCCAAAGAAGTGTCTACAATACAACAATACATAATCTAAGAGCAAAACATAAAAGGATCTGTATCAGTGGGGAAAGATATTACAATCAATTAAAAAAAATTGACATCGAATATAGCTTATAAGTTGTACATTTTTATGTAACATCAAAACCTTCACATCGAACACGTATTTTTTTTGTCCTATCGCTATGTATCCTACAAGACATTTTCACCAATAGATAGGAATTCATTAACTGTTTCTTAACGTATATAAAACACGTCCAGCACGTTATGTATCAATTAAAGCATCCATATCTTTTGGTGCAATTCACTACCTTAACCATATGGTAATCTATTTCAACAGCAAACTCTACTCTAAAGGGGTTTAATATGCCCACAAAGCTGATTATTTTTAATATTATAAAGCTATATTATAATACCATCCAATAAGTATGTATCGAAATTGAATCCAATCGTCAAAATCCAATCTTGAAGGCTCGTCTCGGATTATTTAGACAGCATCACGGCGTTCGCGCGTCGGTCCTGGCGTTAAACATACATTTTAAAGATTTTTTTTATACTATACTAATTGATTGGATTTTTATGTTCATTCTCTGGAGCATGGTCGCAGGCTTTACAACCGTACGTAACATACTTGGTGATTTAAGGTAGTGGCGGTGAGTTTCATGCTTGAGAAATGTGTTTGTTGTTTAAAAAAATACCCGATAACTTTAATTCACCAACTTTCCTATATTCAATGAGTATATAGAGCCTGATAAAAATATTTACCGTTCATCTCAACCATGGCTATATTAACTTCCTGGCGTCGACGTCTGAATCTTTGGAACATGTTGCGGAACGATTGTTGCACCTCCAGGTTTGAGAAGCAGAAGATGAAACATATGGTGTATCCCTGTTAAAATATTTTTTTATATGTACCATAATATTGCATTGTTTAATCGAATTTATTTACGATTTGTATAATGCTTTTGGTTAAGAGTGTTAATGATACATTTTTTATATGTATAGATTTTATTTGTATAAATATACGTTCGTATACACGTAAAGTTAAAGCTTTAAATGTATGATAAAGGAAACAAAACATAAGAATAATATAACTAAGCCGCACCCTATGGTGGGCGTACAGTGTGGCAGCATTCTGGCCATAGCCAAACTACGACTGAATACACATTAATTAGATAGATTTTTGATTCAGTAATATCAAATTTCTATATCATTCACACAGTAGTTTGAAGATATATATATATATATATATATATTCCATTATCTCAAAATACTGAAATAACATAATTTCATTATATATATAGCAGTGTTGTGTTGAAGAGGTGTACGGTGTGATATATGTATCACAATATTTTTTGGAAGGAGTAAGCATTGATAGGCAACAGTACTATGAGACAAAGATTTTGCTCTAACTAAAATGGAATAAAACAACCAATCATACCTGTGTCACAGAAACGGCGGCAGAAAGCAATTGGCGCCAACATTCAAGTGAATCCTGGCGTCAGTTGGTCATCGGAATCAGATAAAAGTTCAGGGCGCAGAGAGGAATCTAAAATATAGAATGTTGTCATTCACTTTCACGTTCAGGCAAATCGTTTAACCGACTATTAAACATGAGCGAAAATTATAGGTTCAATCTTTAATTAATTGTCGAATTAAAATAACTTTAGCATTTATATGATAACTTACCATAATCAAAGCGGCTTTGGAAGCCTTGGCCATTACCATAGTCCTGCTGCGGCCGATGGGTCCTTTGAAATTGTAGTAAATCTTGGCGACGGTGGCCAATAGGAGGACTGGATAAAATAAAATATTAATATGCAATGACTAATATAACGTCAGATATTCACAATTTATTTAATTTCGGCGGCCTCGTGGAGAATCTTGTGTTCATACAGAACATACAATAAAAGCTTCGGTCTACATGTACGTGGTTACTTGTGTAACGATAATAATAATTACATTGCTAAAATGAAAACTCCAATAATTTTTATCACGTCAACCTACACTTATGCAAACTGCAATGGCCATGATCAGACTCAGCTGACTTATCGTTTCGTAGAATCGTGTCGTTTAATAAGTCGTTAAATTCCGGGAGAATTTGTAGCTTTGCAACACGTGCGTAAATTTAATAAAAGATGCCAGGAAGAGTAGCTATATATCCTAGAATGCCGTTTTAATGTATAAAACGGTATACATTGATACAAGCAAAATTAGCATTATACAATATTATTATTAATTATTTGGTACAATCGAATCTCGAAACCCAAACATGGAATCAAAAGATATTGCATTTACGCACAAGCATTCATAAAAATTATATAATAAAAATAAATATACTTACTTAGTGAGATGAAGAGGAATCCGAACGTGGGTATTGTGATTATATTAAAGGCAACGCTACTCTCAGTCCAGCAGCTAAACACAAAAAAACAATATGAGTTTGGAATTAAAATATGCAAATTGCATAGACTTTATATATACGGGAGAATTTTGATTATCACTGAACGTAACTTTTTGCGTTTTTTCACCGATGTTGAAATAACGTCCATCCAACACCAAAGTCAGTACGAAATGCCTAAGGGGTTAGGACGGACGCCGGGCGTGGGATGTGGGGCGCGGGAAATATGAGTGTTAAAATATGAACGGTTTTTTTTTCATAATCGACTTATTAAAACAATAGCGGTTGGCACATCACTCGAAGTGACACGCCTGCTCGTTTGCCTCCTCTTACATAAAAAAGAAATTACGTTATAATTCAAAGCCAGTTATTGTTAAGTGTTTTTAAATCATTATAGTACTAATTATATGTGTAAGAGGATTATTATTTATTAAAATCACACAATATCACTCACGAACAACAGAACAGAACTTTTTGCACAGAAAGTCTACACAATCTAGCCAAATTATTATTAAACGTATCAGATTATAGAAAAAAATATTTTATTATTCTTTTTTTTTGAAATTGAACGGTACTGAAAATGTGCATAAATTACAATTTGTTACTATGTAACTGTAAGTTTAAAGGAACATTTAACTGTTTTTAGTCGAGTTGTTATTCCCAGAAATTGTTGACAAGCCTTAAGGCCAGTATGAAAAAATATCAAAGTTCTAAAGTTTTTTGAAAGGTCTGCTTAGAATGAATCGATAAACGATATTTGTTTAACGATTTAAACTCTAACAAGAGGCAGGAGGGTCACTTTGAATGAAGTGCTAACCGTCGCCCATGCACACCTGCAATACCAGGAGGCTTACAAGTGAACTGTCTCTTTACATTAATGAGGAACCTTCTTTTTGCACTTGCGAAATTAATAGCTAGCTTTAATGTATACAGTCGCAAAACAGAAATTTGCATTTGCGGATCGCAGAGCAATCACTAGAGAGCAAAACTAATGCACGAAGCTTGATTTTAAGAACTCTAAATGTGAAGAAACCAATATAAACATAAATGGCCAATTGAAAGACGAGGCGTTATGTATCACGTGACTAAATACGTTGCGTATAAAACAGCCTTTCGCTTTGCGATCTCACCCCTCAACAACAATATGGATTCGCGTGATATTTCGCTTCAACTCGGAAGCTGGTACTATCCAGCTTCCAACTTTTATGTGGTTTAATATGTGTGACTCACTTTCCAGTTTGCTTGTAGTGTATGCGAACACCCGAGTAGAAAGCCATGATGCCAGCAGGAAATCCCCAGCCGATGCTAAATAACGTTTTTATGGAATACTTTCTCATCGAGAACACCTACAAACAATGGCCGTTAGAAGAGCAACAGTTATTTTGGTATTGTTATATATGTTAAACATTTGTGTCCTAATTATAAGGGGATGTAGTTTTCGTGGATTTGAAATTTTATTCTCGCTATCAATAGACAGAAATACTGTATTTTAAACATTATTGTCTTTAAGTCAGAACGGATCGATCTTATTTCTTTCATATCAAACGCATCAAGGCAAAATTAATACGCACCATTGCGAGACACGCGTAGAGATATATTCCTTCACAAAACATCCACATAGTACAGCACAACCAAGTATAATACGTCACAACGTGCAACACTTGACACCATACCTGTTAAAAAATCCAGTTGAAATGAAAGAAAGAAAGAAGAAAGAAAATACGTTTATTTGGACACACACACACGGTACACACAACATCACAATTAATTATAAGTACAATAGTATTTTTAAAATTAACTAAAAAATAAATACATTGCATTGTTGCAAGTGCCGCGGGCGTGCGCCAAATGGGGTGCTGCTCAGGATTTGTGTCGAATATAGCATTCCACACCACTGATTTTCAGCAGCCCCCAGTTGTCACAAACCGCTGCACAGCGCCAAGTGTTAACAATTTAAGTGTAAAAAAAATTAAATGGAAAAAAAAGCAATAATTAAATAATAAAAGGAATAAAAGGAAGGGAGATAATAAAAATAAAAATAAAAATAGTGGGATTAATGTGGTTAAACAAGATAAGAACGGGACAAGAGAATTTGGATGTGCCTAGCTAGGCGCCAACGAAAAACACGGATCAATCTGTTTTGATAATAAAAGCTTTTTCAACCTCCGTCGGAAGGTTGGCACAGTTTGGAACATATATATGAAGAATTTTTTTTACTATTAGGAGTAATTTATTAAGCTGATTAGGGCCAGGCTTAGGCCATCGTGGTCTTATTTACGAATAGAACACTTTCTTTAATTTCTCTTTATCCGTCCGGGTCAGATATACCCAATCTGTTTCAGCCGGCGGCGTATATTACAATTTAGTTATATGTCGCGACCTAGCTATTAGATAGTCGAATTATTAGTACTAAGATATTAATAGTACTAAACCATCTTTAAAAGTTAACAGAAATGTGTTTAGAATAAATCACTTATATTAGTGTTTTGGTTTAAAAAGTAGAGAAAAAGGATCGGCTCACCCGCCCGTCCTTAAAGCCCCTGTCGACAAATGGCTTTGTGATGAGACATGAGATGCAGGAGATGTATTTGTTAAAACTGTCCTTTTTGGTTTTTATGATAAAACCTATTATATTGTTGAGCAATTGCTTGGATAAAAATATACCGCAACGAATGAAAGCAATATTTATTGTAACATTTGTACAGTTTTATATTATTGTATTATTGGTTTGGTTTTATCCATAAGTTATAATCAAACGTAACATTCAAATTTTTGTAGCTATTATTTGCAAGTGCAACCTCTTTAGATCTTTACGCCTGCTATAAAAAAATATATATTTTTTATTATACACAGCACCCATATGTCACTATTTAAGGGCTTATTATACTGCACATTTTCTTTTATTACATTTATATCAGCCGGAACAATTATCAATGTACGACTTACTAGATATTCTCATAACCATTTTTAGAAAAAGAGTTTCATTTGAGCTGCAGTTCTCCCGTAGCTTTTTTCAAAAAGTGAAAACTTTCCTACAAGTCACTGGTAAACATCGCAACGTCGAGTTATGTTAATAATAAATTTAATTTGAATTAGATTAAGATTTTTCATTTAAAATATTAATATATATATAACTTATTGATAAATAATTGATGAAATGTTCACAATACAAAATTTAATATCTTTTTTCTTCTCTTACTTCCAATGAGTTATGTAGTACGTTGAAACAATTCCTCAATTACTTTAACTATACTAAGAAAGAAGAAATAAATTCTTTTCTAAATTAAAATCATTACCAAAACATATACCGAACATAAAACTTACCGGATTCATCAAAATAACAAATGTGTCTTTAAGCACCGAATTATACCATAACATCCATGTAATATTTGTGATAATCACAGAGACGAAAAGATTTACGTGCACCCTCACACGTGTATATTCTAAGATGGTCCTGCAACATTTAATTAGTTTAGATATAATAAAAATACCCTTATAAAATACTACCAATAATACTAGCTGTACGACTGTATTCTTGTTTTCATTTTATTTAAAAATAAACTCTTCTAATATAGACTATCAAACACAAACACTAGAAGTCAGTGTGTATACTAACTAACTACGAACTTCTATATCTAATATGTGAGAATGATCGTCAAGTGTGAATATCATATTATTAAAGTAGCATATCTCGTTATAATTGAGCTCGCTCAAACTGTTTTAAATAGCACTCGTAAATGTCTACTTAATCCTTAAATGTGTGTGTATGTGCCTGTGAATATTCCATATATTTGCAAACATCGATAACTATAACTCTGTTTGTGTCTATGATAATATAAACGTGTATAAATCGTGTTTATTTTTACATTAAATGAATGATCTATGACGTAGTCTTTGAAAATGAAAACATTCGAATTAGGAATGGCATAAGGCTATGTACAGTACTTGGATGAGTTGAAGCAAATTGTCGAATAATTTTATAGACATTCTAAATGAATAAAATAATTAAGATTCATGATCTCTTAGATTCGGGTATAGTGTCGCAAACAAAGTAGGTCCATTTTTCAAAATTTAATATCGAACCCAATATATGCATCTTCCTTTTCTATATTTTCTTTATTATTATTTTTTTTATAAATAAATAAAATAAAATAAATTATTATTGTCTATATTTTGTGACAAATATAGATAATCATATTTGTCACAAATATATTATTATGTGGTTATAATATAACCACAAAATAGCGTCTTCCACGTCCACTTTTCACGTTCTACCGAAATAGACTATCAGCAAATAATACAGAGAGTATTCGTAACGCGCCTTAGGAAGTTGTGCATGCGTTAACGCGCGTTACATGTGTACATAGCCTAAGTGTGTTCATACATTGGTACTTGATCAGGGGAATGTAGTAAATAAGTTTAACTTACCGAAAGGACCAGAAAATTAAGAGTGACAGCATCATCATGGCTGTGCCAAATATATATCCGCCCATGTAAAGAAAGTTGACCACCTGACGTAACTGCAACGATCCAACAACTAATTGTATTGCTAATGGTTCGTTTGACATTTATTTCAAATACAGGACTTGAAAAGTATAAAAATTATTTCATTTGATAAGAAATCACCCAGCGATTCTGACCCAGGTGGCCATCGGTTCGTGGCCTCGAATATCCGTTCCTATTGTTACTATTATGGCGCATGGTTGATGCGAGTGTTAATTTCGCACATTGAAAAAAACTCCACAGGTCAGCAGTAAGTAATATGTTACACATATTAAGACGGTGTTAAAACCTCTTTAGTGAAATATATTTATTAAAACCTCTTTTTGATTAAATGAAGTAGACTCTTTTTGAATAGCGTTCGATAGTTCTGTCATGTCCGTGCTAACGACTTGTACCTTAATTGAGTATTTAAATTAAACTTTGTTTTATTAATTAATTTGAGTAGTTTTTTTTCTCTCGCCACTATTTTGTTGCACCGGCGTCTCATTTAAAAGAGCTCACACAGCCGAATGTGATGATGTCAGATTGTCGAAGGTAGAATCCGAAAGTGGTCATAGCATGTCGGGTACTACTTTGATACTGATTCTAAAGAGCTCACTCATATCACCGATATGATAAATATATAGTATAATCATATATCAATTATTGAATTATGCATAAGGTAGTCAAGTAAGTATCATTAACTAAGTTTACTCAAAGGGTCGCATGTCATTAAATACGATTCATAAAACATTTAAATATGCTGCCGAGAAGACGTATAATAGACATTTGCGAAGAATTTACAGCTTTGAATTTTCGTTTTACTGCAGGATGATTGTCGCATAGTTTTAAAAGTCGTACAAAAGTTTCAAAGTACAAATTCTCAACTTCACTCAACGTTAACGGTATGTGACGGAATATTATTTTTTTTGTTGTCTAATTAGTCAAAGGATTTACTTGCGACTGGAATGCGTCCTTTTATTAATTGCAGCGATGCCTGCAAATGTAAGTTCCCGAACTGTTTTACGTTAGCTGGGCCATGAAATTACGGCTACTTAGGAAATATTGCTTAATGCAATTTTTATTATTACATACTACACATACTCCACATATTTTACGGAAACTCCTTCACAGTGTCTGCTAGAAAGCTTTGGAACTCACTTCCCGATCCAATTCGATCAGCCTCCTCACTATCATCTTTCAAATCACATCTTCGTATGCATTTCTTGTCCTTAATATAATTATTTATAATTTTAGATTTAAATTAGCATATTTTTCGGTTTTTCTTGTTTTAATGTATGTTGTGTTTTGTTTCTGTATTATTATTATTTTTTTGTATACTTCGCACCCTTTGCACTTGTCTTATTATATTTTAAGTATTCTTTTATCGTGTGGGTTGTCTGGAAGAGATCGCTTATTAGCGATAAGGCCGCCCGTTGCTCTTATATGTTCTAACATCTGTTAATGTCATTTGCTTCTAGTGTTTAAGTGCGATAAAGTGTTAAATAAATAAATATAATCTCTCAATAATATTTAGCACTACTGCGGTACTTGAGATATTATCAGAAAATAGTGTCCTCGTTACAAGACAATCAACCAAACGTTGTTAAAAAAAAATAATAGGAAATTTCGCTACTAATGTTAAGGGACGTTTCTTTAGAATAGACAACAATAACGACAGTGCAAGAATACGAAATTCGCTCAAGCATATATAACGATATTCCTAAATTATTATAGGTTTTTGGTTGTCGTCATTTGGTGCTATATTAATAACTGTTCGATTTTTTCTAAGGAATGTGTGTATTACCAAGATAATTTATTTAATAATAAAATATACTCACGCCCGCGCTGTAACCAGTGACGCATTGGCTGAAATCCGTGACGGTAGCATTTGTGACGGCGTTCGACCAAGATCCATTTTCCATGCATCTGTGAGAGTAGTACGTTTATAACGAACATAAACAGTTTCACGATCGAGGTATTAATTGAAAATTTCAAAAGAAATGTCGTTATAATAATTCCGATTTTCGGTATTCGAATCGTTACCGAATACAAGAACCGTCGATTTGACATTTACATTCTGGTGTCTGAATGTAAACAAAAAAATTTATATTTTATGAATGTCGGTCTAATGATAATATTCATTTCGATGTTACATTTTTTGTCAAATCGTCAAATTAGAGAATTCGTCAAAACTATGTAGTTCTGTTATGTTTGACATTTTATAACACTCGTTAAGTATTCTGTGGATAACAGATAATTTTACACAAGTATACCTCGCTATATATACAAACAAAAGTGAAATTGTCAGGAGTCACTAGACAAGAAATGACAAATCCTAATAAAGATGGCGAAAAATGTCGCGGCGACATTTACAAATATTTCCAGATAGCTCCACCTGATTAGGTACGAAGATATTTTAAGTCGTACAATTTATTGATTCCGCAAAGGTTTAGCTATTTTTCCTATTTATAATATTATCGTATAAATACGTACGTTCTAGACGAAGACTTTGTTGGATCGAAGCCCTCCACGTAGTCCGGACACTCCTGGTATACAGTCTCGTTTTCGTAGGCCTCCTTCCAGCATTGGAATTCTTCAAATGTTCGGTTACAGAAGGCATAACCCGCTAGTAAAGAAAAAAAAACCGTAGAAATTCATAACACACTTCAAGTAACAACAGCGTTGTTCTATATATATAGAGCCTAAACATGGATATCTATTGAGATATCAAGAATTGTGTTAATGCTAAATTAAATTAAAAAAAAAACAAGAATTATCGTACATGATAGTTAATTGATTTGTATACTATTTTATTATTTTCCGGATTTTTACACACAATTGAATTCTTAAATTATAATCATCATGTAATAATATTGTGAACAATTCTTCGTTATACAAGTTCTATATATTTGCGATCGGATAGCGATTCGACTCCATTAGTTTAATGATAAATTAAATAACATTTTTTAATTTAATTATTACAATATATTTTTAATATTTAGTTGGTTTCTCGATTGCGTCGCGTGTCACGCCATAAGTACAGTAAGAAAAAATATTTACTCAAACATCACTAACCTTCGTAAACTTTAATGGCTCCCTTGAAGCACATCTCCTTAAGTTTATCCACTTTTGTAGATTCAAAACTATGTTCTAATTCCATGGTAACTACAAACAAAGTTTTATTAAAAGTAAAAATATTATTAACTAAAATAAAAACTTAATAATTTTCATCGTGTATTTACAGCTCATAGCAAACCGTCACCAAACCGTAAGGGCTGTCGCCCACTGCCGGCACGGCACGGTGTGTCATGGCAAAGGATTTTAATACTAATTTAGTTATATTGAGTCTTATTCATTATTACGAAATTATGTTAATTTATTTTGATACCACGATGCCGCAAGATGGTGTGGATGCCTCGGCGTGCTATCGCATCACGCGAGACGTATGGGTCACTTTGGGGTCCAGGAATTATGTTGCTATCTAGCAATCATAATCATATAGATAGCGTAGGTGGGGCGCTGTCTGGTCGGTGGTTTGCTTTCACCAGGATGCCATGGAACTCCGCGGGATGCCACTGCACAACCTGCCGTGCCATAGCGTGCCACGCCTTCAGTGAGCGCTGGCCCTAATTCAACCCGACTGAACCAGGAATTAGGATACCACTGACATATGGTTTCACGCAAACATATACTGTAAACTTTTTGATTTCTAACGTTCAGCCAACGATACCGTTAATTAAGAAATATTAATTGATAATGAATTTTAAAGTCGGTAATATACTTTTAATTAGAACATATTTTGCCGACATGTAAGTTTTCACTCGAAACGAAGCACCTGCTGCGCGTAAATATTAATAACTCCTTGCATCATTTTTAAACATACTATAAATACCCACGAAGTATGTCTTAAGATCAACTAAGCGTCCTGTTCGCCACGGTGACAGCCGAGAGGAAATGTCTCGCATTTATAATGCCCGATCCACATGGAGACGTAAATACTGATGCAGAAGATTTACCTACATCGTGTATTATGCAAAAAATAGATGCATGAAATATGCAGGCAAATGTGGAAAGTTATTCAAAGCGATTTTTTTTTTATAGAAGAGGGGGCAAACGAGCAGGTGGCCCACCATAAAGGTGAAGCCGCCGCCTATGAGTGCGTTGCCGGCCTTTAAAGGAAAGGGGAGAGGGACGGGGGAAGGGAAAGGATGAGCACCGGAAGATCTCACTCACCGAACGAAACGCGAGTACAAAATGAACAAAGTCCAATTGTATCACTTTACGCCGGTTTTCTGTGAGAGAGTGGTATTTCTCCGGCAGTGCCTGCCCATTCGGCTGAAACTCTAAGTAACAGCATGGCACTCCCACTCAAATGCACAGATATGCACAGTGCTATGTAATTCTATATACAGGGAATGGGAGAGATATAATAAAATGTCATTTTACCTCGCTTCTGCCATTAATATCAAAACTCCTAATTTCGTAAAATTTAAACTTCTAATTTAAAAAGTGTACTGCGATCATATCCAAAAAAAATCAACCAAGCCGAGTTTCTTGCCTGCTTCTTCTCAGCTTGGTCGCGTACGAACACGCGTAGAAACACTTAGATTTAAGACGATTCAAAATGGTCCTATGTACCTTAGTCAATAGAGATATTTTGACTTTGACTTTGAAGGTCTGTGAATTTTAGGCAAAAATATTTATTGAGAATTAAAAAAAAATTAAATTGAAGTAAGAGTCTTATTAATTAAATGGGTTTGCAGTAGCATAACTACACTCCCGGCAATAGAGACTTACAATATTACAGATTTTAAAAAATCGAATTAAAAAGTTCTTGCATAGATACAAATCCGAAATCATTGCACACGGCTGTAATAGATGACGCGCGAGCGGTTCACTTTAAAACTGTGCAATAACCGATGTGAAATGATGTGTGAAGATGACCTGAGTCCGCCGCTGATAATGTTATCTCGAATTTGTTGTAAATAAATTTAATGAAATGTATGAAAAGTATATTAGATGCATACTACAAAGACTAACAAAAAACATTACAGATGTGCAAACCGAGACGAACTATTTAAAAGTTGGATACCTAAGTAATAATCATACAAAGGACCCGGTTAACATTAAAATTAAATCATTTAAACAATTAAAATGGCACAGCAATTGATATGCCTATGGATGCCTACTTTGGAAAAACATAAATCATGCATATTCATTCGCCTCACCCTTTACGCGCGTGGGCATAATTGTCTGCACTACGTAGTGCCGACAATTATGCATATATATATATATATATATATATATATATATTTTATATAACATATAAAATTTCAATGTCACAATGTTAGTCACGTAGGTTGACTCGAAACGATTTGACCGATTTTTACTAAATTTTATATGCGTACTTAGTATGTCTGAGAATCGAACATCTTTTTCCCGTATCTTTAGTTATAAGGGTTGTTCACCCTTAAAATTTTTTTTTTTGATTTGTTTTGTGTGGCAATACGTATAACCCTAAATTTTTACTTTTTTATAACCAACCCCTTTTATGGCCATTTTAGTAATTTAATCATTGTTCATCCCCGGTCGATATCAATCATTTAATTAGTTATCCCCGTCAGATATTTTTGTCTACACTAGACATTACTTATTAATAATTGATATGGCAAAATAACTTTTGCCGGGTTAGCTATTACATATATATAAGGAAAAACTTTACCGAGGTTTACTTAGGTTTACCTAGATTAAAATAAAATATGGATGTCACTGATTATATGTAACAAGTTGAGAGCAAACTAAGTCAGATTTGCAAGTAACGGGTAAGTAATTAAGCTAACATATAATATATATATATATATATATAATCTGTAAATTAATCTACCAAGTATTGTGGCGTAATATTGTAAGATGTTCGGTTGAAATCATGGCCATAGAAAATGCCCCGAAATTTCATTAGACTTTTGAAATGTTAAATTTTAAGGTTGTGGGGTCGCCACCATTATCCCACGGCCGCCATCTTGGAAAAAGGGGAGGAATAACCCTTATTTCGCAATATCTCAGAAACTGTGCGTCATACAAAAAAATTGTAATAACATAACTTGTAGAAAATTGTTTTGCCAACAAAAATGTTAATTAAAATTTTTGCCCTAAAATGAAAATTAAAGAAGTTATAAGCAAAAAGGTATAGAAATTTTTTCTATACGTTTAATAATTTTCCAAATTTGCTTTTATTCCTTTTACAAAAATAACTACTGAATAAACATCAAATTTGAAAGTTTGAGAAGTGAAAGGAGTTACAATTTTATTCACAGTTGGAAATTCATTTTCTTCCATTAAATGTGATATTTCCATAATGTTGTGCTACAAGATTCGTCTGAAGTATTGTTTTTGTAAAAAGTATAAAACGTGATTGCTCTCACATTTAATTATAAAATGGTCTTTTTATTTTAATGTACAGAGAATGGAGTTTAATGGACGAGAGAAAAACTACGTTATTTCTCGTATTTGAACATTATTAGAACACGTAATTAAAATGTCACACAAATTAATTAAGCATAATTATTCAAGCAATAAAAAATTATGCAAGAACAATATTTATAATTGTTACTTTTTTTTAATGTTTTGTTTGTGTGGCATTATAGTGTTTTTATAATTAATGTCTTTTTTCGCTAAACATTACAGTACATTTAGTGTCTATTTATTTTTATATTTTATTATTTTTTTAATTTATTTATATATTTTGTTATTAATTTACTCTATAAATATATTTGTATATTAAGTTATTTTACAAATTTAAGAAATTTAATAAGATCTAGTTAGTAGTTTAGTTTAGTTTAGTTAGTAGTTTGAAGTAACGGTAGTTACAACAAACCTGTGTAAATTCTCAACTTAAAGTGTTTCCAAACCAGAGTTTTAGAAATATATTAAACATTCAAAACAGTCTCTCAAATAATTTGCCGCCCGCAACGCGATAAAGGTACCGTTACAATAATAACTAAACAATGCCAATTTTGGATAAAGGCTTCTATTTGTAATATATCAGACTTTCTCATCAACATATATAAATTGATTCCGTTATAAGTATTGGAATTTTTTTCTTTATATGTAAATATTTAACGAATCTATAAAAAGTTCCAAAAATTATTAATACGATTAAAATCTGTTTTTTAATCTTGAGAAATGCAAATTCATTCTATTCAATTTAATAAGTAAATTTCAATTTAAAAAGTAAGTAAAGTGTTTTAAACTAAATCATCCATTTATCAAACACCGCACTATGTGAAGCCTGAGCAACAGGTCGACGATAACAGGTTATTAATAATTAAAATGTTATTTGTCAAAATTTAATTTATTTATGAAAATATTCATATTAATAAAGTTTTTTTACCGTATTTTTTTAATCCGCCAATAAATAATAAAAGTGATACTTACGAAAAAGCCTTCGTTGCAGCAAACCACAAAGAGTTATCTATTAATTATTATTTTTAAATACTTCAATAAAATATTTTCACTAGTTTAAGGGTCGTACTACCAGCTCGGAGATCTACAGCGGACTGAACGAACTAAGTGAGCTATATACCTGGGACCACTGCACACTAGTACATAACATTATATCCCTGAATTCAATTGCATCGTCCTTTAAGTACACAGCGGGATGTTTCCTAGATATTTCATTATATATTCAAATGCATATAATTTGAATGGTGAATCTATGTAATATTATCGATGGAAATATTAACTAATACAATATAATATATTATTTTGTATCCGGAATATAATTAAGTGGGTTTGTGGAAACAATAATTCTAGCCTAATCATTTCAGAAAGCTTAAATATTTTTTATTATCTGTTCTTTTTGCAAAACCATTTGGCTTCGAATTGACATTATTTTGTCATGTTAACCTTTTTTAATGTCATTTTAAGGTGTATACATTAAATTTTTATTAATATAAAATTTATCATGTCGGCATCTCTCGACTCCAACTTGGACCCTATGGAAGAAATACGTTTCCGGAAAAAGCATGGCGCGCTTTGGATCGAAATTCAAAAAGACACACATTTTAGCTTCGATGAACTTGAACGTGAGGATATTATTATTGCATTCGTATCAGTATTAGTTTGATTTAATATATATTTTAGTTTTTAATAAAACTAAAAACCATA
>OX637275.1:20000-62500 GCA_951799465.1 Leptophobia aripa | reverse complement strand
TTTGATCTTTTATGGTGGTCAGCAGGTCTTTTTCCTCAAGGGACTTGTCGATTCCCTTAATGGTGATGAGGGGGTTCAGTCTCCTCTCGTCTTCGGCTTCTATATCCTCCGTTTGGTTTAATTTTTCCCTGGTGATGTTCTTGTGCTCCTCGCTTTCAAAGGAGAGCTTTAGTTTGACGTTTGAGAGCGGTGTGATTTTGGTGGGGGCGAAGCCGCACTCTCTGAAGTTCACCGCTTCTCGTACGTACAGGAGAAGATCCTGTGTGGAGAAGCAGGGATCTCTGCTGACCACCAGTGAGGGGGCGGAGGGCGTTCTCGGTATGTCCGAGTTAGTTTTGGAGATGTTCGTTGGGGGGGCCGGGGTCACTTTTGTTTTTTTGTTGATAGTAGGTTCTTCGCCGCCTTGTCTTGCCTTGTTATGGCTGGCGGCTTCTGCGTAGGATTTGAGCTTAAGCTCAAACCTCTCTTCTCTCTGCTCCGCCTTTTCGCTTTGGGTTTGGAAAGTTTCCTCTATTTTTCCCAGACTCTTGTGTACTTCTTCCTGAAGTACCTTGGCGGTGTTGGTGTGTGTATTGGAGAGGCTGAGCCGGCACATTTCCAGCTTCTTGTTCTCCTCCTCCAGTTTCTGAATTTGACGATTCAGGTTCTGGGTGAGGAGGCTGAGGGCTGTAGTTTGTGCGGACTCAGCTGGGGGATGCATTCTCTCGTCGGTGTTTTGTGTGTGTGCCTGTGGCGGGACCCCTCTCTGTTGTGATTCTCCCTCGGCGTCTTTAAATAATTGGTGGAGTCGTCTCACCGCCACCGTGACCCCGGTTTTAATCTCAGTTTTGAGATTTCTCGACTCTGCTAGATGAGCGAGAGCTTTCATGAGGCACGATTTTGCCTCCTGCTCTCTCGAGGGTTTTTGTTTCATAGAAACAGTAGCATCGAGGTCTATCGTCTCGATGCTTTTGCGGATGGTGGAGGGTTTGGGCTGCGGCTGTAAAGAGGCCGCGTTCTTCCTTTCCGCTGAAGCGGTCTTTGGGGAGGTGGTTTTTTTGGCAGGGGGGGTACGGATGCCAAACATGTTGTTGAAAGGTGAAAACGAAAGGGCAGTTTTGACTATCGGACGATTGAAACGATTTAGGTTTGTATTAATGACTTATAACTTAAGTTGTGCAAGGAGGTAGGTGTGAATTTATGTGCTTTACCTCTTGCAGGAAACAGGAGCTTTGAATTTGCTGGAAGAGCACTAACTAAAACAAAAATGAATGCTAAATGTTCCCTTTGAATTTGCTGGAAGAGCACTAACTAAAACAAAAATGAACGCTAAATGTTCCCTTTGGAATTTGCTGGAAGAGCACTAACTGAAACAAGAGTGAACGCTAAATGTTCCCTTTGAATTTTGCTGGAAGAGCACTAACTGAAACAAAAATGAACGCTAAATGTTCCCTTTGGAATTTGCTGGAAGAGCACTAACTGAAACAAAAATGAACGCTAAATGTTCCCTTTGAAATTTGCTGGAAGAGCACTAACTGAAACAAAAATGACCGCTAAATGTTCCCTTTGGAATTTGCTGGAAGAGCACTCACTGAAACAAAAATGAACGCTAAATGTTCCCTTTGAATTTTGCTGACGAGCAAAAAAAAAAAAAAAAAAAAAAAAAAAAAAAAAAAGGTCGTTCAAGGTCACGCCAAATTGCCAAAAACCGTAAAATAAAAAAAACCAAATGGATTGGATAAAAATTGTAACCGTGTGGTCAAGTAAATATATTATAATAATTGTGTAAATATGTGTAAATATGTGTAAATATATTGATTTGAACAGACGCGGACAGTAATTATCAGAAAAAAACCAGTGACAAAAGAAATGAAATAAATGAAGGTATTGAATGAATTTAAATAAATCTAAGACTTACTGGCTCGCGAAAAACTTTAAACAAATCTGAAGCACTACTTAACACTGAGCACTTGAAACTTAAGGTCTCTTACAAAGTTCGTTTGGACGCACGAAGGAGAAGGCGGTGGTTGCACGTAACTGAATTTATTTGAAACTTGATGAACTTGAAGAAACAAACCGAACGAACAGTTGTTAACTTGGCGATAACTATAACTGGAACCCGGTATAAGATCGTGTGACTGATGTGATAGCAAGAATGCGACTGACTTGTGACTATATTTGCGCGACGCTGTAACCCTTCCTCGAAAAAGCAGGTAGTCGGTTTGTTTGTGTCACGGGCGAATTTGAGTGAAATCTAAGGTTTTTTTTAAAATTTAGTTATTTTTTGCAAGGAATTTACTTTAGTTAACTAGGAGAATTCGAATTAATTGCAAATAATTGCTTACTTGGATGAATTTATTTTTAGGAGAATTTACTTTTATTTTTTTTAAAGAAAATGAAAATTTTACTTTTTTGAAAAAAAAAAGAATGACTTTTGGACTCTAACTATTGAAAGGGCTTTATTAAATTATTTGTTTGAAGCGAAAAAGTTTTTGTTTAGAAAGTATGCTACTTTAGGGATGTTAATGCAAAATGTTTTAGACTTTAATTTTTTGAAGAGTTTAAACAAAGAGAATGCAACCTTAGGAATTTAACAAAATGGCCGATGACAAAGACTTTTATTAGCGCGGCTGCAACGGGTAAGCGCTGCAGGTATTTTATGACTTTTTCGGAATTACTATTTGGTTTATTACAAAAAATTACTAATTTATTATTTGTATGAAACTTTTATAAAAAAGAAGGAAATACAATATTTATGACTGCAAGTAAAAACGAAGTGAGGACAAATGTAAAATAAAATAATATACCGCTTCCGATAAAAATTGTAACCGTGTGGTCAAGTAAATATATTATAATAATTGTGTAAGTGTGTAAATATGTGTAAATATGTGTGAATGTGTGTAAAAGTGTAAATATATTGATTTGAACAGACGCGGACAGTGACTATCAGAAAAAAACCAGCGACAAAAGAAATGAAATAAATGAATTTAAATAAATCTAGGACTTACTGGCTCGCGAAAAACTTTAAACAAATCAGAAGCACTACTTAGCACTGAGCACTTGAAACTTAAGGTCTCTTACAAAGTTCGTTTGGACGCACGAAGGAGAAGGCGGTGGTTGCACGTAACTGAATTATTGAACTTGATGAACTTGAAGAAACAAACCGAACGAACAGTTGTTAACTTGGTGAAAACTATAACTGGAACCCGGTATAAGATCGTGTGACTGATGCGATAGCAAGAATGCGACTGGGTTAGGTTAGGTTAGGTTAGGTTAGGTTAGGTTAGGTTAGGTTAGGTTAGGTTAGGTTAGGTTAGGTTAGGTTAGGTTAGGTTAGGTTAGGTTAGGTTAGGTTAGGTTAGGTTAGGTTAGGTTAGGTTAGGTTAGGTTAGGTTAGGTTAGGTTAGGTTAGGTTAGGTTAGGTTAGGTTAGGTTAGGTTAGGTTAGGTTAGGTTAGGTTAGGTTAGGTTAGGTTAGGTTAGGTTAGGTTAGGTTAGGTTAGGTTTTTTTTTTTTTTTTTTTTTTTTTTTTTTTTTAATTGGTCCTTCAGAAGGCTCACATGTTTCGCATTGAGATTATAATACAATTTAATGAATAAATTAGTAAAATAAAACCGGAGTGACAAAAGAGTTTTTGGCTATTTGATACCTTTCTTATTTGTCACTCCGTTTTGTACATAGGAGGTAATCGATGAGACGTTATATAAAGAGAAAACAAAAGGTGAATATAATATTGAACATTGAGGTATGACTAAAAAGCAGAATTAAAGTGGTCAAATCATGGGCTTTGACTAGATGCCGGTGCTTAAGCTGCCGGCCTAAAATAAAATGTGAGGCGCATAGTGATGTAGGTGAATAGGAGAGTTGCCGGATGATTTGACCAATTTATTACTGGAGTACTTAAACTAACTTTTAACCTTAAATAAGCCTTCATCTAGTGACTATAAACAATAAAAGGAAAATAAATTAATTACATAAAAAGATAAAGAAGTCAGCTAGGTGAGGCGATACATGTCTAAAAGCGACTATTTATAAGAAAAAACATGTCTAAAATAAAATAAAAAAAAAAAATATAAAAAAAATATAAGAAAATTGTCTCTATATAATGTTGAAAAAAATACTTATAATAATTAAGTTGAGCTGATTAAAGTAAAAAATGAAAAACAAAGTCAATCTGTTGTGAGGTCAAGTGTTGTGTGTCGGGTACCAGGGGGGGTAGGTTCATGGTTGAACTCTTTTAGGCTGTCTATTATTTTAGTAACGAAAGCTACGAGTGAGTCGGTTTCGGTTTGGGTTAGGAGGTTAAATGAGAAAGGGTTGGGGCATGTGTCCTTGCACATTTGGACGTGGTTGTGCCTATGGATGGTGTATCTGGGGCATGTTTCTAGTAGGTGTTTGAGTGTTTGTGTGGTGTGTTGGTCGCATGGACATGTATCGTTGTCTTTGATTTTGAACCTGTAAAGGTAGTCCTTTGAAAAGGAATGCCCCGTAATGAATTGGGTCAGTTGGAAAGAAACGCGTGTAGACATAAAGAATTTTTGGATGTCGCCGAGTGTGGGAAATATGTTCGCCGTGAAGCGGCCTTTGTTGTCAGATTTATATCTCTCGTTTGATTTGTGTAATGTGTCTTTTTTAATAATTGATTTTAGGTGCGAGAGTGGACAAGCGATGTGTTCAGCGGAACGGTGTAGTTGCGAGGCTCTGTTAGCGGCACGGTCGGCGGCCTCGTTACCGCGGTCACCGGAGTGACCCTTAACCCATTGAAATTGGACTTGTGAGTTAGAATCTAGCGCTTTGATGTCGCGTAAAGTTGTGTGTATTTGATGGACGATCGGGTGTGTATTAGAGATGTTTTTTAGTGCCGCTAATGATGATTGTGAATCTGTGTAGATAATGGAGTGTTTGTGTCTTTGTTTAAGGATGTGAATGGTTGCGCGATGAATTGCGTATAGTTCCGCCTGAAAGACCGTGCAGGTGTCGTGTAGCTTGAAGAGCTTTGTGTGTGTAGGTGTTTCTGTATCTAGTTGGAAAACCACGAACGCCGCTCCGACCGACTGGTTCTCTTGCTTGCTACCGTCCGTGTAGATGTGTGTGGCGGTAGGGTCTGATGGGTTGGTGTTTCTACCCGTACGAATAGGTGAGCGTTCAACGGGGTGTAGTAGCTCAGAGAAAGGTGTAGGGGTTTCGATGGGTATGTCAGAGGGAAGCCGGTGTGTGAGCCTATTGACTCTGACGCTCTCCAATTCGGCTATTTCCAATACTTTAAGATCGAGTGGTGTTATTCTCGCTAAAGCAGTAGCTGCGCACGTGGAGATGGTGCGAAATCCGCGGATAATTTTTATTGAAAATAGCCTTTGGACGGCGTTGAGTTTGCGGCGTATACTTTTTTTGTGGGCGGCGTGCCCCCAGATACTAGAGGCGTATGTTACTATGGGCTCAATTGTGTTGAGGTAAATAGTTCGTAGGTTTTCGGGATGAGGGCCCCAAGTGGGTCTTGTGTATAGCGCCAATTTTTGGAAAATTTTGGACGCTTTGTCTGTGATGTAATTGATGTGTTCGTTAAAGTTAAGTTTACGGTCGATAATGACGCCTAAAAGTTTGATGCTATTTTGAAAGCTAAGGGGGGTTCCGTTGAATGAGATCTGACAATGCAGAGCTTTATCGCTGAAAGCTATGCATTGTGTTTTCTCGGGGCCAAAGGTGAGCTTTACATTCGTGCCCCAGCGACGAATGAGCTCTAGTGTGTGGTTAGTGTTATTTTGTAGAGTGTGTAGATTAGGCGCGGAGCAGATAAGGAGGACGTCGTCCGCGTAAGCCTGTAGAGAGCACCCTTCTGGTAGTTTTGTCTCTAAAAGTGTGTTGAGGATGGTGTTCCAAAGGATGGGGCCGCAGGCGGAGCCTTGGACACAACCTTTTTGTGTGTTTTTCGTGTGTTTGTGTTGTCCCATGTGTAATGAGACAGAGCGGTCGGTGAGGTAACTGTTAATGAGCCGAAAGATGTTGAGTGGGCAGTTAATGCGACGAAGGCCGTCTAGTACGGCCGGCCACCATGCGTTGTCAAATGCTGCCTTGATGTCAAGTGAGACAGCAATGACCAGTTCCTTGTTGCCTTTTGCTAGTCTTATTGAATCTACAGCCTGTTTGATGGCGTGGACTGTGCTGGTTTGTTCGGTGAAGCCGAATTGATTACGGTTCAGTAGTTTGAGTCTGTGGGCTTTGAAGGTTAGTCTTTTAATGAAAAGTTTTTCTAAGACTTTCCCGAATACGGGTATTAGGCCTATGGGGCGGTATGAGCCGAGTTCGGTGTAGTTGGTTTTACCCGGTTTTGGTATGACTTTAACTATTGCCTCCTTCCACGCGGAGGGAAAGTGAGAAATCTCTAGGCAACAGTTGTAGAGTTTAGTTATAAACTCGGGGAACAATTGAGCAAACACCGTACATATGTCGCTCGTTAGGTGATCGTTTCCGGGGGCTTTGGTGTGACTGATAGATTGGAATTGTTCCATTATCTCGTCGGTGGTGAAAGCCGGTTCGTCCTCCGTGTCCGGGAGGACTTGAGAGGCGCCCCTGATGTCGCGGTGTTTGCTCGTTGTGTCCGGTAAGTCGTCGGGGTAAAAATGGTTCAGTAGCGCTTGAGCCGTTTCTGATTCAGTGTTGGTGTAGGTGTTGTTGATTTTAAGTGTGCTAGGTTGTATGTTGGGTGTGCAATGCTTGAGGAGCTTGTTCGTTATGGACCATGCGTCGTCCTTGCCCTGGGACTCGCAGAATGTTTTAAAGCTTTCTGTCGAGGCTCGGCGCATCTCCGACGCATAGTTGAGTTTAGTGTCGCGATAGGTGTCAATGAGGTCGGGGGGAATGGGTGTGTTATGGCGCTTGTGGCTATGTAGTCGCCTGTGTAATGCTAAACATTCGGCTTTGAGCGTTTGTAAGTGTGTATTCCAGAAGGGTGGTCTGGGTTTGGGCTTGTGTCCTTTGATGGGCAACGTTAAAGTGCACGCTTCGTTTATTATTTTGCTGGTGAGTTCCACAACGGAGTCTAGCTCCGATGGTGTAATAATATTGAAGTTGGTGTCGAGAAGCGTGCAGTTGTTAACGTTGGTCATCAGCTGTTCCTTGAGAGAGTGCCAGTTGGCGTGTGTGGTGTTGTATTTGAATGTGCTGTGGTTGCATGAGGGAGACGGAGGGTCGTTGTTCAAGTTAATTTTGAACGTGATGGGGTTGTGCTGTGACGAAGTGAACAGGCCCGGACGCACTTTCCAGCCAGAGATGTTGTTAAATATATTGGCTGAGGTTAGTGTGAGGTCGATAATGGATGATCGGTGTCGACCGTGCGTTATCGTTTCGAAGGTGGGCGTGTCCCCTGCGTTACAGACGTTTAGATCCGTGGCGGCGATGAGGTCGACGACCTCATATCCGCGTGGATTGTGTTTAGTGTGTGTCCTACCTCCCCAGAGTGGGTGCCACGCGTTGAAGTCACCGCAGACTATGATTCGAGCATTTGTGTGCGCCTTGATAAAATGCTCTAAAGCAACAAGTGTGTTGTTGTTGTCCGATTTGGGTTCGATGTATACGGACGCGATGTACAGGTGTGAGGTGCGTGTCGGAATAGAGATAACGGTAAGGTTATCGGTGGAGTATTGTGACAGAAGTAGTGCGTTGATGTATGGTTTGGTGATGATGCATGCTTTCGTATGCCCACCTTTGTTGGCTTGGTAAACCCGGAGGCCATGTGTTTGTCTAACTGTATTGAGTTTACCGGTGTAGGGTTCGGAGATTGTGGCTATGTCCGTGTTTGTGGTGTTGAGGTGAATGTGTAGTTCGTGCAACGCATTGCGAGACCTGTCGAGGTTCGCTTGTGTGATTGAAAGTGTCCCTATCGTTTTGTTAGACATAGTTGGTTTTGGCTTCAACGCGGGCGCGCATGGCGCTTAATTTGGGGCAGGTAGTGCTGTCTGCGCGGTGGGTGGTATCTGTTTTGGTGTTGTGTTGCGCATTGTGTTCTTTGCAATTGATGCAGGTCGGGGTGTGAGAGGCTGCTTTGTCACAGTCCGAGGTGTTGTGTGTGTGTGCGCATTTTGCGCAGGTGGGTTGTGTGGCCGGGCACCTGTTTTTAGTGTGTCCGAAGCCCTGGCATTGTCTACATTGTAGAAAGGGGGTGAAAGTTTCGCAATGTACCCGTGCACATCCTATGGCGACGCGACCTAACTCCATAAACTTGCGCCAAGAGGAAGATGTGGTGGACAGGATGACGTTATAAAGTTGGTCGTTCCTGTTGTTCCTTCTGAATTTTAAAAAGAAGGACTCATTTTTAAGAGAAGGGTTCTGGTCCCTAATAGTCGCGAGAAGATCTTCCTCTTTGGTGTCTTTATTAATGCCTTTTATGTGAATAAGTGGATTGATCCGCCTTTCTTCCTCGGCTCGTAGAGCGGGGGATTTGTTGATTTGGGCGAGAGCGTGCCGTTTATTTGCCTCGGTTTCGAAGTTTATTCTAATTTTCCCCTTTGAGAGCGGGGTGATTTTGAGCGGTGCGTACCCGCCTTCTCTAAAGTTAATAGCTTGTCTAATTTTTTCCACGAGACCTTTTGGCGAAGCACATTCTCCGCTGATAACCAAAGAGGGGGTGGAGGGCGTTCTCGGTATCTCCGAGTGAGATTTCGAGGTGATCGTTGGGGGGGCCGGGGTCACTTTTTTGTTGATAATAGGTACGCCGCCTTGTATTGCCTTGTTTTGGCTGGCGGCGTCTGCGTAAGATTTGAGCTTAAGCTCAAACCTCTCCTCTCTTTTCTCCGCCTTTTCATTTTGGGTTTTGAAAATTTCTTCAATTTTCCCCAAGCTGTTATGTACTTCTTCTTGAAGTACCTTGGCGGTGTTGGAGTGTGTATTTGAGAGACTGAGCCGGCACATTTCCAGCTTCTTGTTCTCCTCCTCCAGTTTCTGAATTTGTTGATTCAGGTTCTGGGTGAGCAGGCCGAGGGCTGTAATTTGTGCGGGCTCAGCTGGTGGTTGCCTTCCTCCGTCGGTGTTTTGTGCCTGTGCCGGGACCCCTCTCTGCTGTAATTCTCCCTCGGCGTCTTTGAATAATTGGTGGAGCCGTCTAACCGCCACCGTGACCCCGGTTTTAATCTCTGTTTTGAGATTTTTGGACTCGGCAAGATGGGCGAGAGCTTTCATGAGGCACGATTTGGCCTCCTGCTCTCTTGAAGGTTTTTGTTTCCTAGAAACAGTAGCATCGAGATCTATCGTCTCGATGCTGTTGCCGGCGGTGGAGGGTTTGGGCTGCGGCTGTAAAGGAGCCGCGTTCACCCTTTCCGCTGAAGCGGTCTTAGGGGAAGTGGTTTTTTTGGCAGGGGGGGTACGAATGCCAAACATATTTAAGAAAGATAGGTCGAGGTGTAAGCGAGAGGGAAGGTTTTAACAATATCGGACCTTCGAAACGGTTTGGGTTTAAACTACTTTGAATAAGTTAATGAGGAACGATAATTGAATGAGACGTGTGTTGAGTCCTTTGGTAAGTTGTTAAAAATAAAATTGCTTGATGAGCACTACTTGTTTCCTTTGTATTTGGGAATGACGAGCAAAAAAAAAAAAAAAAAAAAAAAAAAAAAAAAAAAAAAAAAAAAAAAAAAAAAAAAAAAAAAAGAAAAGGTCGTTCAAGGTCACGCCAAATTTAAGCTAAACAAAACTAACAAACACTAGAGCACTACGAACTTAGAGTTCTACTAAAAAGAAGCGAAGCACGAAAGCACGAAGACGAACGCGGCGGTTGAATTTGCACTTGAACTCGAACTTGAACTTTTTTTTTGGTGTTGAAAATGAACCGACCGAACTGTTGTTAACTAAACTGGGATAACTATAACTTGGACCGATTTGAGAGCGTGTTAATGCTGTGATTGCTAGAATGCGACTGGTTAGGTTAGGTTAGGTTAGGTTAGGTTAGGTTAGGTTAGGTTAGGTTAGGTTAGGTTAGGTTAGGTTAGGTTAGGTTAGGTTAGGTTAGGTTAGGTTAGGTTAGGTTAGGTTAGGTTAGGTTAGGTTAGGTTAGGTTAGGTTAGGTTAGGTTAGGTTAGGTTCCCCTCCGCCGTGGATGAATTTTCCCACGGTTCCCAGGCTTGCAGTGCCGGGGGGGCTCATTAACTGGAGCGACGGCATCTGTCTTCGCAAAGGTGAAGCAAATAGGGACTCGTTTATCGACCGGCCACCACTCTGGTCGCCGGTATGCGGGAAAGGCATCAGCGCCCAGAAAGCGGACGATTAATTCCCGCTCAACCCTCGGCCAGCCGGAGCGAATATTTTACAATCGCGAAGGTGTGGAGAGGACCGGTAGTCGTATCCTCGGTTTTATAATTAAACCGCAATGGATGCGGCGGAAGAGTACAACTTTTAATTAGGAGGTCATTGTGTCTAAAATATGTTTTCATTTATTGATGTGTGGATGTTTGTTGTAAATAAGTGGATAAGAGACATGAGTAAATAAAGATATCGTGAGGTTTATATCTAGTTATATATCTTTTTAGTACAGTGATTGTGCTTGTAGGGTGGGTTCCTCTAAAGAACCAGCGGCTGCGTGGCAGTTTGGGAGGGTGTTGTTGTTGTTGTTGTTGGAGGATGATTGTTGCGGTGGTGTAAGCCATGGTGCGACGGGCCGCGATGGCGTTAAGTAGTCGTTGGTCAGGGACTTTTGCACGTCCCCCGTCGGGCAAACTGTTACTCGGTGTGGTTGTCGTGGATATGTCTCGCGGACCATACCGGGCCAGGGGGCTTGCCTTAATTGGCCGGTCCAAGTGGAAGGACAACCATAAAAAAAAACCCTGAATGTGCATGCGTTGGGGCGCCCTGCGGGGCCTCGCGCGACGCTGTACTCCCGCTCTTCTGAGTGGGTGTCCGAGCAGTATCTCGGGCTGCTAGCGGCCAACCCTTGGATACCACCCGACCTCCAAGCGTATTAGGGTTACCCGGGTACAGGGGTCTCTGCCCGGGTGGACTTTTTATATCCCCCATGTCGAAACCAAAATATGGAAAATGATAAAATTAAACAAAACAAAACCAAGGAAGAAGTGGATAGGGCGAGGAAGGAGAGAAAAATGAGAGAAGAGAATGGGTGTGAGGAGGTGAAGGTGGTGGTGAGGCGTACTCCAACGTCTGTGCCAGCTGGGATGGTGCGCGACGAAGGGTCGCAGTCGTCGGACTTTGACAACTTGTCGGTGGCGAGTGTGTCGTCCACTCCATCGGCGAGTCGTCCCGCGTCCCGCGAGGAGCTGGGCCGACTTTGGGCGCACAAGAGGGTGAGAGAGAAGAGGAGCAGGAGCAGGAGCTCGCGGAGTGGGGGTAGCTCAACAGACACCCCAGTCTCCAAAGAAAGGTTCAAAGGTCGGCCTCCGACCACTGGAGAGTATGTCGGCCAGGCTGCTGCCAAGCGGGTTATGGAAGGATGTAAGAGGAAGGAGATGCAGAGGCAAGCGGAGGCGGAACTCACCGAGTCCGTTGAAAGCACTCGTGAGTTAAGATCGGCGACTACGCTCTGCGTAGAGGAGGAAAATGTAGAGTCGGTGGCCACAGTAATGGCCCGATTAGAGGCCAACTTGGAGATGGTCACGAAGGTTGCCCAAAAGTCCTCCAACTTGAAGGGCACCTTCGTGCATGCGCTGAAGGAGGCAGTCTCTTTTATCAGAAACGACGCTGTCGCCTTATCGCAGCGCACAGTGTCGGAGGAGACGCGGGCGCTCCGCGCTGATAACGTCCGGCTGCGACGCGAAGTGGAGGAGCTGCGCAAGCAGGTCGAGAGTGTGAAGAGTAAGCTGCGCCCAGAAGCGGATCCTCTAAGCCTGGCCGACCTTGAGGCTCGCATTTATAAAACGGTGGGGGAAAAAATAAACGCGAGAATCGAGGGCCTCGAGCCGCGGCTCGGCCCCGCGCCGCGGGTGCGTCCCCCCCTGGCTGCGGATCTGAGGGAACGTAGCAAATCGGGGGCGGTGACCTCCATGACAGCTGCGCCCGCGCCGCCTTCTGATAAAAAACGGAAGAGGAGGCTCAGGACAGAGAGAGCGGGGATGGACGATGTAATGGCGCCGAAGAGAGTTCCTCTTCCCATTCCTGTTGGACCGTTGCCCAAGACCGATTCACGCCCACCTAACCCGGAGGCTGAGGAGAGCTCATGGGTGAGGGTTGGTAAGGGGGGTCGGCCAAGCCGCCAAACCAGGCAGGCTGAAGGCAAGAAGGAGCCACTCCCGCAGAGAGAAGAGAAAAAAAAGAAGCTTCGAGTCCCGCGGTCGTCGGCGGTTACGATCACGATATCCAAAGAGGCCCAAGATCGTGGCATGACTTACGCCGGGGTCATGAGGGAGGCCAAGCAGAGGGTAAAGTTAGGTGACGTTGGCGTTGAAGCCATTACCTTCAGGCGCGGGGTAACGGGAGCGGCAATCCTGCAGATCTCCGGAACGGGGAAAGATTCAGCAGCCGACAAACTGGCAGCGAAGCTGTCGGAGGCTCTGCAGGAACAAGAAGGAATAAAGATCGGGAGACCGCAAAAGATGGTAAACGTCAGAATCGCTAACCTCGACGACTCTGTGACTCAGGAGGAGATACGACGGGCGGTCGCCAGAAAGGGCGAGTGCTCGGAGGAGTATGTAAGGGTCAGTGCGGTCCGCCCGGACAGGAGAGGGCTGTTTGCGGCCTGGGTCACGTGTCCGGTGGAGGCGGCGGCAAAGATGTCCGATGGCCGTTTGCTCATCGGCTGGGTGTCAGCGCGGGCAGTGATAGTTAAAACAAAAGAGTTCCGGTGCTACCGATGCTTGGAGAGTGGGCATGCGGCGGCTAGATGCACTGCGGTAGACCGGAGCAGGCAATGCCATCGGTGCGGGAAGGAAGGCCACAGAGCAGCCGAGTGTTTGGAGAGAACCGCCCATTGCAATGTATGTACTGCCCTGGGTAGGAAGGCAGACCACCGCTTGGGGGGACCTTCGTGTTCGGCCCCCAAGAGAAGGGTGGGGAGGAGTGAGCAGCCCAACCGTGCGCCCCCACCTGAACCGAACCGGGAGTCAATGGAGACTGAGATGGCCACACCAGCACAATGATCAAATTTCTACAAGCCAACCTCAACCACTGCGCCAGTGCACAAGATGTCTTCGCGCAAAGCCTGGCGCAGTGGTCCATAGGATTGGGAGTGGTCTCCGAACCATATCGGGTGCCAGACCGCGGTAACTGGTTTGGAGACGAGTGTGAGCAGGCTGCAGCGGTTGTATCGCCAACGATCTTGCCCAGGGTTGCGGATGTGCGTCGTCGGAGAGGATGCGTGGCGCTGAAGCTGGACGGTTTGGCAGTCGTAGCAGTTTACTTCTCTCCGAACCGATCGTTGGTGGAGTTTGAAAGGTTTCTGACGGATCTGGGGTCAATGGTGCGCTGGTGCAGCCCGCTAGAGGTGCTGGTGGCCGGGGACCTCAACGCCAAATCCACGGTGTGGGGCTCCTCGGTGACGGATAGTCGCGGGGTGGCTGTTTTGGAGTGGCTCGCCGAAAACAATCTGTGGTGCTGCAATGTCGGTTCGGTGAGGACGTGTATAAGAGGAGTTGGCGGTTCGGTGGTAGACGTCACCTTTGCTACACCTGTTTTGTCCCAGAGGCTTCAAAAGTGGAGGGTGATGACGAGGGTAGAAACGCTGTCGGACCACAGGTATATTCGTTTCTGTGTCCAGCCCTCGTTGTCTGCGATGCCTTCTGTTCGGGTGCGAGCTTCTAGCGCGATCGGCCCTACGTGGGCTTTAAAATCCTTGAACCGGGAGAATTTGGAAACAGCGACAGTGGTCGGGTCCTGGTGTTCTGGCACCAGAGGTCGAGCCATCGACGATGAAATCGTTTGTCTGGAAGAGGTGTGGAGAGAGGTTGGTGATGCGTCGATGGCCAGGTCCAAACCGCCGCGAACTCGAAATGGTGTGTATTGGTGGAGCCCAGAGCTGAGTGGACTCCGGGCGACGTGTGCATCGGCCCGGAGGATGCTGCGTAGGTTCCGACGAAGAAGGAACGCGGAGAGTGGCGGCGCTTTGGAATCTGGTCTTCGCGAGGAATTTCAAGCAGCAAAAAGGGCACTTCGGGTGGCCATTGTATGTGCTAAGGAGAGGGCGTGGGCGGAGTTCCTTGCCTCTCTTGACCAAGACCCATGGGGCAGGCCCTACAAATCCGTTTTGGCTAAATTACGCCCGTGGGCACCTCCCACAACGCAATGCATGGAGCGATCTCTACTGGATACGGTGGTGGAGGCACTCTTCCCGTCAGCAGTAACATCGCACATAGGACGGATCGAAACTGCTAGAGAGGACCACGGTGAGATCACGGAAGTGTCGGAAGCGGAGTTGAGCTCAGCGGCCGACAAAGCAACCACGAAAAGAACTGCGCCGGGCCCCGATGGGCTTCACGGTAAAGTGCTGGGTCTCACCCTCAAGTTCGGATTATTTGACAGGTTTCAGACGGTTCTGACCAGATGCCTCAGGGAAGGAGTTTTTCCAAAGCACTGGAAGATCGGCCGTTTAGTCCTACTAAGAAAGGCGGGCAAACCGGCTGACTCACCTTCTGGCTACAGACCAATTGTGCTACTGAGCGAGGCGGGCAAATGTTTCGAGCGAATCATTGCTGAGCGCATCAGGTGTCACCTATCATCCGTTGGGCCCGATCTGTCGAACTGCCAATTTGGCTTTCGGCGGGGAAGGTCCACCATAGATGCCATTGCCCGTCTACGCTCAATCGTGACGGAGAGAACTTTGAAGGGCGGTGTGGTGATTGCGGTGTCGTTGGACATCGCTAACGCCTTCAATTCGCTGCCATGGGCCGCGATCAGAAACGGCCTGCGACATCACCGAGTGCCGGACTATCTTCGGTCTATAGTGGAAAACTACTTGTGTGAAAGATTTATCGTATTTCCCACAAAAAGTGCTTGGACAAGGCGTGAAGTGAAGTGTGGTGTCCCGCAGGGGTCGGTTCTAGGACCACTCTTGTGGAACATCGGTTACGATTGGGTCCTGCGGGGGGTGTTCATTCGTGGTGTGCAGGTTTTATGCTACGCGGATGACACTCTGGTGGTGGCAGCAGGAGAATCGTACAGCGACGCGTCTATCAGGGCGGCGGCTGGAGTCGCACAGGTGATCGCAAGAATCCAAACGATCGGCTGCAGTGTCGCTTTGGAGAAAACGGAGGCAATCGTGTTCGCCGGGAAAAGGAGTCAGCAACAGACGAATAAACGGATTGTCGTCGGTGGGCATCCCGTGGCAGTGGGAACGACATTGAAATATCTGGGCCTGGTTCTGGATTCCAAGTGGTGCTTCAAAGCACATTTTCAGCGGACCATCATTGGATTGGACGATACGAGCAGGGCGCTAGCTCGCATAATGCCCAATGTCGGAGGACCCAGTAATAGCTGTCGGAAGCTTTACGCGGGAGTCGTTCGTGCCAAAGCCCTTTACGGCTGCCCGATATGGGCTAACGACACGGGCCTAAGTACACACAATAGGGCCTTATTGAGAAGAGCGCAGCGTATGATTGCGATACGGGCGGCGCGGGCGTACCGCACGGCATCTTTTGATGCGGTGTGTGTTATAGCTGGAACTTGTCCCTGGTATCACGATGCTCTCGGTCTTTCAGATGTGTTCTGGAGAAGAAACCAGTACAGAATTAGCCACAACGGAGCGGACCCGCCGTTCGATACTGTCCAGGAGTGGAGAAGCGAGGCGAGGCGGTCAGTGACGCTGCTGTGGAAGGCGGACTTGGAGGGGGCTACAGCGGGTCTTTGGACGCTCGGAGCGGTACGACCTGTACTAGAAATGTGGATTGACAGGCGCTGGGGCTCGGTAACGTTCCACCTTGCTCAGTTGCTAACCGGCCACGGATGTTTTGGCCAGTACCTCTGCAAGGTGGCTCGACGAGAGATGACACCCGGGTGCCATCATTGCGATCACCCATCGGACACTGCGCGACACACCTTGGAAGTGTGTCCAGCGTGGGACACGGAAAGGAGTGCACTCAACTCGGCAATAAACATTCCGGAATTGACACTCCCAAACCTGGTCTCGGCCATGGTCAGGGATAGACATGTGTGGCGGGCGGTTGAAGCTTTTGCAAAGGCTGTCCTGTCCGCAAAAGAAAACGATGAACGGACGAGGGAGATCGACCCTGCCGCTCCAATAACAAGAAAAAGACGAATTGGACGACGAAGTCGTCGTCACGAGCATCCATAGACTTCTATCTATGCCAAAGAAGAGTTGCCCGATATTTAATCGGGAGCATAGTAGGTGAATATCTGTTTTGACTGATTGAGCTGTCTATTGTCTGAGTGTGATAATGTTCGTAGGTTTGATTAATTGGAACAAGGTCGGTAGGAGAAAAACAATGAGTTAATTAGGATTAGGTTAAATTAATTCTTTGTCTGGTCTGGTGTGTGTATAAATATTTGTAAATTGTAAATAAAAGGAGAGCTACTCCGGATAAATCAATATCCAGACGTATTTCGCGGTGTGTATTATCACCGCTAATGGAGAACCGTACTCCGTTGTAAGGAGTGCGGTATGCGCGGGCCAAGGATTGGGTAAAGGCCAAAAGGCTGACACCATGACTTGGTCCAATACGCGCTGAGATGGGTCCCTGGGGTTTTAGTGGGTATGGGGCTTTCACCCCGACTCCCACACTCCCCGCGCTATTTCTCCTAATGACCCGGCGCGGGGGCCCGTAATCGGGTTTCCCCAGGTAAAAAAAAAAAAAAAAAAAAAAAAAAAAAAAAAAAAAAAAAAAAAAAAGGTTAGGTTAGGTTAGGTTAGGTTAGGTTAGGTTAGGTTAGGTTAGAGTGCACTCAACTCGGCAATAAACATTCCGGAATTGACACTCCCAAACCTGGTCTCGGCCATGGTCAGGGATAGACATGTGTGGCGGGCGGTTGAAGCTTTTGCAAAGGCTGTCCTGTCCGCAAAAGAAAACGATGAACGGACGAGGGAGATCGACCCTGCCGCTCCAAGAAAAAGACGAATTGGACGACGAAGTCGTCGTCACGAGCATCCATAGACTTCTATCTATGCCAAAGAAGAGTTGCCCGATATTTAATCGGGAGCATAGTAGGTGAATATCTGTTTTGACTGATTGAGCTGTCTATTGTCTGAGTGTGATAATGTTCGTAGGTTTGATTAATTGGAACAAGGTCGGTAGGAGAAAAACAATGAGTTAATTAGGATTAGGTTAAATTAATTCTTTGTCTGGTCTGGTGTGTGTATAAATATTTGTAAATTGTAAATAAAAGGAGAGCTACTCCGGATAAATCAATATCCAGACGTATTTCGCGGTGTGTATTATCACCGCTAATGGAGAACCGTACTCCGTTGTAAGGAGTGCGGTATGCGCGGGCCAAGGATTGGGTAAAGGCCAAAAGGCTGACACCATGACTTGGTCCAATACGCGCTGAGATGGGTCCCTGGGGTTTTAGTGGGTATGGGGCTTTCACCCCGACTCCCACACTCCCCGCGCTATTTCTCCTAATGACCCGGCGCGGGGGCCCGTAATCGGGTTTCCCCAGGTAAAAAAAAAAAAAAAAAAAAAAAAAAAAAAAAAAAAAAGGTTAGGTTAGGTTAGGTTAGGTTAGGTTAGGTTAGGTTAGGTTAGGTTAGGTTAGGTTAGGTTAGGTTAGGTTAGGTTAGGTTAGGTTAGGTTAGGTTAGGTTAGGTTAGGTTAGGTTAGGTTAGGTTAGGTTAGGTTAGGTTAGGTTAGGTTAGGTTAGGTTAGGTTAGGTTAGGTTAGGTTAGGTTAGGTTAGGTTAGGTTAGGTTAGGTTAGGTTAGGTTAGGTTAGGTTAGGTTAGGTTAGGTTAGGTTAGGTTAGGTTAGGTTAGGTTAGGTTAGGTTAGGTTAGGTTAGGTTAGGTTAGGTTAGGTTAGGTTAGGTTAGGTTAGGTTAGGTTAGGTTAGGTTAGGTTAGGTTAGGTTAGGTTAGGTTAGGTTAGGTTAGGTTAGGTTAGGTTAGGTTAGGTTAGGTTAGGTTAGGTTAGGTTAGGTTAGGTTAGGTTAGGTTAGGTTAGGTTAGGTTAGGTTAGGTTAGGTTAGGTTAGGTTAGGTTAGGTTAGGTTAGGTTAGGTTAGGTTAGGTTAGGTTAGGTTAGGTTAGGTTAGGTTAGGTTAGGTTAGGTTAGGTTAGGTTAGGTTAGGTTAGGTTAGGTTAGGTTAGGTTAGGTTAGGTTTTTTTTTTTTTTTTTTTTTTTTTTAAGCTAATTGATCCTTAGAAGGGTTTTATAATGTGTCACTTATGTAGCTAATACATGTTTTTTATGATTATTAAAATAAGAGCGACGGAAAAAGTTGTTGGCTATTGGATACCGTTCTTCTCCGTCGCTCTATTTTGTACAATAGACATTAAGCTATTTACATGGTTAATATAAAGGATGAAAAATAAATAAAATAATAATAAACAAAACGACGAAGTAGTTCTGGCTATGGGATACCATCCTAATTCGCTATTCTGTTTTTACAAGTTGTGAATAAGAGTATGGGAAAGAGTGGGGTGACGAAAAGGTTTTGGCTGTAAGATACCGTTCCTGTTCGAAACCCCTGTTTGTGTTTTACAAATTTGTGTTATGTTATATCAGTGTGAATCTTAGTCGAAGCATGGACGTAGTGATTTTTAAGAGCAGTTGAAAACAATAAAAAAGAGAAAACTAATTAGAAAAAGAGTAACGTGCTAGCGTTGGAGTGTTTATGAGTTGAGTGTTTAGTGATTATCCATGGGTTTGACCTTGAGTGACACTGATATAAAATTGATTTGTTGATGTACATTGATAGACCAAAATAAACAGAAAAGGCAGATAGTTTAATCTGTATGTTGTTTATTGAGTGTTTTGAATAAATAAAAATGGGCAATTTTCTAAGTATAAGTTTAAGAATTAAGTTGATTTTGGTCGATCAGTGAGTATTGTATGTGTCTAAATATAAAGTATAAAGGGTTTGATTTTTACTGAATTTACTGTGATAAGATTATACATAGGAATAATGTGGTTTGGAAATGAGCTTAAACAAATGAAAAAAATATAATAAATAAAAGTGATGATAAACGAAAAATGGACCAAAGTGATTGTGTGAAAATATGTTGGAGTATTTGGAACTAGTTTTGCTTGAATTAAGAATTGGGATTCTTTTTTAATAGTTTAGGGGTTTTGTAATTTTAGTCCATTTTTGGTCCGTCACCCGTTTGTTAGAAGAATTTTACAAAAAAAAAAAAATATATGTTAGAATACTGTTTTGAAGAAGTATTGATTCAAATGAGCTAAACATTTTTAATGAGAGTTTATGAATTTGAACTTTTGGTTTAAACATGTTATAATAAAAATGAGAAAGAATAATAATAATAAAATAATATAAAAAAAAAAGGCCTAATGATTTGATTTGTGGATTTGTAGAGAAATAGAAATTAAAGTGAGCTGGATTTGGTGCTTCTATGTTCTTTGTGAATTCAAACAAACTTTTTCTTAACTAAACTAGGCTAATTTGAGAGTATACTAATGAGTGCTAAGTACAATGTTTACTAAGAGTAATGATTTATCCAAAATAGACTGAATAATATTAACCGGGGATGAGTCTTTTAAGTGAGAGTTGTGGTTAAATAATGTTTGACATAATAAAGTTGTTTGAGAATTTATATAGATTGAGTCTATTTTGGTCGGTCATTCTTCGTTTATAAAATTAATATTAACACTATCATTGCAAAAATATGGCTAAAATACTAATTGCGTTAAGTGATTCTTATATACAAAGATAAGTTTATTCGAATTGACAAAGAAGTATAGATATCTTTTGGTTGAATGAAATGAGGGGAGAAAAGTAAGTAAAAATAAACTATGGCTGTGACGGTGGTGAGATGTGTGGTAGTGTATGGCTTTATATGTGTGTGTGTGTGTGTTCCTTATGTTATTTAAGAGTGTGAAGGTTTGCGCGAATTTAATTCAGACATAATTTATTTTCGACTCTACGCGTGCTCGCATGGCTCGGACTTTGGGGCAGGTTGTGCTGTCTGCACGGTGTGTGGTGTCGGTTTTGGTGTTGTGTTTTTTATTGTGGTCCTTGCAGTTAATGCAGGAGGGGGTGGATGTGTCTGGTTCGGTGCAGGAGGAGGTGAAGTGTTCATCTCCGCATTTGGCGCAACTGGGAATGATTGATGGGCACCTACTCTTTGTGTGGCCGAACCCTTGGCATTGGCGACACTGAATGAAGGGTGAAAAGGTGTCGCAATGGACTCTCCTGTGGTCCAAGGCGACCCGTCCTAGGTCGAGGAATTTGCGCCATGCGGTGGGAGTGGTGTTTAAGACTACGTTATAGAGACTATCATTACGATTGTTTCTCTTAAATTTGATAGAAAATGTCTCGTTTTTCAGAGAGGGGTTTTGTTCTTTAATGGTGGTCAGCAGGTCTTTTTCCTCTAGGGACTTGTCGATTCCCTTAATGGTGATGAGGGGGTTCAGTCTCCTCTCGTCTTCGGCTTCTATACCCTCCGATTGGTTCAGTTTTGCCTTGGTGATGTTCTTGTGCTCCTCGCTTTCAAAAGAAAGCTTCAGTTTGACGTTTGAGAGCGGTGTGATTTTGGTGGGGGCGAAGCCGCACTCTCTGAAGTTTACCGCTTCTCGTACGTACAGGAGAAGTTCCTGTGTGGAGAAGCAGGGATCTCTGCTGACCACCAGTGAGGGGGCGGAGGGCGTTCTCGGTATGTCCGAGTTAGTTTTGGAGATAATCGTTGGGGGGGCCGGGGTCACTTTTTTGTGAATAGTAGGTTCTTCGCCGCCTTGTCTTGCCTTGTTTTGGCTGGCGGCTTCTGCGTAGGATTTGAGCTTAAGCTCAAACCTCTCTTCTCTCTGCTCCGCCTTTTCGTTTAGGGTTTGGAAATTTTCCTCTATTTTCCCGAGACTCTTGTGTACTTCTTCCTGAAGTACCTTGGCGGTGTTGGAGTGTGTGCTGGAGAGGCTGAGCCGGCACATTTCCAGCTTCTTGTTCTCCTCCTCCAGTTTCTGAATTTGGCGATTCAGGTTCTGGGTGAGGAGGCTGAGGGCTGTAATTTGTACGGACTCAGCTGGGGGAGGCATTCCCTCGTCGGGATTTTGTGTGTGTCCCTGTGGCGGGACCCCTCTCTGTTTTGATTCTCCCTCGGCGTCTTTAAATAATTGGTGGAGTCGTCTCACCGCCACCGTGACCCCGGTTTTAATCTCGGTTTTGAGATTTCTCGACTCTGCTAGATGAGCGAGAGCTTTCATGAGGCACGATTTTGCCTCCTGCTCTCTCGAGGGTTTTTGTTTCATAGAAACAGTAGCATCGAGGTCTATCGTCTCGATGCTTTTGCGGATGGTGGAGGGTTTGGGCTGCGGCTGTAAAGGGGCCGCGTTCACCCTTTCCGCTGAAGCGGTCTTAGGGGAGGTGGTTTTTTTGGCAGGGGGGGTACGGATGCCAAACATGTTTTTTTTTTTTTTTTTTGAGAAAGAGTTCGAGGTGAAAGCGAAAGGGCAGTTTTGACAATCGGACGATTGAAACGATTTAGGTTTGTATTAATGACTTATAACTTAAGTTGTGCAAGGAGGTAGGTGTGAATTTATGTGCTTTACCTCTTGCAGGAAACAGGAACTAAAAGTAACTAACTAACTAGCTAAAACAAAAATGAACGCAAAATGTTCCCTTTGAATTTTGCTGGAAGAGCACTAACTGGAACAAAAATGAACGCAAATGTTCCCTTTGAATTTTGCTGGAAGAGCACTAACTGGAACAAAAATGAACGCAAAATGTTCCCTTTGAATTTTGCTGGAAGAGCACTAACTGGAACAAAAATGAACGCTAAATGTTCCCTTTGAATTTTGCTGGAAGAGCACTAACTGGAACAAAAATGAACGCTAAATGTTCCCTTTGAATTTTGCTGGAAGAGCACTAACTGGAACAAAAATGAACGCTAAATGTTCCCTTTGAATTTTGCTGGAAGAGCACTAACTGGAACAAAAATGAACGCTAAATGTTCCCTTTGAATTTTGCTGGAAGAGCACTAACTGGAACAAAAATGAACGCTAATTGTTCCCTTTGAATTTTGCTGACGAGCAAAAAAAAAAAAAAAAAAAAAAGGGCGTTCAAGGTCACGCCAAATTGTCAAAAACCCTAAAATAAAAAAAAACCAAAAATTGGATAAAAATTGTAACCGTGTGGTCAAGTAAATATATTATAATAATTGTGTAAGTGTGTAAATATGTGTAAATATGTGTGAATATGTGTAAATATGTGTAAAAGTGTAAATATATTGATTTGAACAGACGCGGACAGTGACTATCAGAAAAAAACCAGCGACAAAAGAAATGAAATAAATGAATTTAAATAAATCTAGGACTTACTGGCTCGCGAAAAACTTTAAACAAATCAGAAGCACTACTTAGCACTGAGCACTTGAAACTTAAGGTCTCTTACAAAGTTCGTTTGGACGCACGAAGGAGAAGGCGGTGGTTGCACGTAACTGAATTTATTTGAAACTTGATGAACTTGAAGAAACAAACCGAACGAACAGTTGTTAACTTGGTGAAAACTATAACTGGAACCCGGTATAAGATCGTGTGACTGATGCGATAGCAAGGATGCGACTGAGTTGTGACTATGTTTGCGCGACGCTGTAACCCTTCCCCGAAAAAGCAGGTAGTCGGTTTGTTTTTGTCACGGGCGAATTTGAGTGAAATCTAAGGTTTTTTTTAAAAATTTAAATTATTTTTTGCAAGGAATTTACTTTAGTTAACTAGGAGAATTCGAATTAATTGCAAATAATTGCTTACTTGGATGAATTTATTTTTAGGGGAATTTACTTTAATATTTTTTAAAGAAAATGAAAATTTTACTATTTTGAAAAAAAAAAAGAATGACTTTTGGACTCTAACTATTATTGAAAGGGCTTTATTAATTTATTTGTTTGAAGCGAAAAAGTTATTGTTTAGAAAGTATGCTACTTTAGGGATGTTAATGCAAAATGTTTTAGACTTTAATTATTTGAAAAGTTTAAACAGAGGGAATGCAACCTTAGGAATTTAACAAAATGGCCGAAGACAATGACTTTTATTAGCGCGGCTGCAGCAGGTAAGCGCTGCAGGTATTTTATGACTTTTACGGGATGACTATTTGGTTTATTACAAAAAATTACTAATTTATAATTTGTATGAGTCTTTTATAAAAAAGAAGGAAATACAATATTTATGCCTGCAAGTAAAAACGAAGTGAAGACAAATGTAAAATAAAATAATATACCGCTTCCGATAAAAATTGTAACCGTTTGGTCAAGTAAATATATTATAATAATTGTGTAAGTGTGTAAATATGTGTAAATATGTGTGAATATGTGTAAATATGTGTAAAAGTGTAAATATATTGATTTGAACAGACGCGGACAGTGACTATCAGAAAAAAACCAGCGACAAAAGAAATGAAATAAATGAATTTAAATAAATCTAGGACTTACTGGCTCGCGAAAAACTTTAAACAAATCAGAAGCACTACTTAGCACTGAGCACTTGAAACTTAAGGTCTCTTACAAAGTTCGTTTGGACGCACGAAGGAGAAGGCGGTGGTTGCACGTAACTGAATTATTGAACTTGATGAACTTGAAGAAACAAACCGAACGAACAGTTGTTAACTTGGTGAAAACTATAACTGGAACCCGGTATAAGATCGTGTGACTGATGCGATAGCAAGGATGCGACTGAGTTGTGACTATGTTTGCGCGACGCTGTAACCCTTCCCCGAAAAAGCAGGTAGTCGGTTTGTTTTTGTCACGGGCGAATTTGAGTGAAATCTAAGGTTTTTTTTAAAAATTTAAATTATTTTTTGCAAGGAATTTACTTTAGTTAACTAGGAGAATTCGAATTAATTGCAAATAATTGCTTACTTGGATGAATTTATTTTTAGGGGAATTTACTTTAATATTTTTTAAAGAAAATGAAAATTTTACTATTTTGAAAAAAAAAAAGAATGACTTTTGGACTCTAACTATTATTGAAAGGGCTTTATTAATTTATTTGTTTGAAGCGAAAAAGTTATTGTTTAGAAAGTATGCTACTTTAGGGATGTTAATGCAAAATGTTTTAGACTTTAATTATTTGAAAAGTTTAAACAGAGGGAATGCAACCTTAGGAATTTAACAAAATGGCCGAAGACAATGACTTTTATTAGCGCGGCTGCAGCAGGTAAGCGCTGCAGGTATTTTATGACTTTTACGGGATGACTATTTGGTTTATTACAAAAAATTACTAATTTATAATTTGTATGAGTCTTTTATAAAAAAGAAGGAAATACAATATTTATGCCTGCAAGTAAAAACGAAGTGAAGACAAATGTAAAATAAAATAATATACCGCTTCCGATAAAAATTGTAACCGTGTGGTCAAGTAAATATATTATAATAATTGTGTAAGTGTGTAAATATGTGTAAATATGTGTGAATATGTGTAAATATGTGTAAAAGTGTAAATATATTGATTTGAACAGACGCGGACAGTGACTATCAGAAAAAAACCAGCGACAAAAGAAATGAAATAAATGAATTTAAATAAATCTAGGACTTACTGGCTCGCGAAAAACTTTAAACAAATCAGAAGCACTACTTAGCACTGAGCACTTGAAACTTAAGGTCTCTTACAAAGTTCGTTTGGACGCACGAAGGAGAAGGCGGTGGTTGCACGTAACTGAATTATTGAACTTGATGAACTTGAAGAAACAAACCGAACGAACAGTTGTTAACTTGGTGAAAACTATAACTGGAACCCGGTATAAGATCGTGTGACTGATGCGATAGCAAGGATGCGACCGGTTAGGTTAGGTTAGGTTAGGTTAGGTTAGGTTAGGTTAGGTTAGGTTAGGTTAGGTTAGGTTAGGTTAGGTTAGGTTAGGTTAGGTTAGGTTAGGTTAGGTTAGGTTAGGTTAGGTTAGGTTAGGTTAGGTTAGGTTAGGTTAGGTTAGGTTAGGTTAGGTTAGGTTAGGTTAGGTTAGGTTAGGTTAGGTTAGGTTAGGTTAGGTTAGGTTAGGTTAGGTTAGGTTAGGTTAGGTTAGGTTAGGTTAGGTTAGGTTAGGTTAGGTTAGGTTAGGTTAGGTTAGGTTAGGTTAGGTTAGGTTAGGTTAGGTTAGGTTAGGTTAGGTTAGGTTAGGTTAGGTTAGGTTAGGTTAGGTTAGGTTAGGTTAGGTTAGGTTAGGTTAGGTTAGGTTAGGTTAGGTTAGGTTAGGTTAGGTTAGGTTAGGTTAGGTTAGGTTAGGTTAGGTTAGGTTAGGTTAGGTTAGGTTAGGTTAGGTTAGGTTAGGTTAGGTTAGGTTAGGTTAGGTTAGGTTAGGTTAGGTTAGGTTAGGTTAGGTTAGGTTAGGTTAGGTTAGGTTAGGTTAGGTTAGGTTAGGTTAGGTTAGGTTAGGTTAGGTTAGGTTAGGTTAGGTTAGGTTAGGTTAGGTTAGGTTAGGTTAGGTTAGGTTAGGTTAGGTTAGGTTAGGTTAGGTTAGGTTAGGTTAGGTTAGGTTAGGTTAGGTTAGGTTAGGTTAGGTTAGGTTAGGTTAGGTTAGGTTAGGTTAGGTTAGGTTAGGTTAGGTTAGGTTAGGTTAGGTTAGGTTAGGTTTTTTTTTTTTTTTTTTTTTTAAGCTAATTGATCCTTAGAAGGGTTTTATAATGTGTCACTTATGTAGCTAATTCATGTTATTTATGATTATTAAAATAAGAGCGACGGAAAAAGTTGTTGGCTATTGGATACCGTTCTTCTCCGTCGCTCTATTTTGTACAATAGACATTAAGCTATTTACATGGTTAATATAAAGGGTGAAAAATAAATAAAATAATAATAAACAAAACGACGAAGTAGTTCTGGCTATGGGATACCATCCTAACTCGCTATTCTGTTTTTACAAGTTGTGAATAAGAGTATGGGAAAGAGTGGGGTGACGAAAAGGTTTTGGCTGTAAGATACCGTTCCTGTTCGAAACCCCTGTTTGTGTTTTACAAATTTGTGTTATGTTATATCAGTGTGAGTCTTAGTCGAAGCATGGACGTAGTGATTTTTAAGAGCAGTTGAAAACAATAAAAAAGAGAAAACTAATTAGAAGAAGAGTAACGTGCTAGCGTTGGAGTGTTTATGAGTTGAGTGTTTAGTGATTATCCATGGGTTTGACCTTGAGTGACACTGATATAAAATTGATTTGTTGATGTACATTGATAGACCAAAATAAACAGAAAAGGCAGATAGTTTAATCTGTATGTTGTTTATTGAGTGTTGTGAATAAATAAAAATGGGCAATTTTCTAAATATAAGTTTAAGAATTAAGTTGATTTTGGTCGATCAGTGAGTATTGTATGTGTCTAAATATAAAGTATAAAGGGTTTGATTTTTACTGAATTTACTGTGATAAGATTATACATAGGAATAATGTGGTTTGGAAATGAGCTTAAACAAGTGAAAAAATATAATAAATAAAAATGATGATAAACGAAAAATGGACCAAAGTGATTGTGTGAAAATATGTTGGAGTATTTGGAACTAGTTTTGCTTGAATTAAGAATTGGGATTCTTTTTTAATAGTTTAGGGGTTTTGTTATTTTAGTCCATTTTTGGTCCGTCACCCGTTTGTTAGAAGAATTTTACAAAAAAAATATATGTTAGAATACTGTTTTGAAGAAGTATTGATTCAAATGAGCTAAACATTTTTAATGAGAGTTTATGAATTTGAATTTGAACTTTTCGTTTAAACATGTTATAATAAAAATGAGAAAGAATAATAATAATAAAATAATAAAAAAAAAAAAAAAGGCCTAATGATTTGATTTGTGGATTTGTAGAGAAATAGAAATTAAAGTGAGCTGGTTTTGGTGCTTCTATGTTCTTAGTGAATTCAAACAAACTTTTTCTTAACTAAACTAGGCTAATTTGAGAGTATACTAATGAGTGCTAAGTACAATGTTTACTAAGAGTAATGATTTATCCAAAATAGACTGAATAATATTAACCGGGGATGAGTCTTTTAAGTGAGAGTTGTGGTTAAATAATGTTTGACATAATAAAGTTGTTTGAGAATTTATATAGATTGAGTCTATTTTGGTCGGTCATTCTTCGTTTATATAAAATTAATATTAACACTATCATTGCAAAAATATGGCTAAAATACTAATTGCGTTAAATGATTCTTATATACAAAGATAAGATTATTCGAATTGACAAAGAAGTATAGATATCTTTTGGTTGAATGAAATGAGGGGAGAAAAGTAAGTAAAAATAAACTATGGCTGTGACGGTGGTGAGATGTGTGGTAGTGTATGGCTTTATATGTGTGTGTGTGTGTGTGTGTGTGTTCCTTATGTTATTTAGGAGTGTGAAGGTTTGCGCGAATTTAATTCAGACATAATTTATTTTCGACTCTACGCGTGCTCGCATGGCTCGGACTTTGGGGCAGGTTGTGCTGTCTGCACGGTGTGTGGTGTCGGTTTTGGTGTTGTGTTTTTTATTGTGGTCCTTGCAGTTAATGCAGGAGGGAGTAGCTGTGTCTGGTTCGGTGCAGGAGGAGGTGAAGTGTTCATCTCCGCATTTGGCGCAACTGGGAATGATTAATGGGCACCTACTCTTTGTGTGGCCGAACCCTTGGCATTGGCGACACTGAATGAAGGGTGAAAAGGTGTCGCAATGGACTCTCCTGTGGTCCAAGGCGACCCGTCCTAGGTCGAGGAATTTGCGCCATGCGGTGGGAGTGGTGTTTAAGACTACGTTATAGAGACTATCATTACGATTGTTTCTCTTAAATTTGATAGAAAATGTCTCGTTTTTCAGAGAGGGGTTTTGTTCTTTAATGGTGGTCAGCAGGTCTTTTTCCTCTAGGGACTTGTCGATTCCCTTAATGGTGATGAGGGGGTTCAGTCTCCTCTCGTCTTCGGCTTCTATACCCTCCGATTGGTTCAGTTTTGCCTTGGTGATGTTCTTGTGCTCCTCGCTTTCAAAAGAAAGCTTCAGTTTGACGTTTGAGAGCGGTGTGATTTTGGTGGGGGCGAAGCCGCACTCTCTGAAGTTTACCGCTTCTCGTACGTACAGGAGAAGTTCCTGTGTGGAGAAGCAGGGATCTCTGCTGACCACCAGTGAGGGGGCGGAGGGCGTTCTCGGTATGTCCGAGTTAGTTTTGGAGATAATCGTTGGGGGGGCCGGGGTCACTTTTTTGTGAATAGTAGGTTCTTCGCCGCCTTGTCTTGCCTTGTTTTGGCTGGCGGCTTCTGCGTAGGATTTGAGCTTAAGCTCAAACCTCTCTTCTCTCTGCTCCGCCTTTTCGTTTAGGGTTTGGAAATTTTCCTCTATTTTCCCGAGACTCTTGTGTACTTCTTCCTGAAGTACCTTGGCGGTGTTGGAGTGTGTGCTGGAGAGGCTGAGCCGGCACATTTCCAGCTTCTTGTTCTCCTCCTCCAGTTTCTGAATTTGGCGATTCAGGTTCTGGGTGAGGAGACCGAGGGCTGTAATTTGTGCGGACTCAGCTGGGGGAGGCATTCCCTCGTCGGGATTTTGTGTGTGTCCCTGTGGCGGGACCCCTCTCTGTTTTGATTCTCCCTCGGCGTCTTTAAATAATTGGTGGAGTCGTCTCACCGCCACCGTGACCCCGGTTTTAATCTCGGTTTTGAGATTTCTCGACTCTGCTAGATGAGCGAGAGCTTTCATGAGGCACGATTTTGCCTCCTGCTCTCTCGAGGGTTTTTGTTTCATAGAAACAGTAGCATCGAGGTCTATCGTCTCGATGCTTTTGCGGATGGTGGAGGGTTTGGGCTGCGGCTGTAAAGGGGCCGCGTTCACCCTTTCCGCTGAAGCGGTCTTAGGGGAGGTGGTTTTTTTGGCAGGGGGGGTACGGATGCCAAACATGTTTTTTTTTTTTTTTGAGGGAGAGTTCGAGTTGAAAGCGAAAGGGCAGTTTTGACAATCGGACGATTGAAACGATTTAGGTTTGTATAAATGACTTATAACTTAAGTTGTGCAAGGAGGTAGGTGTGAATTTATGTGCTTTACCTCTTGCAGGAAACAGGAACTAAAAGTAACTAACTAACTAACTAAAACAAAAATGAACGCAAAATGTTCCCTTTGAATTTTGCTGGAAGAGCACTAACTGGAACAAAAATGAACGCAAATGTTCCCTTTGAATTTTGCTGGAAGAGCACTAACTGGAACAAAATGAACGCTAAATGTTCCCTTTGAATTTTGCTGACGAGCAAAAAAAAAAAAAAAAAAAAAAAAAAAAGGTCGTTCAAGGTCACGTCAAATTGCCAAAAACCCTAAAATAAAAAAAAACCAAAAATTGGATAAAAATTGTAACCGTGTGGTCAAGTAAATATATTATAATAATTGTGTAAGTGTGTAAATATGTGTAAATATGGGTGAATATGTGTAAATATGTGTAAAAGTGTAAATATATTGATTTGAACAGACGCGGACAGTGACTATCAGAAAAAAACCAGCGACAAAAGAAATGAAATAAATGAATTTAAATAAATCTAGGACTTACTGGCTCGCGAAAAACTTTAAACAAATCAGAAGCACTACTTAGCACTGAGCACTTGAAACTTAAGGTCTCTTACAAAGTTCGTTTGGACGCACGAAGGAGAAGGCGGTGGTTGCACGTAACTGAATTATTGAACTTGATGAACTTGAAGAAACAAACCGAACGAACAGTTGTTAACTTGGTGAAAACTATAACTGGAACCCGGTATAAGATCGTGTGACTGATGCGATAGCAAGGATGCGACTGAGTTGTGACTATGTTTGCGCGACGCTGTAACCCTTCCCCGAAAAAGCAGGTAGTCGGTTTGTTTTTGTCACGGGCGAATTTGAGTGAAAACTAAGGTTTTTTTAAAAATTTAAATTATTTTTTGCAAGGAATTTACTTTAGTTAACTAGGAGAATTCGAATTAATTGCAAATAATTGCTTACTTGGATGAATTTATTTTTAGGAGAATTTACTTTAATATTTTTTAAAGAAAATGAAAATTTTACTATTTTGAAAAAAAAAAAAAGAATGACTTTTGGACTCTAACTATTATTGAAAGGGCTTTATTAATTTATTTGTTTGAAGCGAAAAAGTTATTGTTTAGAAAGTATGCTACTTTAGGGATGTTAATGCAAAATGTTTTAGACTTTAATTATTTGAAAAGTTTAAACAAAGGGAATGCAACCTTAGGAATTTAACAAAATGGCCGAAGACAATGACTTTTATTAGCGCGGCTGCAGCAGGTAAGCGCTGCAGGTATTTTATGACTTTTACGGGATGACTATTTGGTTTATTACAAAAAATTACTAATTTATAATTTGTATGAGTCTTTTATAAAAAAGAAGGAAATACAATATTTATGACTGCAAGTAAAAACGAAGTGAGGACAAATGTAAAATAAAATAATATACCGCTTCCGATAAAAATTGTAACCGTGTGGTCAAGTAAATATATTATAATAATTGTGTAAGTGTGTAAATATGTGTGAATATGTGTAAATATGTGTAAAAGTGTAAATATATTGATTTGAACAGACGCGGACAGTGACTATCAGAGAAAAACCAGCGACAAAAGAAATGAAATAAATGAATTTAAATAAATCTAGGACTTACTGGCTCGCGAAAAACTTTAAACAAATCAGAAGCACTACTTAGCACTGAGCACTTGAAACTTAAGGTCTCTTACAAAGTTCGTTTGGACGCACGAAGGAGAAGGCGGTGGTTGCACGTAACTGAATTTATTTGAAACTTGATGAACTTGAAGAAACAAACCGAACGAACAGTTGTTAACTTGGTGAAAACTATAACTGGAACCCGGTATAAGATCGTGTGACTGATGCGATAGCAAGGATGCGACTGAGCTGTGACTATGTTTGCGCGACGCTGTAACCCTTCCCCGAAAAAGCAGGTAGTCGGTTTGTTTTTGTCACGGGCGAATTTGTGTGAAATCTAAGGTTTTTAAAAATTTAAATTATTTTTGCAAGGAATTTACTTTAGTTAACTAGGAGAATTCGAATTAACTGCAAATAATTGCTTACTTGGATGAATTTATTTTTAGGAGAATTTACTTTAATATTTTTTAAAGAAAATGAAAATTTTACTATTTTGAAAAAAAAAAAGAATGACTTTTGGACTCTAACTATTATTGAAAGGGCTTTATTAATTTATTTGTTTGAAGCGAAAAAGTTATTGTTTAGAAAGTATGCTACTTTAGGGATGTTAATGCAAAATGTTTTAGACTTTAATTATTTGAAAAGTTTAAGCAAAGGGAATGCAACCTTAGGAATTTAACAAAATGGCCGAAGACAATGACTTTTATTAGCGCGGCTGCAGCAGGTAAGCGCTGCAGGTATTTTATGACTTTTACGGGATGACTATTTGGTTTATTACAAAAAATTACCAATTTATAATTTGTATGAGTTTTTTATAAAAAAGAAGGAAATACAATATTTATGACTGCAAGTAAAAACGAAGTGAGGACAAATGTAAAATAAAATAATATACCGCTTCCGATAAAAATTGTAACCGTGTGGTCAAGTAAATATATTATAATAATTGTGTAAGTGTGTAAATATGTGTGAATATGTGTAAATATGTGTAAAAGAGTAAATATATTGATTTGAACAGACGCGGACAGTGACTATCAGAGAAAAACCAGCGACAAAAGAAATGAAATAAATGAATTTAAATAAATCTAGGACTTACTGGCTCGCGAAAAACTTTAAACAAATCAGAAGCACTACTTAGCACTGAGCACTTGAAACTTAAGGTCTCTTACAAAGTTCGTTTGGACGCACGAAGGAGAAGGCGGTGGTTGCACGTAACTGAATTTATTTGAAACTTGATGAACTTGAAGAAACAAACCGAACGAACAGTTGTTAACTTGGTGAAAACTATAACTGGAACCCGGTATAGGATCGTGTGACTGATGCGATAGCAAGGATGCGACTGGTTAGGTTAGGTTAGGTTAGGTTAGGTTAGGTTAGGTTAGGTTAGGTTAGGTTAGGTTAGGTTAGGTTAGGTTAGGTTAGGTTAGGTTAGGTTAGGTTAGGTTAGGTTAGGTTAGGTTAGGTTAGGTTAGGTTAGGTTAGGTTAGGTTAGGTTAGGTTAGGTTAGGTTAGGTTAGGTTAGGTTAGGTTAGGTTAGGTTAGGTTAGGTTAGGTTAGGTTAGGTTAGGTTAGGTTAGGTTAGGTTAGGTTAGGTTAGGTTAGGTTAGGTTAGGTTAGGTTAGGTTAGGTTAGGTTAGGTTAGGTTAGGTTAGGTTAGGTTAGGTTAGGTTAGGTTAGGTTAGGTTAGGTTAGGTTAGGTTAGGTTAGGTTAGGTTAGGTTAGGTTAGGTTAGGTTAGGTTAGGTTAGGTTAGGTTAGGTTAGGTTAGGTTAGGTTAGGTTAGGTTAGGTTAGGTTAGGTTAGGTTAGGTTAGGTTAGGTTAGGTTAGGTTAGGTTAGGTTAGGTTAGGTTAGGTTAGGTTAGGTTAGGTTAGGTTAGGTTAGGTTAGGTTAGGTTAGGTTAGGTTAGGTTAGGTTAGGTTAGGTTAGGTTAGGTTAGGTTAGGTTAGGTTAGGTTAGGTTAGGTTAGGTTAGGTTAGGTTAGGTTAGGTTAGGTTAGGTTAGGTTAGGTTAGGTTAGGTTAGGTTAGGTTAGGTTAGGTTAGGTTAGGTTAGGTTAGGTTAGGTTAGGTTAGGTTAGGTTAGGTTAGGTTAGGTTAGGTTAGGTTAGGTTAGGTTAGGTTAGGTTAGGTTAGGTTAGGTTAGGTTAGGTTAGGTTAGGTTAGGTTAGGTTAGGTTAGGTTAGGTTAGGTTAGGTTAGGTTAGGTTAGGTTAGGTTAGGTTAGGTTAGGTTAGGTTAGGTTAGGTTAGGTTAGGTTAGGTTAGGTTAGGTTAGGTTAGGTTAGGTTAGGTTAGGTTAGGTTAGGTTAGGTTAGGTTAGGTTAGGTTAGGTTAGGTTAGGTTAGGTTAGGTTAGGTTAGGTTAGGTTAGGTTAGGTTAGGTTAGGTTAGGTTAGGTTAGGTTAGGTTAGGTTAGGTTAGGTTAGGTTAGGTTAGGTTAGGTTAGGTTAGGTTAGGTTAGGTTAGGTTAGGTTAGGTTAGGTTAGGTTAGGTTAGGTTAGGTTAGGTTAGGTTAGGTTAGGTTAGGTTAGGTTAGGTTAGGTTAGGTTAGGTTAGGTTAGGTTAGGTTAGGTTAGGTTAGGTTAGGTTAGGTTAGGTTAGGTTAGGTTAGGTTAGGTTAGGTTAGGTTAGGTTAGGTTAGGTTAGGTTAGGTTAGGTTAGGTTAGGTTAGGTTAGGTTAGGTTAGGTTAGGTTAGGTTAGGTTAGGTTAGGTTAGGTTAGGTTAGGTTAGGTTAGGTTAGGTTAGGTTAGGTTAGGTTAGGTTAGGTTAGGTTAGGTTAGGTTAGGTTAGGTTAGGTTAGGTTAGGTTAGGTTAGGTTAGGTTAGGTTAGGTTAGGTTAGGTTAGGTTAGGTTAGGTTAGGTTAGGTTAGGTTAGGTTAGGTTAGGTTAGGTTAGGTTAGGTTAGGTTAGGTTAGGTTAGGTTAGGTTAGGTTAGGTTAGGTTAGGTTAGGTTAGGTTAGGTTAGGTTAGGTTAGGTTAGGTTAGGTTAGGTTAGGTTAGGTTAGGTTAGGTTAGGTTAGGTTAGGTTAGGTTAGGTTAGGTTAGGTTAGGTTAGGTTAGGTTAGGTTAGGTTAGGTTAGGTTAGGTTAGGTTAGGTTAGGTTAGGTTAGGTTAGGTTAGGTTAGGTTAGGTTAGGTTAGGTTAGGTTAGGTTAGGTTAGGTTAGGTTAGGTTAGGTTAGGTTAGGTTAGGTTAGGTTAGGTTAGGTTAGGTTAGGTTAGGTTAGGTTAGGTTAGGTTAGGTTAGGTTAGGTTAGGTTAGGTTAGGTTAGGTTAGGTTAGGTTAGGTTAGGTTAGGTTAGGTTAGGTTAGGTTAGGTTAGGTTAGGTTAGGTTAGGTTAGGTTAGGTTAGGTTAGGTTAGGTTAGGTTAGGTTAGGTTAGGTTAGGTTAGGTTAGGTTAGGTTAGGTTAGGTTAGGTTAGGTTAGGTTAGGTTAGGTTAGGTTAGGTTAGGTTAGGTTAGGTTAGGTTAGGTTAGGTTAGGTTAGGTTAGGTTAGGTTAGGTTAGGTTAGGTTAGGTTAGGTTAGGTTAGGTTAGGTTAGGTTAGGTTAGGTTAGGTTAGGTTAGGTTAGGTTAGGTTAGGTTAGGTTAGGTTAGGTTAGGTTAGGTTAGGTTAGGTTAGGTTAGGTTAGGTTAGGTTAGGTTAGGTTAGGTTAGGTTAGGTTAGGTTAGGTTAGGTTAGGTTAGGTTAGGTTAGGTTAGGTTAGGTTAGGTTAGGTTAGGTTAGGTTAGGTTAGGTTAGGTTAGGTTAGGTTAGGTTAGGTTAGGTTAGGTTAGGTTAGGTTAGGTTAGGTTAGGTTAGGTTAGGTTAGGTTAGGTTAGGTTAGGTTAGGTTAGGTTAGGTTAGGTTAGGTTAGGTTAGGTTAGGTTAGGTTAGGTTAGGTTAGGTTAGGTTAGGTTAGGTTAGGTTAGGTTAGGTTAGGTTAGGTTAGGTTAGGTTAGGTTAGGTTAGGTTAGGTTAGGTTAGGTTAGGTTAGGTTAGGTTAGGTTAGGTTAGGTTAGGTTAGGTTAGGTTAGGTTAGGTTAGGTTAGGTTAGGTTAGGTTAGGTTAGGTTAGGTTAGGTTAGGTTAGGTTAGGTTAGGTTAGGTTAGGTTAGGTTAGGTTAGGTTAGGTTAGGTTAGGTTAGGTTAGGTTAGGTTAGGTTAGGTTAGGTTAGGTTAGGTTAGGTTAGGTTAGGTTAGGTTAGGTTAGGTTAGGTTAGGTTAGGTTAGGTTAGGTTAGGTTAGGTTAGGTTAGGTTAGGTTAGGTTAGGTTAGGTTAGGTTAGGTTAGGTTAGGTTAGGTTAGGTTAGGTTAGGTTAGGTTAGGTTAGGTTAGGTTAGGTTAGGTTAGGTTAGGTTAGGTTAGGTTAGGTTAGGTTAGGTTAGGTTAGGTTAGGTTAGGTTAGGTTAGGTTAGGTTAGGTTAGGTTAGGTTAGGTTAGGTTAGGTTAGGTTAGGTTAGGTTAGGTTAGGTTAGGTTAGGTTAGGTTAGGTTAGGTTAGGTTAGGTTAGGTTAGGTTAGGTTAGGTTAGGTTAGGTTAGGTTAGGTTAGGTTAGGTTAGGTTAGGTTAGGTTAGGTTAGGTTAGGTTAGGTTAGGTTAGGTTAGGTTAGGTTAGGTTAGGTTAGGTTAGGTTAGGTTAGGTTAGGTTAGGTTAGGTTAGGTTAGGTTAGGTTAGGTTAGGTTAGGTTAGGTTAGGTTAGGTTAGGTTAGGTTAGGTTAGGTTAGGTTAGGTTAGGTTAGGTTAGGTTAGGTTAGGTTAGGTTAGGTTAGGTTAGGTTAGGTTAGGTTAGGTTAGGTTAGGTTAGGTTAGGTTAGGTTAGGTTAGGTTAGGTTAGGTTAGGTTAGGTTAGGTTAGGTTAGGTTAGGTTAGGTTAGGTTAGGTTAGGTTAGGTTAGGTTAGGTTAGGTTAGGTTAGGTTAGGTTAGGTTAGGTTAGGTTAGGTTAGGTTAGGTTAGGTTAGGTTAGGTTAGGTTAGGTTAGGTTAGGTTAGGTTAGGTTAGGTTAGGTTAGGTTAGGTTAGGTTAGGTTAGGTTAGGTTAGGTTAGGTTAGGTTAGGTTAGGTTAGGTTAGGTTAGGTTAGGTTAGGTTAGGTTAGGTTAGGTTAGGTTAGGTTAGGTTAGGTTAGGTTAGGTTAGGTTAGGTTAGGTTAGGTTAGGTTAGGTTAGGTTAGGTTAGGTTAGGTTAGGTTAGGTTAGGTTAGGTTAGGTTAGGTTAGGTTAGGTTAGGTTAGGTTAGGTTAGGTTAGGTTAGGTTAGGTTAGGTTAGGTTAGGTTAGGTTAGGTTAGGTTAGGTTAGGTTAGGTTAGGTTAGGTTAGGTTAGGTTAGGTTAGGTTAGGTTAGGTTAGGTTAGGTTAGGTTAGGTTAGGTTAGGTTAGGTTAGGTTAGGTTAGGTTAGGTTAGGTTAGGTTAGGTTAGGTTAGGTTAGGTTAGGTTAGGTTAGGTTAGGTTAGGTTAGGTTAGGTTAGGTTAGGTTAGGTTAGGTTAGGTTAGGTTAGGTTAGGTTAGGTTAGGTTAGGTTAGGTTAGGTTAGGTTAGGTTAGGTTAGGTTAGGTTAGGTTAGGTTAGGTTAGGTTAGGTTAGGTTAGGTTAGGTTAGGTTAGGTTAGGTTAGGTTAGGTTAGGTTAGGTTAGGTTAGGTTAGGTTAGGTTAGGTTAGGTTAGGTTAGGTTAGGTTAGGTTAGGTTAGGTTAGGTTAGGTTAGGTTAGGTTAGGTTAGGTTAGGTTAGGTTAGGTTAGGTTAGGTTAGGTTAGGTTAGGTTAGGTTAGGTTAGGTTAGGTTAGGTTAGGTTAGGTTAGGTTAGGTTAGGTTAGGTTAGGTTAGGTTAGGTTAGGTTAGGTTAGGTTAGGTTAGGTTAGGTTAGGTTAGGTTAGGTTAGGTTAGGTTAGGTTAGGTTAGGTTAGGTTAGGTTAGGTTAGGTTAGGTTAGGTTAGGTTAGGTTAGGTTAGGTTAGGTTAGGTTAGGTTAGGTTAGGTTAGGTTAGGTTAGGTTAGGTTAGGTTAGGTTAGGTTAGGTTAGGTTAGGTTAGGTTAGGTTAGGTTAGGTTAGGTTAGGTTAGGTTAGGTTAGGTTAGGTTAGGTTAGGTTAGGTTAGGTTAGGTTAGGTTAGGTTAGGTTAGGTTAGGTTAGGTTAGGTTAGGTTAGGTTAGGTTAGGTTAGGTTAGGTTAGGTTAGGTTAGGTTAGGTTAGGTTAGGTTAGGTTAGGTTAGGTTAGGTTAGGTTAGGTTAGGTTAGGTTAGGTTAGGTTAGGTTAGGTTAGGTTAGGTTAGGTTAGGTTAGGTTAGGTTAGGTTAGGTTAGGTTAGGTTAGGTTAGGTTAGGTTAGGTTAGGTTAGGTTAGGTTAGGTTAGGTTAGGTTAGGTTAGGTTAGGTTAGGTTAGGTTAGGTTAGGTTAGGTTAGGTTAGGTTAGGTTAGGTTAGGTTAGGTTAGGTTAGGTTAGGTTAGGTTAGGTTAGGTTAGGTTAGGTTAGGTTAGGTTAGGTTAGGTTAGGTTAGGTTAGGTTAGGTTAGGTTAGGTTAGGTTAGGTTAGGTTAGGTTAGGTTAGGTTAGGTTAGGTTAGGTTAGGTTAGGTTAGGTTAGGTTAGGTTAGGTTAGGTTAGGTTAGGTTAGGTTAGGTTAGGTTAGGTTAGGTTAGGTTAGGTTAGGTTAGGTTAGGTTAGGTTAGGTTAGGTTAGGTTAGGTTAGGTTAGGTTAGGTTAGGTTAGGTTAGGTTAGGTTAGGTTAGGTTAGGTTAGGTTAGGTTAGGTTAGGTTAGGTTAGGTTAGGTTAGGTTAGGTTAGGTTAGGTTAGGTTAGGTTAGGTTAGGTTAGGTTAGGTTAGGTTAGGTTAGGTTAGGTTAGGTTAGGTTAGGTTAGGTTAGGTTAGGTTAGGTTAGGTTAGGTTAGGTTAGGTTAGGTTAGGTTAGGTTAGGTTAGGTTAGGTTAGGTTAGGTTAGGTTAGGTTAGGTTAGGTTAGGTTAGGTTAGGTTAGGTTAGGTTAGGTTAGGTTAGGTTAGGTTAGGTTAGGTTAGGTTAGGTTAGGTTAGGTTAGGTTAGGTTAGGTTAGGTTAGGTTAGGTTAGGTTAGGTTAGGTTAGGTTAGGTTAGGTTAGGTTAGGTTAGGTTAGGTTAGGTTAGGTTAGGTTAGGTTAGGTTAGGTTAGGTTAGGTTAGGTTAGGTTAGGTTAGGTTAGGTTAGGTTAGGTTAGGTTAGGTTAGGTTAGGTTAGGTTAGGTTAGGTTAGGTTAGGTTAGGTTAGGTTAGGTTAGGTTAGGTTAGGTTAGGTTAGGTTAGGTTAGGTTAGGTTAGGTTAGGTTAGGTTAGGTTAGGTTAGGTTAGGTTAGGTTAGGTTAGGTTAGGTTAGGTTAGGTTAGGTTAGGTTAGGTTAGGTTAGGTTAGGTTAGGTTAGGTTAGGTTAGGTTAGGTTAGGTTAGGTTAGGTTAGGTTAGGTTAGGTTAGGTTAGGTTAGGTTAGGTTAGGTTAGGTTAGGTTAGGTTAGGTTAGGTTAGGTTAGGTTAGGTTAGGTTAGGTTAGGTTAGGTTAGGTTAGGTTAGGTTAGGTTAGGTTAGGTTAGGTTAGGTTAGGTTAGGTTAGGTTAGGTTAGGTTAGGTTAGGTTAGGTTAGGTTAGGTTAGGTTAGGTTAGGTTAGGTTAGGTTAGGTTAGGTTAGGTTAGGTTAGGTTAGGTTAGGTTAGGTTAGGTTAGGTTAGGTTAGGTTAGGTTAGGTTAGGTTAGGTTAGGTTAGGTTAGGTTAGGTTAGGTTAGGTTAGGTTAGGTTAGGTTAGGTTAGGTTAGGTTAGGTTAGGTTAGGTTAGGTTAGGTTAGGTTAGGTTAGGTTAGGTTAGGTTAGGTTAGGTTAGGTTAGGTTAGGTTAGGTTAGGTTAGGTTAGGTTAGGTTAGGTTAGGTTAGGTTAGGTTAGGTTAGGTTAGGTTAGGTTAGGTTAGGTTAGGTTAGGTTAGGTTAGGTTAGGTTAGGTTAGGTTAGGTTAGGTTAGGTTAGGTTAGGTTAGGTTAGGTTAGGTTAGGTTAGGTTAGGTTAGGTTAGGTTAGGTTAGGTTAGGTTAGGTTAGGTTAGGTTAGGTTAGGTTAGGTTAGGTTAGGTTAGGTTAGGTTAGGTTAGGTTAGGTTAGGTTAGGTTAGGTTAGGTTAGGTTAGGTTAGGTTAGGTTAGGTTAGGTTAGGTTAGGTTAGGTTAGGTTAGGTTAGGTTAGGTTAGGTTAGGTTAGGTTAGGTTAGGTTAGGTTAGGTTAGGTTAGGTTAGGTTAGGTTAGGTTATGTTAGGTTAGGTTAGGTTAGGTTAGGTTAGGTTAGGTTAGGTTAGGTTAGGTTAGGTTAGGTTAGGTTAGGTTAGGTTAGGTTAGGTTAGGTTAGGTTAGGTTAGGTTAGGTTAGGTTAGGTTAGGTTAGGTTAGGTTAGGTTAGGTTAGGTTAGGTTAGGTTAGGTTAGGTTAGGTTAGGTTAGGTTAGGTTAGGTTAGGTTAGGTTAGGTTAGGTTAGGTTAGGTTAGGTTAGGTTAGGTTAGGTTAGGTTAGGTTAGGTTAGGTTAGGTTAGGTTAGGTTAGGTTAGGTTAGGTTAGGTTAGGTTAGGTTAGGTTAGGTTAGGTTAGGTTAGGTTAGGTTAGGTTAGGTTAGGTTAGGTTAGGTTAGGTTAGGTTAGGTTAGGTTAGGTTAGGTTAGGTTAGGTTAGGTTAGGTTAGGTTAGGTTAGGTTAGGTTAGGTTAGGTTAGGTTAGGTTAGGTTAGGTTAGGTTAGGTTAGGTTAGGTTAGGTTAGGTTAGGTTAGGTTAGGTTAGGTTAGGTTAGGTTAGGTTAGGTTAGGTTAGGTTAGGTTAGGTTAGGTTAGGTTAGGTTAGGTTAGGTTAGGTTAGGTTAGGTTAGGTTAGGTTAGGTTAGGTTAGGTTAGGTTAGGTTAGGTTAGGTTAGGTTAGGTTAGGTTAGGTTAGGTTAGGTTAGGTTAGGTTAGGTTAGGTTAGGTTAGGTTAGGTTAGGTTAGGTTAGGTTAGGTTAGGTTAGGTTAGGTTAGGTTAGGTTAGGTTAGGTTAGGTTAGGTTAGGTTAGGTTAGGTTAGGTTAGGTTAGGTTAGGTTAGGTTAGGTTAGGTTAGGTTAGGTTAGGTTAGGTTAGGTTAGGTTAGGTTAGGTTAGGTTAGGTTAGGTTAGGTTAGGTTAGGTTAGGTTAGGTTAGGTTAGGTTAGGTTAGGTTAGGTTAGGTTAGGTTAGGTTAGGTTAGGTTAGGTTAGGTTAGGTTAGGTTAGGTTAGGTTAGGTTAGGTTAGGTTAGGTTAGGTTAGGTTAGGTTAGGTTAGGTTAGGTTAGGTTAGGTTAGGTTAGGTTAGGTTAGGTTAGGTTAGGTTAGGTTAGGTTAGGTTAGGTTAGGTTAGGTTAGGTTAGGTTAGGTTAGGTTAGGTTAGGTTAGGTTAGGTTAGGTTAGGTTAGGTTAGGTTAGGTTAGGTTAGGTTAGGTTAGGTTAGGTTAGGTTAGGTTAGGTTAGGTTAGGTTAGGTTAGGTTAGGTTAGGTTAGGTTAGGTTAGGTTAGGTTAGGTTAGGTTAGGTTAGGTTAGGTTAGGTTAGGTTAGGTTAGGTTAGGTTAGGTTAGGTTAGGTTAGGTTAGGTTAGGTTAGGTTAGGTTAGGTTAGGTTAGGTTAGGTTAGGTTAGGTTAGGTTAGGTTAGGTTAGGTTAGGTTAGGTTAGGTTAGGTTAGGTTAGGTTAGGTTAGGTTAGGTTAGGTTAGGTTAGGTTAGGTTAGGTTAGGTTAGGTTAGGTTAGGTTAGGTTAGGTTAGGTTAGGTTAGGTTAGGTTAGGTTAGGTTAGGTTAGGTTAGGTTAGGTTAGGTTAGGTTAGGTTAGGTTAGGTTAGGTTAGGTTAGGTTAGGTTAGGTTAGGTTAGGTTAGGTTAGGTTAGGTTAGGTTAGGTTAGGTTAGGTTAGGTTAGGTTAGGTTAGGTTAGGTTAGGTTAGGTTAGGTTAGGTTAGGTTAGGTTAGGTTAGGTTAGGTTAGGTTAGGTTAGGTTAGGTTAGGTTAGGTTAGGTTAGGTTAGGTTAGGTTAGGTTAGGTTAGGTTAGGTTAGGTTAGGTTAGGTTAGGTTAGGTTAGGTTAGGTTAGGTTAGGTTAGGTTAGGTTAGGTTAGGTTAGGTTAGGTTAGGTTAGGTTAGGTTAGGTTAGGTTAGGTTAGGTTAGGTTAGGTTAGGTTAGGTTAGGTTAGGTTAGGTTAGGTTAGGTTAGGTTAGGTTAGGTTAGGTTAGGTTAGGTTAGGTTAGGTTAGGTTAGGTTAGGTTAGGTTAGGTTAGGTTAGGTTAGGTTAGGTTAGGTTAGGTTAGGTTAGGTTAGGTTAGGTTAGGTTAGGTTAGGTTAGGTTAGGTTAGGTTAGGTTAGGTTAGGTTAGGTTAGGTTAGGTTAGGTTAGGTTAGGTTAGGTTAGGTTAGGTTAGGTTAGGTTAGGTTAGGTTAGGTTAGGTTAGGTTAGGTTAGGTTAGGTTAGGTTAGGTTAGGTTAGGTTAGGTTAGGTTAGGTTAGGTTAGGTTAGGTTAGGTTAGGTTAGGTTAGGTTAGGTTAGGTTAGGTTAGGTTAGGTTAGGTTAGGTTAGGTTAGGTTAGGTTAGGTTAGGTTAGGTTAGGTTAGGTTAGGTTAGGTTAGGTTAGGTTAGGTTAGGTTAGGTTAGGTTAGGTTAGGTTAGGTTAGGTTAGGTTAGGTTAGGTTAGGTTAGGTTAGGTTAGGTTAGGTTAGGTTAGGTTAGGTTAGGTTAGGTTAGGTTAGGTTAGGTTAGGTTAGGTTAGGTTAGGTTAGGTTAGGTTAGGTTAGGTTAGGTTAGGTTAGGTTAGGTTAGGTTAGGTTAGGTTAGGTTAGGTTAGGTTAGGTTAGGTTAGGTTAGGTTAGGTTAGGTTAGGTTAGGTTAGGTTAGGTTAGGTTAGGTTAGGTTAGGTTAGGTTAGGTTAGGTTAGGTTAGGTTAGGTTAGGTTAGGTTAGGTTAGGTTAGGTTAGGTTAGGTTAGGTTAGGTTAGGTTAGGTTAGGTTAGGTTAGGTTAGGTTAGGTTAGGTTAGGTTAGGTTAGGTTAGGTTAGGTTAGGTTAGGTTAGGTTAGGTTAGGTTAGGTTAGGTTAGGTTAGGTTAGGTTAGGTTAGGTTAGGTTAGGTTAGGTTAGGTTAGGTTAGGTTAGGTTAGGTTAGGTTAGGTTAGGTTAGGTTAGGTTAGGTTAGGTTAGGTTAGGTTAGGTTAGGTTAGGTTAGGTTAGGTTAGGTTAGGTTAGGTTAGGTTAGGTTAGGTTAGGTTAGGTTAGGTTAGGTTAGGTTAGGTTAGGTTAGGTTAGGTTAGGTTAGGTTAGGTTAGGTTAGGTTAGGTTAGGTTAGGTTAGGTTAGGTTAGGTTAGGTTAGGTTAGGTTAGGTTAGGTTAGGTTAGGTTAGGTTAGGTTAGGTTAGGTTAGGTTAGGTTAGGTTAGGTTAGGTTAGGTTAGGTTAGGTTAGGTTAGGTTAGGTTAGGTTAGGTTAGGTTAGGTTAGGTTAGGTTAGGTTAGGTTAGGTTAGGTTAGGTTAGGTTAGGTTAGGTTAGGTTAGGTTAGGTTAGGTTAGGTTAGGTTAGGTTAGGTTAGGTTAGGTTAGGTTAGGTTAGGTTAGGTTAGGTTAGGTTAGGTTAGGTTAGGTTAGGTTAGGTTAGGTTAGGTTAGGTTAGGTTAGGTTAGGTTAGGTTAGGTTAGGTTAGGTTAGGTTAGGTTAGGTTAGGTTAGGTTAGGTTAGGTTAGGTTAGGTTAGGTTAGGTTAGGTTAGGTTAGGTTAGGTTAGGTTAGGTTAGGTTAGGTTAGGTTAGGTTAGGTTAGGTTAGGTTAGGTTAGGTTAGGTTAGGTTAGGTTAGGTTAGGTTAGGTTAGGTTAGGTTAGGTTAGGTTAGGTTAGGTTAGGTTAGGTTAGGTTAGGTTAGGTTAGGTTAGGTTAGGTTAGGTTAGGTTAGGTTAGGTTAGGTTAGGTTAGGTTAGGTTAGGTTAGGTTAGGTTAGGTTAGGTTAGGTT